>JACTTY020000156.1:0-494119 GCA_014595695.2 Epargyreus clarus clarus | reverse complement strand
AAGGACCTCCTCCTCCCTTGTGAATGTGGATAGGGGTCGCACGGTTGAGTGCTGGGGGAGCACTGCGCAGCGATGCTATCTGCGAAGCACTCGGCCTTTCAGCGTCTTCGAAGGCTATGCTGCCGTCGGGACGCGTGAGAGGGGGAGTGCTTGAGAAGGCTTCGGTACGAATCGTCTAGCGATTTTGTAGAATGCCTTATGAGAAGGTTGGATATCCTCCATGAGAGAGTTCCAGTTGGAGTCCCTCAGTTCGGCTAGCCGGGATCTGACTTTCCTTTGGAGGGCGTTAGCGCGCCTCACTAAGGGACAGGGGTGGGATACTTGGCGGCCCATCTGAGGGCTGCGTTTTGGTTTGGATTAGCTTCCTGACCTCGCGAGGTAGTTTGCGGTTCGGGACCTCTACCACCTTCGCGTTGTCATGAAGCGAAGTCTGAACTAGCTGGGTGAATGAGTTCACCGTACTGTCTATTTTCTCCGAGCTAACAAGGTAGTCTGGGGGAATAGTATACGGGAATCGGGGGGCCTCTATGGCCGAGGTGAGAGATTTCTCGTACCCTTCCCAATTAGTGAAGGTTTCGAGGAGGTATGGGGAGTTGGATCATAGGGACCTAACTGTAGAGAGACTGACGATGGTCTGAGCCCAGATCGTCCAGTGTTTCGATCGCTCTTGTGTTGAGCGCGACGCCTTTAAGGAGGGCGAAATCCAGCACGTCGGGTTCTTGGTCTTCCCGATCGGGGTAGTGGGTTGGCGCTGTTGGAGAGAAGATATCAAAGTCAGTGCGCGGGGAAATGGTTAAGAGTTTCTTACCGTTGGTGTTAGTCAGCCGACTGTTCCAAACGGTATGTTTGCAGTTGAAATCTCCAAATAGTACGACAGAGTCTCCGAGCGAGAGGAGGGCCTCCAAGTCGCTTTGGAGAGGGGCTTTATTGGCGGGGAGGTAAATTGAGGCTATGATCAGGGACGGGTGTCCTGTCATGCCTAATTTGCATATGGTGGCTTCCATATTGTGAGCTTGGGTGTTTCCAGAGGGGTGCAATGGAAGGATCTCTTGTAGTAGATGGCAGTGCCTCCGCCACGACGGTCGTCGGCTCTGTCATTACGTACAAGCGCGTAAGAGGGGAGACTTACGCCTTTAAGGGAGGGCTTGAGGAAAGTTTCCTGAACAAGCAACAGGTCGATATCCCTGTTGCGGACGAACTCTTTGAGTTCGGGAATGCAAGGCTTAAGACCTCGTGCATTGAAGGAGATAAGCGAGACGCCTTTAGGTTTTTGACGACCGGGATGAGGGGGTTGAGTATGAACGTTACTCATTGAATGGACTTGAACAACGCTAGGTGTTCAGAGTAGATTGCGATGCGCTCCGCCTGGCTGGCGTTACGCATCTTTTGCGAGACGAGTATGATCTCGTCGAGGTTCACCCCCTTAACGCAGTCCTTAAGGAACATGATATGTTCCCTTACCGATGCGTCTTGGGTGGGACGGGGAGTAGGAGTGGCCTTAGGGGCCGGGGTTGGTGGGGCGGTCGCGGGTGCGACTTTCCTCCAACTCATGGGAGCGGTTGGGGTTTTGGAGGCCCCTAGCCGCGGGAAATTGGTCGAATTGACCGGAGGTGGGCCTGCTTTCGAGGGCTGCTTTTTAGCAACCTTCTTTTGAGCGGGAACGGGGGGCTTTAGGGCAAGCCACGGTAGTTAGCCGGGTGCCCCGAAGTGGTGCATAGCACGCAGGCAGGAGGGGACTCGTCTTCACGAGTTCTCTGCACTCACGTGTGGCGTGGGGTTCTAGGCACTTGACGCACCTTGGGGGGGCAGTGCAGTTCGCCGCTGCATGGCCGTAAAGCTGGCAGCGGTGGCACTGGGCAGGGTAGCCACGCTTGTTAGGTGGTTCTACCATGATCTCAGAAAGGCCACAGATTGTGAGCTTCCTTCTCCTTGAAAATGTCCTTGGAGGACGGGGTCTTGGCTAGAATGGCCAGGGCTAGAGGGTATTTGACCCCGTTGCGGTTGTACAACTTGTGTACACCTTCCACGGGGAACCCTTGGTTGACTAGATCCGTTAGGATTTCGTCTGTGGGAAGCTCGTAGGGGAGCCCTCTTAGGACCGCTTTGATTTTGCGGTCCTCTTCTAAAGCGTACGTGTGGTACGGGAGTTGAAGGTGAGTTAGGAGCCTAATGAGGCTCCTGAAGTCCTCGGTGGTGGGGCATGAAACGCGAATAGAGTCGCGAAGGTTACGGGCCTTGGTGTAGTGGATCTGTTTTTCCACTAGGGTTTTAGAGAAGTCGGACCATTTCGACTTATCTCTGAAGAAAATGTGTGGGGGCGGTTTGCACTTGACAAGTGCCGGTTCGCAGCGCGTGGCTGGCTTGGCGGCCGCGGGGGTTGAGCTCTGGGGCTCGGTGGAGGTTTTTGGCACGGGGGCCAGAGTGGAGGCTTTTGGCACGGGGGCCAGAGCGGGGGCCGCTGGGGCTGGGGTGGCTTCGATAGAGGCCTCGGAAGAAGTCTCACTTGTCGCCTTAGCGACGCGTTTGACCGGTCGTTTCTTGGTCTTCCTCGACTTGACAGGGGTGAAACCCTGGTCGTCGTCGGAGGAGGGGGCGGTGATGAGGGTGTTCTCCGATGATTCGTCGGAGGAGGCGGGGCGTTTGAGCGAGATGGCATCGAAGTCCATCTCGTGTCTCGGGGTGGCATCAGGGGATGCGGGTGAATCAGTAACGACAGGGGATCCGTTACGGATTTTAAGGGCTCGCAAAGGGAGCGGAGTTTGACTGAGTCAAATGGGCGATTGAGCTCCTTGCTCAAGAGGGAGGACAGAGCCTCGAAAAATCTATCTGTTACCACGTAGGCCATGGTAACCTGGGATGCCTCCCTGCCGAGGCAGGGAGCTAACGGGGAGGGGGAGGGAAATGCAATTACCCTAAGGGAAAGTAACTGCTACCGTCACCCTTGGGATAGCCCAAGTGCAGTGGGATCGGGTCTGCCGGTTTCTCTCAGGCCGAGAGGTCTGAGAAGCGCACCGGGTCAACGCTAGTTGGTTTCGTTGGCACCGTTAGGTATCCACCAACTCAAACGCGTCGGGACGTGAGTTTTGTTTATTCCCAATAAATTGGCAATAAACAAAGCACGGACCGCTATCGATAATATCGAGTAGGCGAGAACCGGCCGAAAGGCCAGAGAAAATTCTGGGTTAGGAAACACTAGAGCGCGAGCAGGCGGGGCTGCTCGGTCTGGCGTTCAAACGCAGAGACTTTTCCATACAAAAAGGCGAGCTTAAGTACTTATTTTGGGTACCGCAACAGGCGCAGGCTCAGTCAGCAACCGCGTCCTATTGCCGTCCCTTTCTAACATAGCCTGTCTTACTCTTACAATTCTATGCTTACACTCTATTGCTATCCTACTCTTACATATCTATTCTTATTACGTAGGACTTATATCTATTGCAATAAAATGTCTTATTTACATAGTCTTAATTACATACACAAGTTACATTAATCAACATTTACATTTAAATTCTTAGGCCGTTGTCGTCCGTAATAAGGAGATTTACTAAAAACTTAATGAAAGTACTGCGAGTGTCACTTAATCTTCTATTTCTTCAGAATCCCAAGTTTAATTCCAATTGATTTAAGTCTAGACGCCTTCGTTTGTGCACAGCGACACCTATTTTTTAACCTTTTAAATTAGTGTGATAGTGATACACTCTCGCTGAAGATTTGTAGACGAACGCTTCGTTCAGCGCAAATTTTCGATTTTTCTATAGGAACTCTAAAATAAATATTATCAGGGCTACAGATAACTTTTAATATTTCCTGTAAAGTTATCTTTTTTGTTGACAACTAGGAACTTCAAAATTGCCACTAGATTATGTGGTATTTTTATCGCTCTAAAGCCCCACCTGTCGTTATCGCACTAAGAAGGCTGTGCTATGCAGAGGAGTACGAATTTTCTAAGGGAATAATACCGGAGTACTCTAAGCGCGGTGCCGCTGAGAAGGGTCTGTCCAAGAAAAGTATTTACTACATTTCAAATAAACAGTAAGTTAAACGCTACGTATTTGAAGGCGGTCGAACTCTCTGTTGTTCGGCTTCTTTGGCACCACCGCCACACCTATTTCTGCCTAATAACAACAATGTTAAGCGCTACTGTTCTGGTTTGTAGGGTGTGGTAAAAGAGACATACTATGTCTACCATGTTCTTGCAAATAAATATATTTGAATTTGAATTTGAATACTTTTCCAAGGCATTCCAGCTTAGTCGTCAGGGGAAGCGGCGCTTCTGTGACCGGCCTCAGGTAGGAATCATATCTGTAGTAATCATATCTGGGGTTGATTACAGATGTCCATTAGCCACTTACCATCAGGTGGACTGCATGCTCGTCTGCTACTTCTACATTATAAAAAAAATGTCTATCTTCCTTTCCACACCGTATTAACCAAAACGCAGCAGTCCTACACTACCGTTGTGTTGTCCGCGCTGTGCTGTTCTAACATGATTCTTGCGAGAATATAGAGCTACCTTTACACTTACACAAAAACAGTCAGTCTGCAGCTTACACTGCAAATAATTTATTTATGCTACTTTGGTAGCATTTTATCTGTCTTTTCGGTAAACTCGAATCCAATTCAATTAGTCTGGTTCTTTGGTTAAGAAGTCCTGCTATTTGCACACTTATATACGCTGTAAAATTCATTTTATTCGTTTTTCGGTTCATGCACTTTGAAAACTTTCATTGATGTATATTATTTTAAGGTAGTAGAACCCTTTATATTTCGACGGCGTGTCGTCAGTTGCTGTTCCATTTGTGGGCAAGGGTCTCCTATCAATATGTCATGGGTTTAGGCCAGTATTTTTAAAATGTGCCTATTTCTACCTAATAACAGCAGTGTTAGGCGCTGCTGTGTTCCGTTTTGAAGGGTGTGGCAAGGGAGACAGACTTTTCCGAGGCGTTCCAGCTTAGTCCTCAGGGGTAGCGGCGCATCTATGGCCGACCTCAGGTAGGAATATTTAATCCTATCTAGGGTTGATTACAGATGTCCATGGGCGGCAGTAGCCACTTAACATCAGGTGGACTGCATGCTCGTCTGCTACTCCTATATTATAAAAAAAAAATGTGCAATGCCTCGAATCGAGAGGCTTACACGGTGAAGGGTTCAAAAAAATAGGGTGTTTGTGTTTTACCGATGGACCACATATGGGCGATTTGGGAAGCCTCTTATATCAAAAGACGGATTGCTGTTATAAAATATTTTATTTAGAAAATTGGTGATTCTAAAAGTGGGCGATACGACGTAATTTTGAGAGCCACTGGATTATGCCAAAGCTCCTTTTTTGAGGCTTTCTTTACAAAACTCTTAGACATGCAGTTTTCCTTCACCAATAAATTAAGTTAAAATTTATTATAATACGCATGTAACTTCAAAAAATCAGAGATGCGTGTAGAGATTCGAATCTTGGCCCTCAAGACCATAGATTAGTAAAGATACTTCGCCGCCTTGAAATTGAATGAAGCCACAAACGGCTTATTAGTAAGTTCTTTTTTTGAATTCTAGACAAAAACATTTTTAGAGAAAATTTACGAATAAATAACTAATGCTGCGTAATGTACATAATAAATAAATAAGTATTTCAAATATTTTAGGGACAGTTTAGCACGGAGACGTGGCAAAACTTTTTTACGCAACTATTTCAATTCTCAAAACTGGGTACATTTTCTTGTTAGGAGTGAGTAATCTTTACTAATCTATGCTCAAGACCGAGAAGCCAAATGAAGCCCTAGGCATTCACAGGCATTCATATAGTAAGTTTAAGGTTTAAGTATATAAAAATAGTAACCCATAGTAAATATTAACGAAGTATTATTTACAGATAGGTAATGTATAGGGAGGCGCCCTACAGCGTCGCTTTAATATTGCTCGGTTGGCGATATTAATAGTGTTTTATTAACCGCACGCTATGATGCCTGGGGGCTATATATCTTTATATATTTGACATACTTCGAAAATAAGGCATATTATAAGTTATAAATAATAGGAGTACGGAATAGAAGACGAGCATGCAGTCCACCTGATAGTAAGTGGCTAAAGCCATCTATGGATATTTGTAATTAAACGCAGATAAGATCACGGTTTTCTGGAGGCACGGCAGTGCCTCCGCCAAGTCGAGCCAAAAAAAGCTTACCTTTTTTCTGTAATATAGGAGTAGCACACTAGCATGCAGTACACCTTATGGTAAGTGACTACTGCCGACCATTGGCCCCTATAATTAATCCCAGATAAGCACTATCCGTGGTCGTCCTACGATGCGGTGCTATCTTTGACAACTGTTGGAAAAACCTCGTATAAGTATGTCTCCTTTATCACACCTTTGAAAGGACCACAACTTCGCTGAAAACTTCTGTTATTAGGCAGAAAATGGTGTGGCGGTGAAGGTGAATCAAATCACTGAGGTCTTTGCTACCTTTCAGTATGTTCTAGGCCTGAGGCCATTGAATATACTCCAGGCCTCCCTAGACATCAAAGGTTGCAGCCATCAGATAAACAGTTCAACTAGATTCGCATGTGTGGCGGCTTTCGCAAACATTTGTAACTCTTTGATGTGAACCTATCGAATGGCAATGTTTGTTCAAACAATGTCCACTTGCACTACATCGTGACTTTGAAGGTATTTGTATGTTGCGTATATGAGGTCGTATTTATCGAAGTATCAAATGAGCAAGCAGTCTATCTGTACCATTACCATGAGTTTTTACGTTTTGACAAATATGACTGTTTTGGTAATTGTTTACGTGTTTGCCCATACAATTTCCAATGAACGCCCCTAGCGGATTGTATCAGAAACGTAACATTAAATGTCTAAATTGACAAAATGGCGCTTTATGTTTTGTCTCTCTTTTTTGGGAACATGTGAGGGAGACAAAACGAACGTAACGTAAAACTGTGGGATGTTTTGAAAACTCCTACTAAGGGTACTGATGTTAATTGGTCAGTGTTGCAAATGTATATCTGTATCAATACTAAATAGGGTCGGCGTTCTTCCTAAAGTCGGCTACATCCACATACGTTTTCCTACCCTTGAAGACTAAGTTGGAACAAATGATTGCTTTATTTTAGTGTCACCATTGTAATCAGAATACAGCTCAGGCGTTCCGGCTTAGTCCTCAGGAGTGGCGCCGCATCTCTGGCTAACCTCAGGTAGGAATCTAATCCTATCTGGGGTTAATTACAGATGTCCATGGGCGGCAGTAGCCACTTACCATCAGCTGGACTGTATGCTCGTCTACTTCTCCTATATTATAAAAAAATTACAACGAGACACGTGGAAGCAACCAGTCGGTACCGTGTGACGTACCGAGGTGTGTAATTAGGCTCACGACCGAATAACGAACGCAGCACTGAAGCCTTTGTATCGAGGGTGTGGTGTTAGTGTTAGCGATCCGCTTATAGAATATTTACTTGATTATTGTATTTGTATTTTGTATTTGTCTCTGTGTGTTCATAGCACCCACAAAACAGGGAATCCTAGTGTGGGGCTGAGAGTCTAGAAAGCGATATTTTTGTTGCCTTTGGACTATACTTCTGTTAATACTTTATAGTTCAAAAAAGTAAACAATATGGTGATTCAAACTAAAACACGAATAAGAAGTTATAACTGAAGATTTTGTTGAACAGCTATAAGAAGTTTTCAATTTATACAATTAGATTACTTTTGGATAAATTTTATTTTAAAAATATTAACACATATCTAGTAAATAATTAATCTAGTGGGAATAATCATCCCACGCTCTAGACACAAATATATTTCATATATTAAATATCTATTTTTAATGACTTAAATATTTTTATATCACAAATGCATAACCTTCACTATTACAATTATCTATTTTAGAATTTAACTGTGACTGAACGTAGCCTAATACATAATTCTAGCTTTTAATTATTAGCTGACATCGTATAATGTAGTTGAACTTCACGTATTCATTAGAATTAATTATTAAACCTTTCAAATAGGCGTGTAAATTAATTTTAACTAATAAGCGACTTATTTATGTGAAGTTCTAATTATCAATAATTAGCAGAAATTATTATCATTGCGTACCTAAATCGAATGAAAAATAATCTTTTTTAAAATATGCAGGGGTTTATGATATTCTCGCTAGAAATCACTTATCTGTTAGTTTTTTCTTCACAGCTGAAGATCCATTAGCAATTCCACTGACATTAGCAATGACACTGGTTTCCATTAGGTACCAGATATGCTACCTAGGTCTTATCGTTGAATAATTTAGTAACGTGGTATCCTTTTAGTAACGTATTTAATTTTTCGTATACTTTCTAAAACTCCATTCATGGATGATACAAATAATCGTTCCGACATTTTGGGACATCCGCCATCTTGGGTTTAGAATGATTTTACGAAGCTAACCATGCATTGTCATCCAAACCAAACGTATATGCAATATTAGGTGAAGTTTGAAGGTGGTAGAACCCTTTGTGGTTCGACTCCGGCGGCACCACCGCCACACCTATTTCTGCCTAATAACAACAGTGTTAGGCGCTGCTGTGTTCCGTTTTGAAGGGTGTGGTAAGGGAGACCGACTTTTCCGAGGCGTTTCAGCTTAGCTTAGCGGCCCGACCTCAGGTAGAAATATCTAATCCTATCTGGGGTTGATTACAGATGTCCATGGGCGGCAGTAGCCACTTACCATCAGGTGGACTGCATGCTCGTCTGCTACTCCTATACAAACTAACAAATCAAATTAAATAAAAGCATGAAAAAAGGAAACGCTGTAGCTATGACCATACCCAACCCTTTTACCTACCCCATTTCTTTTCGGACGGTAGCTTCGCCCAGCAGATATGATCCGATTTTCACTGGCGAATGGCCTGAGAACTTTTATTCACCTGTAGAAAGTTAAAAAGCTTAACCTTTGGACAAAACGTCGTTTTACGAATTGTAAAAGGGAATTTTTAAACGATTGCACTCTAACTTGATTTTCTGTTCGTAGTATTTCAATAGTTACTTATTCGGATGACAGATTAAAATTTTATTGCTGCGCCAACTATAACCTAGTCTTATATTTAAAGTTGTGCTAAATGTTTAAGAATAAGTCCTAATTATATGCAAATTGTCTACGCATATTGTTAATTCGAACCGTAGAAAATATTTCAGTTTTTTTTTTGGGAATTACATTAAAACTTAGTATAAAATTGTTCCAATGCACGTAACCACGTATGTTTAGCTACTAGCGGTCAGTCATCTAACTGTAGATTGCGCCTTGTTTTTATATATGACGAGCTTTTGCCCGCGGCTTCGCTCGCGTTACGAAGTAATATTTTCATCCACTATTTTATCCCCTTGGGGGTAGAATTGATCAGGATTTTGATTTCTTAGCGGATGTCTACGTCATAACATCTACCTGCATGCCAAATTTCAGCCCCATCCGTCCAGTGGTTTGGGGTGTGCGTTGATGGATCACTATGTCAGTCAGTCACCTTTGAGTTATATATATTTAGATTGAAGTAGCGAATAAACATGCAGTCTACTGTTATGTCACTGCCGCCCATGAACACCTGTAACGAACAACATATAATTTTCAATCTAGGAATCAATTAAGGAACAGTAAATTGTATAATTGTAAAAGCGTGGAGTGCTCCACTTATCAATTTTTGAAAAGGACCCCACACTTTTTCCACAATTATACAATTTACTGTTCCTTAATTGATTCCTAGATTGAAAATTATTTTCTACTTTTTAGTTGATTTTATCATAAAAGCGTGTTTTTTAGTTTTTTTGAACTATATTTATTTTATTAATTTTTAGTATTTGTTGTTATAGCGACCATCATTATGCATCGTCTGTAAAAAAATCAAGTGTCTATCTATTACGGTTTAAGAGATAAAGCAATGTGACTCACGAACAGACAGCGGAGGGTTTCGTTTTATCCTTTGAGTACGGAATCCTAAAAATCATTCTACAAGATGGCATTATAGATATGTTTCAGTACATTTGAGTTATAGGGAAATAACATTATTATTTTCCAAAGCTAAAAATCAATCTAGTAACTTTGCCTGAACGCTCCATAAGGCGCTTTCTCTCGCCTCGAAAATTGTTAATCCTGAGGATATTGATAATGACAATGGTACAAAATTATTAAAATCGTGTATTGTCATCGGTTTTTGATAATTCTTCAAAATTTTGAATTAAACTAAACGTTCAAAGTGGATAGAAATCGGGCTCAAAGATTCCGTTACTGTTACGTACATACATACATACATACAAACGTACAACCCAAGCTAATAAAAGCGTGTTAAAAAAACAAAGGTTCCATCTGAAGCCAATCACAGATGTCACTCTCAAAGTCTTAAATAGTCGTTTCATTTGAAAGTCAGCTTCATCCACACCCTTCAATTAAAATAAAGAATAAATTCATTAAAATGAACCACCACCGCCGTCACACCTATTACGTTAGTATCACGGTGATAGTATTACGGCGGTATCTTTCCATAAATCATATTCGATCTACCACAAAATAAATCACTCCGGGAGTGCTGGCAGAAGTGAAAACTTTCGAAACCTATTCTGAATAACAAAATATGTATAATAAATAAAATATGAAACTGACACCCATTGACATATTTTTTATGCTGACACCGGATTACATCTTGACTTTTGCATTTGCTTTGCCGTCTTACGAATTTTCGATCAGGCCACGTGTCCTGACGCGAGTTTAACATTTTACCCTTCACAAAAATGAAAGTTTTACACAAGTGCCCTTACAAAGATTATCTAGGGTTATAATAACCATATATATAATCACTTAACATCATTTGAAATATCCTTTCAACAAAAAGTAAATATTACGGATTTTCACGAGTTCTTTGTACACCGCCCAAAGCCGCCTACAAGCCGCCCACGAAAATGAACCTCAATGAACGGAAGATATATGAGATTAGTTTTCTTTGAATATGTCATCATATTATTCCTACACCTGTGAATGGTCGTAATATTATTGCTAGAACTATATTACTTTAAGTAATAGTTGCGTGTTAGTATTCTAATGCCTTTGGAGACAAACTATGCACTTTGTTCTTTCTTTTAAACGGTACATAGAGTTACATGTTACAGTATATATGTATGTATGTATGTCTCATTCTTTAGAATGCCCTCCAGCCCAAACGGCTTGACTTATTTTAACATAAAAATTATTATTTCATTAATTTTAATGAGGTATCATTACACTTGTCTAAATTGTAAATTAACATAAGTCATAATCTTAAGCAGTCGAGTTTTCGTTTTGAAAGTAATTACTAGTTGTCATAAAGTTTTCATCCATTATGGGTCAATGGAGCCTCTATTGGCGGTCCGCCCAAGGCCTCTGGTCCCGGGGGGCCCCCAAATGGTTACAAATTCCCTTATAGGCATCTATAAAATTATTATTCCGACCCGGGCTTTCGACGAGCTTATTCCGACTGGGTGGGTGGGTTATTCGACTTCCCAGTATATCAGTAAATGGTCAAATAGAACTCAGTTTACTCGTGACTTTGAAACACACTGAAGTATGAGGTACATTATGCAAAATTTCCAATAATTCAGTTAGAATATTAGTATTCCCTCCATTTCTAGCAGTTTTGGTAAAGAGCTGAAATAATTCGTACTATCTACAATATGGTAAGTACCACAGAGTACGCGATGAATAGAAATGGCACACCAATAAGGTACTTTCAGACAAAAATAGTTTGGGTCAGTAATATTTACAGATTGGTTGAAAGTATTATAATATTGGCACTATATGTATTTAGTATATTATTGTGTATTTCAAATAATTCATTTATTTTAGGCAAATAAATAAGTAGTACAATAACACATTTTTGAAAATTATGTTAAAACAGTTTGGATGTTTCAAATTAAAAAAATATCTATTATTATCTGTATATAACAATAATTATCTGCATAAATATAAGTTAAGGATTTTTTTCTTAACATAGCCATTGGTGCAGCTTATATAATTATTACATTTTAGTATACATAATTATTGAACAAAGTATCTTGATTGACATAATGACACCACGAAATAGAGATAACATTTTTAGGCAAAGCAATGCAACCTACAAATTGCTTCAGGCAATTCTATGCGTTATAAATTCTTCGAGGCCACAAAACCTAATCTGAATTCTAAGCTTAGCACTGCTGCAAATGTATGAGAGGGACGTTTGAGCTTGCAAATGATGCTGTAGAAAGAATTACTATGTAAAGTAAAATAATTTAGATAAGGTAGCTTTGACATACATAATTCGTTACTAATAAAAAGTTATAATTTTTTTAAATGTTTTCTTTATATATAAAATCATCGTACAGCTAAACTGTTGGCGCTAGAACCATGTAATTTAAACATTCATTTCATTATAAGCACCCACAAAATTTTAGTGGGTGCTAGTTTTGTACTAGAACATTATTTTATAACATGCAGTCTGCCAGATAGTCTGTGGTCTCTTGCCACACATGTGAATCAACTTCCGCTCGGGCAGTTATATATATCATCATCATCATCATCAACCCATTACTGTCCCACTGCTGGGCACGGGTCTCCTCTCAGAATGAGAAGGATTAGGCCATAGTCCACCGCGCTGACCAAGTGCGTATTGGTAGACTTTACATACCTTTAAGATTTTTTATAAATCTCTCAGGTATGCAGGTTTCCTCACGATGTTTTCCTTCACCGTTTAAGCAAGTGATAATTAATTTCTAATACGCACATACATTTGAAAATCAGAGGTGCGTGCCTGGGATTTGAACCTCGGACCCCTCGATCGAGAGGCCGCGTTTCTTAACCACTAGGCTATCACTGCTTACATATATTATCTTCCTATAGTCACCACAGATGCGCCGCTACCCTTGAGGACTAGCTGGAATGACTTGGACATGCTTCAAACAGCAGTTGTTGTTAATAGTCAGGAATAGACGTGGCTGTGTTGCCGCCGGAGAGAAATCACAAAGAGTTCTTCATCTACAGTTATACAGGTTAGCCAGTAACCCATATTCTTTACCAATGTGTGCTACAGCAGCGTGAAGTAAAACGAAGAACTATTATTACAGTACATTACAGTGCAAAACCATCGTGAGGAAACCGGGAATTTTCAAAAATGTGTGAAGTCTACCAATTTGTACCTGCCATTCGCTAAATTATAGGTGAAATCCCCACTTATTATCAGAGGGACTTGTGCCCAGCAGTGGGACAGTAATGGTTTGACCACGCCATTAGAGTTTATCGAAGCATAGTAGATTGATTTTCTGAAAAATGTTCTTTGTTTGCAAACGAGGAAACCGTTTACAATAATCAAGAAGCAATGGACGGACAGCAATACGATTTTATTGTCTATAGAAATGTAATAGAGTTCTGAGCGGAGATAGCTTGATGGCTTAATGAGATGAACCGGTGCAAATGTTAGTGGATTTGAAAATGATGCTCACCCGACAGGCAGAGAGGAGTGTTTTTTTTATAGTGTATCCGTTTTACATAGTACTGTCCAAGTAGCAGACGAGCATGCAGTCCACCAGATGGTAAGTGGCTTCTACCGCCCATGAACACCTGTAATCAAAGCCCTAGATTAGTTTCCTACCTGAGGTCGGCCATAGATGCGCCGCCACCCCTGAGGACTGAGCTGGAATGCCTCGGAAAAGTATGTCTCCCTTACCACGCCCTCCAAATCAGAGCACAGCAGCGCTTAACACTGCTGTTAAATAGAAATAGGTGTGGCGGTGGTGCCGCCGGAGTCGAACCACACAGGGTTCTACCACCTTCCAAATATGTATCTATATCTTATTCTTTGGCACGTTCTACAGCCCAAAGGGCTTGGCGGATTGTAACCTATGAGGTGTCTTTGGATTTGTCTATTGTGGACGTGGGTGGTTATATTTATTAAAGCAGTTAAGTTATTTTATTTTTATAATCATTTTCTAGTTTAATATTTCATTTATTTACATTGGGATTTAAAATCTTAAATAGATTTTTATCTGGATAATGATTAATTTAGATAAAATTTACGTTTGGATTTAAATTAGGATTAGGGATAGGATTTTGATTTTGATAAAGTAATATTAAAATTTACATCAGTGCCTTAGAATATTGGACTTGGATTTCGATTTCAATTTCGATTTTGTTCTAATACGCATATAATTACAAAAAATGAGGTGTCTGGGATTTGAACCTCTGACCCTCAATTAAGAAACCCTCCCAACCACTAAGCTACCATATAATTTCATTTTATACATCTTCATAATATATTTCAGTTATTCAGTTCCCCATTGCACCCGGTAGCAAGGGAAATACAAGTCATGATGCGCATTCCTTCAGTATATTACATTCCGGGGAAGCCAACAAGGTTAACAGCAAAACTTATACGTACTATGTATTTCCGTATTTTTAATAAATTTCATATATTTTTCTTCTTTATTAAAATAATGTAACATCTTCAAATAATATGAGTACATATATTTTTTTAGAATTTCAATACTTTGCACATAGATAAGTATAAATATCTCACCGCCTTGTAATTGAAGGAAGCCTTAAATGGCTTAAACGGCTTACAATTCTGTCAGCCATTTAATGGCTGTCGTGGTGTAATTTACGCGGAACAATGCCGACATGCGCAGTTAAGTGGTACAAAAACATGAAATCGAAGAAAAAGTGCGGAGAAATATCGTGTTCTCCGCACTTTTTCTTCGATTATTAGTAATTAGTAAACTTTTTGCAATAGCCATGCTGTGGTCACATATTTTTGGCATATACCAACAGTGTAGCGATGTCATGGTCTGGTGTGAAGGGTTTATTTATAAATAGACACTTATCGAGGTGTTCCAATTTAAGTCTCCGGGGTAGCGGCACATCTGTGACCAGCTTTAAGTAGCAATAATTCTATCCAGATTTATTATAAATGTGATGGGCTGCAGTGACCACTTACTACCAAGTGGACTGCGTGCGATTCATTTCTCTTTTAAAAAAATGTTTCATAAAAACATTTACTATTTATTTTCATTAAAGTGAGCAAACAGAAATCGAACCTGACACTGAATGCTAGCCATTCAGTGTCAGGTTCGATTGCAACAACTAAACAACAAATCCCATTATCATTAAGGTGGATGCAGCTGATATCGATTGCACTTCGACAGCAAATAATAGCATCCGATTACGTGCTTGTTTTAATGTCGGGTGAACGGATATATAGATTGAATAATATCTAGAAAGGAATAACTTAAAGATATAGATAAACAAGTAAAGATAAGACAATAAGACATATATGGCATGAGTAGTACTGTCCTTGTAGTTCCTGGACCAGACTAGCTACGGTATCCCCTACGCGTCGTAAGAGGCGATGAAAAGGCGGCTGTCCGGGTTGCGGCCGGCAAGAGTGGCAGCACGAACCGCCCGGCTAGCGACCCCGGGATGGAAGGCGATATGTGTGGTCGCATATCATCGTACGCTCCATTACGAGTGGCGAGCTTCATGGTCGTCTGGGCAGAGTCCGGTGGGCAACGCGCTAAGAGGACTCCGGTTGCGTTCCTTTAGAGATCCCGTAGTCCTCTATGCAGCGCCGAGGTCGGTCACCGGGGGGAGGTTTTAGTACGAAAAATGTCCCACATATCCCGTCGTCGCTCCCATGACGTCTGGAACCTTTTGAAGCAGCATATAAAATTCTCGTGTCACAATGTTAGTTACCGTACTCCTCCGAAACGGCTTTACCGATTTTCACCAAATTTTATATGCATATTCAGTAGGTCTGAGAATCGGCTACTATCTATTTTTCATTGCCCTAAGTGATACGTGGTTGTTCACCCTTTTTTTATTTATTTATATGTCAACACGTTTGCCGGGTCAGCTATTAACACTGTATTTGCAAATGCAGAAACTATTATGATCATTCTAAGACTTTTAAATATAACTTTTAGATTTCAGGGAACTTTAAGATAAAATAAAGTTACTTATCATACTTTTAAACAAAAAAAATGCTCATTACAGCACCTTATTATAAACCTTATTATGCACCTTATATAATTAGGTAATTATTAGTTATTTATTTACATAAGAATTGATGAATAAGTATTGCATTATTTTCTGTTGAACTTAACCAAATAGATTACACCCGACATTGTTTTATAGCGCCATCGAGGTGAAATACGACAGCATAGAATTAAATTACGTGTACGTGTCATTTCTACATACCATTAGCTCTGCTTTACTGCCCCAAATAGCCCGAATGTTAGAAGGATTTATCACCAGCAAGGTGCTAAGTGCATCAAATCAATTTTGATTTTGAACTTTGGCTCCGAAGTGAAACTAACGGGGGCTGTGTGTTTTGTTTTAATAGAGTATTAATGGTAGTTCGCCTCCGGAGACACCGCCACACCTATTTCTGCCTAACATAACATCAGCATCACAATCATAATATCAGTGTTAAGCGCTGTTTTGTTTGAAGAGTGTGGTAAGAGAGACTTAAACGAGAGATTACAACTTAGAAAAGTTAGTAATGTAGCTGTAGTCGATCTTGGATAGGACTCCATTTTTCTGTATATATTTTTATTTCAGAATTAACAAAACAATTGATTTATAAGAAATCTTGAATCAAGCTCTCAAATTGCTTCCTATTTCTGTCTTTTTGTGTCTAAGAATACAGTAGTACTTGACGCTGCTATTATCTATACTAATATATTAATAATTAATAAAGAGGAAAACTTTGTTTGTTTGTTTCATTGTAATGAATAGGCTCAAAAACTACTGGACCGACTTCAAAAATTCTTTCACCATTCGAAAGCTACATTATCCACGAGTAACATAGGTTATATTTTATATGAAATATATTTGATAAATAGATTATGAGGCGGTACAAAATTTGCTGGGTCAGCTAGTTAAGGTATAAATTGGTGTGACTGTGGTGGCATGCTATTATACCACCTACAATATAAGTAGAGTAATTAATAGTCCCAATTATAATTAAAAAGCCTCGCGGTTATGTAAAATTATACAGTAAAATTTTTGTTCCGTTCATTATAACATCATTTTATTTTACAAATTTCACATGATTAAAATATGACGCTTTTGTGCAAAGTAGTCAAGCATATTAAATTTAAACCTTAGATTGTGAATATATAGAAGTAGCATTTACATGTAACTTTAGTATCCAAAAATATCTTACTTAACACAGAGAACCCTCTGTAGTTCGACTCCGGCGGCACCACCGCCACACCTATTTCTGTCTGTTATTAGAGTGTTAAGCGCTACTGTGTTCTGATTTGAAGGGTGTGGTAAGGAGACATATTTTTGAGGCATTTCAGCTTAGTCCTGCGTAGCGGCGCATTTGAGGATGATCTCTGGTAGGATTATAATCTTATTTGAGATTGACTACAGATGTCCATGTGCGGCAGTAGCCACTTACCATCAGGTGGACTGCATGCTCGTCTGCTTCTTCTATATTATAAAAAAGAGGGACTTAGTGAGGGACGAGCTTTTGCCCGCGGCTTCGCTCGCCTTACGAAGTAATATTTTCATCCCCTATTTTATCCTCTTGGGGGTTGAATTCATCAAAATCCTTTCTTAGCGGATGCTTACGTCATAACATCTACCTGCATGCCAAATTTCAGCCCGATCCATCCAGTGGGTTGGTCTGTGCGTTGATAGATCACTATGTCAGTCAGTCACCTTTGAGTTATATATATTTAAAGATTAAGCAAGGAAGGGAAATCGAAATCTGTAACACATAATGTAACACATAATTTATTAGCGTTTATCTGTAACCAGCGCCATCTAGTTTTTCAATTCTTCGTTCAAAATAGCTAGTTAAAATATTTTAGCTATGTTAGCGATACAGTTCAGCTTGAAGCAGGCAATTTTATCCAATATTCCGGGTAGGGAATCTAATAAAACGGGGCGTACGCCGCTCACTGTCTTTGTCATTCTTCCAACTAGATCGCAATAAGGCTCGGCGCATACTTGCGACTTTTTAATCGCAGATTTGTAACGTAAATGTACAATCATGTATTGCGGAAGACTTAAATGTTTCTGCTGTATATATTTTAATAATGATGTAGTATAAAGATGTTTTTGCTAAATATACCAATGGATTTATTTAGCAAATTACACCTATAAGATAGCAATAGAGAATAGATTAGAGCAATTAGCAACAGCTCAATAAATGATAATAGATACCTAGATGTTTTGCTACTTACGCGTATTGTTAGTAAGATTTATTAATTACAATTGAGTAATAATAGCCTAGTATATACTACTAATAATACTTAAATGGTAAGTCCGCATGGTATGACAACTCCAGCTCCAACAACAATAATTAATTGTATGTACCACTTTGTAAAATTGTATATTATTTACCCTTTAAAAGATGTAAATTCGCACACGTATGGAGTTTCTTGCGCCGCTTCTTCTCCATAGCGAAACACGTTCCGAAGCGGTAGTAGTTTGTTGACTTTCAAAAAGTATTCTATATGAATTAATTTTAAATTATAATATATTGTTTACTTATCACTTGCTTTTCCGACGAAGGAAAATATTGTCAGAAAAGCTGAGACTTTGAGATTTTTAATAATTCCCAAAGATAATCTATGAATTCGCTTCTGGCCAGCACGGTGGACTATGGCCTGAACCCCTCTCATTCTTAGAGGAGACCTTGCCCAGCAATGGGATAATATGAGGTTGACATCGATGGTATACGAATCAGAAGTTTAAACTAAATTGATCTTGAAAAACTAATAAGGGAACGTTTTAAAAGTCTCTGTCCCGCAAAACATTGTTATAATCTGAAACTGATCAAGGTATACATCTAGTATATAACAGCTGGATTTCAAGTTCGTTGCTACTACAATTATATTAAAACATTAAAAAAGTCATACAATTACAATATTATCTTATATATAAAATTCTCGTGTCACAATGTTAGTTACCGTATTCCTCCGAAACGGCTTTACCGATTTTCACCAAATTTTATTTGCAGATTCAGTAGGTTTGAGAATCGGCTACTATCTATTTTTCATACCCCTAAGTGATAAGGGTTGTTCACCCTTAACATTTTTTTATTTATATGGCAACACAACATTTGCCGGGTCAGCTAGTAATAAAATAATTCCTACACTAACCTTATAACTTCATGACACGTAATTCGACCAAAAGAAACCGGTAGACATAATGCACTTTAGTTCTGCAAAACACTGGTATGCGATGATATATTACGCGTATATTACGTGAAACTTTAAGACAAAATGGGAGATAAAAATTTAATTTTCAGCTACCTACAAATTTATAGGACTAGAGCAGAGTAGAGTAGTTTATAAGCGAAATGTAAGTGTTGGAATGAAATTTGTGTGGCATTTTTATTGCGTTTTTAAGATGGTAGAATCCTTCGCGTTGCAACTTTAGTGGTAATACCGCTATACCTTTTTTCTTTCTTAACGAGGGGGAAACCTTCAAAAGGTACCCGGCGACGTGGGAGCGACGTCGGGTTATGTGGAATTTTTACCGCACTAAAATCCCCCCCCAAGTGGCCGTCCTCATCGCTTGTTGGAGAACTCCGGGATCTCCGATGGAACACAACCGGAGTCCTCCAAGCTCGATGCCCCGATCAGGCTCTGCCCTGGGGGAGTAGTTTTCGCTCCTCCCGCACCATCTGGTGTTCACGACGGTATGCGACCACACATACCGCCGTCCTTCCCGGAATCGCTTACTGGAGGGCTCGAGCTCCCACTCTTCCGTCCGCAACCCCGGAAGCCCCCATTTAGTCGCTTCCTACGACAGGCAGGGGTTACCGTAGCCCTATTCTAGTCCCGGAACTACACACTATATATAGACATATACCGCTATACCTATTTCTGCTTAATAGCAGCAGTGTTAAGCGCTGCTACGTTTTGGTTAAAGTGGTGTGGAAAACATATTTGCACAAGTTTTTCCAACCAAGTCCTCAGGGATAGCAACGCACCTTATGTGGTCTCTGATCCTACCTGAGATGGATGATAATAGAAGTGCATAGGTAGAAACACGAGGCATGCATTTATTTAACAGGTGGACTGCATACACGTTTGAATTTCTTATAAATGTTACCAATTAATTTCTATTTCTATAATAACTTAATTAATTCGCGAGTAATATCAAGAACAGAAGCGCATTACGAGTGCCTAAACTTATTTCTGTCCATGACTTCAAAAGTACTATTTCTAAAGTCAGAAAAATATTTGGGTTATTACAAAAACTATAAAATTCGTTATATTTTGTGCACGTGACGTTACCGCATAAAATCAATATTATTTTAAACATCAAAGGGTTCTGCATAAAACAGAAATATAATTAAGGTTATTGTGCACAGGTGAATATATTTTATAAAGTAAATAGATAACTTTATTTATTTGTGAGATCACCCGCATCGCCGCACCGCATCGGACCGCATCCACGGCACATAAATACCGATAAAGCTTAATCACTAACTAAATAAGTTGTTATAACTAGTGACAATTGTATAAATCACTAGTTTTGCCTGCGACTCCGCCCGCGTGGACTTTGTTTAATAAATTATATCATATGTGTTAATACAGGTTATAAACTATCCATGAGACAAATTTCATCCAAATCGGTTCAGTCGTTTTACCGTGAAAGAGTAACAAATACCCATCCATCTTTACCATCTTTTGTTTTTATTAGTAACGAGCTGACAAACTTTATACCGCCTCAAAATCTATTTATCAAATATACTTCATATAAAATATAGACTATGTTACTCGGGGATAATGTAGCTTTCGAATGGTGAAAGAATTTTAAAATCAGTCCAGTAGTTTTTGAGCCTATTCATTACAAGCAAACAAACAAACAAAGTTTTCCTCTATATAATATTAGTATAGATTAGTAAGACTTTTTGCGTAAAATAAAGATTATTATAATCATCAGAGGTTCTGTCTGAAAACAGAAAAATATACGGCTATTGAATACATTACCCTTACCATGAGTTTTCAAAACATCCCACAATTTTACCTTACGTTTACTTAATCCATTATTCTGTTCCGTTTGCATCAGTATACTGAGTAAACGTAACAATAAGTAAGTGTTCAAGTCTTTTTGTCTGCCTCACATGTTCGCAAAAAAGAGAGACAAAACATAAAGCGCCATTTTGTCAATTTAGACATTTAATGGTACGTTACTGACACTATAGTTCTGATACAAGCTGCATGGGCAAATACGTAAACAAATACCAAAACAGTCATATTTGCCAAAACGTAAAAACTCATGGTAAGGGTACAGGTGAATTTATTTTATAAAGCAAATAGATAACTTTATTTGTGCGTTCACCCGCATCGTGCACCGCACGGACCGCATCCACGGCACATAAATACCGATAAAGCTCATTCAATTAACGCAATTAACTGAAAAAGCTGTCGGTGGATCTTTACCACAACACACTAGTAATTGGACTGCGTTAAAATGGTTTTGATAACCTAGTTGTTCGATATGACCTCATAATGGATGACCAGAGTTCGAATCCCGGAATCTCTGATTGTTTAAGTTATGTGCCAATTAGGAATGATTAGCTTTAACGTGCAAGAAAAATATAGCAAGAAAATGTATATATCTAAGAGTTATGTAAAAGAACGGTAAAGAGCGAGCCGAACCCACTCATGAAGGGTCTTGTTGACATTTGTATAAGTACCTATTATTCAAATCGGTTTAAAAGAGCGATAAACGCCGAAAATATGGTTCGTTTACGGGGTTCCTTTTATTTTAAACTTTTTCGTTTATAGAATTATTTACGTTGTAAATTATACATATATGCTCTGTAAATTGTCTATTTATTACAGTTAATTTTAAGTGTTTAAGGGATATATCTCTTTGACAGATGGACAGACATCGGAGGCTTAGTAATAAGGATCCATTTATACGGAACCCTAGAACGAAACAATGGGAATGAACAAGCAGTTTTCACGAGGAAATAGGCTAGCATCGAAAACTAAAAGGTCAACAAAGTTCCTATAGATGAAGCTAGGTTTATTTGGTCAATGGAAACTAAACTTTGGGAAACTCATGTTGGTAATAGTTTCCTAGTTTGTTTACAGAATCTGGAAGTGGGTAATGGAAAGTTTTCGATACAAATGCCTCAGGTCGATTGTACGGGGCCTAATCTGTTTCACAACTCACGACACGATCCGATGCGACACGACTTGCGATAGTGACGATTTAGGTTCCATTTATATTTACAGACTTAACCGCGTCGTAGCGCAAAGAATCATATATTTCTAAATAATATTTTGACATACTTTTCCGAAGCGTTCCAGCATAGTCCTCAGGGGTAGCAGCGCATCTGTGGTCGGCCTCAGGTAGGAATATAAAATTCTATCTGGGGTTGATTACATATGTCCTTGGGCTGCAGTAGCGACTTACCATCAGGTTGACTGCATGCTCGTCTGCTACTCCTATATTATAAAAAAGGCATGGTTTGTGTTTCCACGGTCCTGCTATGGACATTTTATATGTACTACTTAATTCTGTTTTACCAGAAAACGTGTAAGACATGCTATGTATGTTGATCTAAAAGCACAAATAATATATTTTTTATTTTAATCATCATACAGAACGAAAGTAAATACAGGCGAAAGTAAATATTTCCATTGGTGTAAGTTTTGCGGCCACTATCGTCCACGAGCTACTAAGATTCATGACCGAAGTCCTACTGAGAACTGAGTTGGGACTCTACAAAAAATATGTACTATATTACTTACTTTTCAAACTAGATCACAGAATTACCATAACCACCGTTATGTTGCAGAATAACTGTGATAGTTGTACCTTAGGGGGTACCCTATTCACATAAATGCTAAGCCTACAACCACAGCCTGGAACCATTTCACAATTCATTCATAAACCTACATTTAAGCCAAGCTGAAAACGGTTCAAAACGGTGTATTTCCTAAGAAAGCGCACTAAAGTCCACACGAGAAATTCTTTACACGCTGCGGGCCATTACTCCCCGATAGATGGCAGGAAGGCTGTGCAAAATAAAAACGCAGTTACCGCTTTGCACTCCCCACAAGTATACGGGAGGTTTAGCTCTTACTATATTTACTCACTTTGTTGTCGACCCGTTATTATCTCACTGCCAAGCAGAGTGGGATAGGATATTCCAACCTGAGCTGGAACGCTTCGGAAAAGTGTGTCTCTTTAGTACACCCTTCAAACCAGAACAGCAGCGCTTAACACTGCTGTTATGAGACAGAAATAGATGTGGGGGTGGTGCAGGGCCGGATTTAAGGGAGGGCAACCGGGGTCGCAGCCCCGGGGCCTCCACAATAGAGACGTCGGATTTTTTTTTAATGCCGACTAGTAAACAATAGTAAAAAAAAATAAAAAAAATCCTTTGATATTTTTTTTCGCTGTTTTACCTTTATCTACAGTACTTTGTACAAACATTAATACTAGAAGAATCTACCTGCGTTTCACAATAAAATAATGATTGAAAAACTCAACTGAAAAAAATGATCATTTTATTCGGAAAATAATTTCGGGCCAGGGGGCCTCCACTTCTTTGTTGCCCCAAGGCCTCTAGACCTCTAAATCCGGCCCTGGGGTGGTGCCATCCGAGTCGAATTACAAAGGGTAATTCGACTCGGAATAAAATAAAAAAAAAAAAAAAAACAAAAGAAAACCTTCTAAAATAAAAACAATCGTATAATCAAACATTTCACAATTCTTTCATAAACCACTATATTACAACTCGAGCTTTCCTAAGAAAGCTACTAAAATCCACACGAGAAATTCTTTACACGCTGCGGGCCATTACTTCCCGATAGATGGCAGGAAGGCTGTGCAAAATAAAAACGCAGTTACCGCTTTGCACTCCCCACAAGTATACGGGAGGTTTGGCTCTTACTATATGTTCCCTTACTACCATTTAATATGAAGTACAGCTGTAATATACTTGTAACAAATCTTCTAAAACCTGATGTTATCAAAACAATGACATGACATGACACTGAGATGGGGGTGAGTTGATTTGGGTAGGATGGGTGATCGCTATTTGGTGGAAGTCTGTGCCATGCTTTATTAGAGGCGCGTAGAAAGAGACTGGATGAACAGGTGGATTGGGTCACTCCCCTCCTGATCTCTGTAGGTTGTTTTTGGATGTGGATGTTTCGAAAAGTTCCTGTGCCGTATAGCCCGCAGGGTACCAATCGCTCGTGTTTAGCTACTAGCTGTACACTTCTGTGTTTTAGATGGTTCGGTCGTCCGCCCCGATCATTATGATTGATAGTAGTGTTTAAACCGGAGGTGGTCATAGGACCCATTTAAATATAATCTACTTCCGTTAACGAGAAGTCAAGCAGCGCATTATGAAATTAGGGACTTCCAATTAGTAAATTTGATCTCACTCAAAAGTCTCTTTTAGCTTTCGACAACTCGTAGTAATGGCAATGTGAGGACAGAAACAGGCATAAATTCAACACGTCCCCAACACTCGACCGGGAAGGGGAATCAAGGGAATCCGGGACACGCTTAGTGCCAGTTAAAAATACTCCTTAGGGATCTCCGGAGAAATTATCCCGTGATTTACGTTCCCATGGGCCTTGATAGGAACTTTAAAGGAATTTAATACTTTTGAAAAGAAAGTCGGAGAAACGTTTTTTCGGTACTTATTTATGTTCTTGAAATGTATGTGTCTAGTTTAGTAGATATAACATGTATATATATTATGATCAACCCATTACTGTCCCAGTGCTGGGCACGGGTCTCCTCTCAGAATGAGAAGGATTAGGCCATAGTCCACCGCGCTGGCCAAGTGCGAATTGGTAGACTTCACATACCTTTGAGATATTTTGTTTATAAATCTCTCAGGTATGCAGGTTTCCTCACAATGTTTTCCTTTACCGTTTTAGCAAGTGATAATAAATTCTAATATGCACATAATTTCGAAAAATCATAGGTGCGTGGGATTTGAACTTCGGACACCTCGATCGAGAGGCCGAGTTTCTTAACCACTAGGCTCTCACTGCCATATATTATAGAACATGTAAGTGTAGATAATTCAAATAAAGTAGAAATATAACTATTGGTAAAGTTAATGTTTGTTTCTGCAGTGTTCTGGTTTGAAGGCTGTGGTGAGGGAGACATGCTTTTCCGAGGCGTCCCAGCTTAGTTCTGGTACGGCATATCTATGCCCGACCTTAGGTAGGAATATCTAATCCTATCTGCGGTAGATTACAGACCCATGAGCGGCAGTGGCTACTTACCATCAGGTGGACTGCATGCTCGTCTGCTACATATTATAAAAATAAAGTTAGAGAATAGACCCAGTCGCGATCGCAGCATACAATTTGGAGAGAGGAGGGTCACAGAAGAAATTGGTTAAATTAGTCTAACAACACTTTAAGGAAAGCTTTTTTTTGTTTTTTTGTTTACGAGGGGAAACCTTCAAAAGGTACCCTATGCCGTGGGAGCGGCACGGGGTTATGTGGGATTCTTACCGCACTAAACCCCCCCCCGGTGGCTTAGAAAATCTAAGGCATTCTTAAATCATATGCATGTTCTCGTGGATTTTAAGCAGTAACTACAATAACGTATGACCTTTCACCAAGTTCATCATAGGGCCTCGTAAAGCTTATGCAATACGGTAGATCGCTTTCTGTCCGAGTAAATTAGGTTCGTTCTACATACATAGGGCTCCGACATGGAGCCAATCAATGTAGTACAAGGCAGTAACATTCCCTAATCACATTTCGGGACAATTTTAAGTTTACATAATTTATAGTTAAAACTGTTGAGTTTTGATTACGTCATCATTGCACTATTGCTGCTGTGTAATAGAAGTGTTGGCGTTGCTGTTTTCTGGATTAAAGGTTATGATAGGTAGAGACACATCCTGTGCATTAATACTAAGTCTTCCGGGAGGCAAATTTTGGAAACTCTCTTTTTATTATTAACATCCTAACTTGTAAAAAAAGTATGAAATTAGTATATAGTTGGTAACCGGTATGGATGTAAGTGGCTTCCGCCCGTAAACATCTGTAACCAACTTCATATAGTACAATAGTACCTGAAGTAGATCGTAGATGCGTAGCTACTTCTAAGGACTAAAGTTATCGCCTCATATGTAACTTAGCCATCATCCACTCCCTTCCCCGAAACGCAAGAACTATTTCACGCAAGCAGTAAATGGAGATGGTATCATCCAAACTACACATTTTACCAATTAGCATATAATAATAATAATAATAAAATCATTTATTCGCAGGTGTAGCCACATGCACACATACATAAAAATAAAAAAATAAAAACACAATGATATAAAAAATAGACAACACAAAAAAGAAATGATAATTAAACACAATAAAATCTACTCGTAAAACAAAGTATAAAAAATAATAACTTAAAAACAATAACATAAGAATTTTGACAAGTGTGCTGCAGCATAACACCGCGAAATGGGCCGAACTCAGCAATGCCATTGCCGGCGACACCGCACAATGATGCTGATTTTCAGTCCGCCCGTTGTTTTGGGGCAACTCGCACGACCGTACGCGCATCCCATCGGCACCAAATTATAAAAACGGCACCAAATGATAGAAGCTATCCAAATATATATATTTTTCTTTTCGAGGGTGAAACCTTCAAACGGTACCCGACGACGTGGGAGCGACGCCGGGTTATGTGAGGTTTTACCCGCACTAAAACCCCCCCGGTGGCTGTTTTCAGCGGTTTTTGGAGAACTTCGGAATCTTCGACGGAACACAAGCAGAGTCCTCCAAGCGCGCTGCCCCGATCGGGCTCTGTCCTGGGAGTGTTCGCTCCCCCCACAACATCTGGTGATTACGACGGTATGCGAGCACACATACCTTCGTCCTTCCCGGGGCAGCTTACTGGATGTTTTGACCTCCCACTCTTGCCGCCTACAACTCCGGAATCCCATTTTAGTCGCCTTTTACGACAGGCAGATACCGTAGCCCTATTCTAGTCCCGGAACTACAGGGACTACCATTTACCATATCTAGTAAAACTTTCCAGAACGAAGTCTTCACGATATTTTCCTTCACAATATGACCACATGCTCATTATTATTATAACAACCATGAAACATTCAGTGAGATTTGAATACCGGACTCCCTTCGTGGGCTGAAACTCAAAACTATAACTGCATTTAAAACATTAGCGCACTCACAATCGGTTCAAGCAAGTAAAAAATTGTGCAATACATTTTATTTATGTGAAAACTTACGATAGATATGCAGTGCACCGCCATTTGCTCGAAGAATGAACGTAATTTATTATATAAACAACAAAACTTGTACTGTAGTTTATATCGCTTTTACTTTAAAATGGAACCGTATGAATAATTTTGACACATGTAAGTGAGTGCATTCGTAGGGTGCGACCACACTACACTCATAACCTTATAAAAATCTTACATCATCGGTGCCTTGAATACATAGTAGGAATCCTTGTGTCGTTTGTCCAGAAAGACGAATACACAAACACCCAAATCCAGAAGAGATAACTAAATTTAATGTTAAGAAATTTGTCTGACCTGGGATCGAACCCGGAACCCTTTGCACACACCGGTATGGTGACCACTCGACCCCGCAGGGCTTTACCATACTATGTCCTTGTAGTTTCGAGACCAAAATTGAGCTACTATATCCCCTACCTGTTGTAGCGACCAAAACAGACTTTCGGGGTTTCAAAATAAAGTACAGCATCATGAAAGTTTACGGTGTCATTGTCGTCGTCAACCCATTATTGTCCCACTGCTGGGCGAGGGTTTTGTCTCAGAATTAAAAGTATTAGGCCATATCCCACTACGCTAGCTAAGTGCAGATTGATAGACTTCAAAAACCTTCAGAACATTTAAAGAAACTCTTGGGATTGTAGGTAGGATTGTGTGGTTTCCCTTATCAGAAAAGCAATATTCCGCATAAAATAACACTCTGTATATAACGTATAAGATGCAGTGTGGACGCGCCTTTAGGAGCAGGATCCCACTGCTCCTTATAGTGCAGTGCGACTGAAATATAAAGGCTATTTGTAAACGTTCGCGCTTACCTGCGGCTCTGCTACTTTGTATCGGAATTTAAAATGCTATACGGAACATTTGTTTTTATTTAAGCTTTTAGATACTCGTGTTATATTATTATACCGTTTGGTATGTGTTTGTAATATTATATTTACATAAAATATAACAATAAAAATCTCTTGTATGACGTAGGATGGTACCTTTTTGTGTTTCATTGGGACGGCACCAATGTCACACCAATTTTGTCTTATGAGAGATGAATTAGGCATCACTATGCTCTGGTTGTCTGGCTTGATGGGTATACTAAGATAGAGATTGAAACGAGGCTTTCAAATTTAGTTCTTAGGGTAAATACGTATCTATGACCAATTTCAGATAAAAATTCAAGCATAATTGAAGTTGGCGTTGATTACTGTAGGCGGCAAAGATTATTTACTATCAGGTGGATTGTATGCTTATTTATTATTTCAATTTAATAAAAAGAATCACTCTGTATACAGTAAGTTACATACAGGCTAATTTTAGTTATTAAGATAGTGTGGACGCGCCTTTAGGAGCAGGATCCACTGCTCCTTATAGTGCAGTGCGACTGAAATATAAAGGCTATTTGTAAACGTTCGCGCTTACCTGCGGCTCTGCTACTTTGTATCGGAATTTAAAATTCTATACGGAACATTTGTTTTTATTTAAGCTTTTAGATACTCGTGTTCTGTTACTGCTCATAATGTTGGGTCGTTTGTTTTATTATCGTATAAAGAACGAAAAGGGAAGAAAGTTCTTGTAACATTGTATTGGCGTACAATTTGCGCATGTGACTTTGATTGTCAAAGGATTTCTTACGATTTTTTAAACGATTTAAGTAGCAAGTGAGCTTGTACTCCACGTGGTCGTAAATAGTTACTGTCACCTATGTACACCTAAAACCGATCCCAGATAAGATTCCTACCTGAGCTCGGTTGTGATACGTTGGTACCCCTGAAGAGGAGGTTGGAACGCTTCGAAGGTGTCAAAATCCTTTGTGGGTCGACACCGACACCGACACGACACCACTGACCCACCCATTTCTGCCACCCATTTAAGCCTCGGAAAAGTATGTCTCCCTCACCATACCCTTCAAACCAGAACACAGCAGCGCTTGACACTGCTGTTATTAGGCAGAAATAGGTGTGGCGGTGGTGTCGCCGGAACCACAAAGGGTTCTACCACCTTTATACCGTTGTTACCGTCGGGTGGACTGCATTCTCGTTTGCTTCGTCACTGTGTAGTACATATAAATACATGAGTATACAAAACAGTGTTAAATGAAAACATGCTTCATGTTTCTGGAGCAGGGCATGTCGCACTGCGCTGTTTCACGCATTATTTAAACTAATTCCACGTTTAAGGCCGGACGCAAACACAGCTTTTACGATACGACTTGTATGTTTGTATCGTATTTTACGGTATGGCTGACCCTATTTATATCTTACAGATAGGTCTGGTCTTTCACGGCTGGAAAAGACCTAAAAATCTACACTGCTTGAATACTGAGTTGTGTGGGAATGTATGGGTAAGCCTGTTAATAAAATACAATCGATAACTGAGTATTACAAAAATAAAAATAGTTAAAAAAAATAAAAAACACTCTTATGATAAAATCAACTAAAAATAAAGAATAATTTTCAATCTAGGAATCAATTAAGGAACAGTAAAAAGTATAATTGTGAAAAAAGCGTGGGGTGCTCCATCTATCAGTTTGCGAATAGCCCCACACCTTTTCCACAATTATACTATTATACTATTATATCTATATTACATAATGAAACGATAAAATAAAAACTCACAAACATACATACATACATACAGGTGAAGCTAATAAAAGCGTATTAAAAAGAGTCGCGTTCTACACTCACAGCACACACACCCACACTGGACTTACCTGTGTCGTGGTTGCCATGGACGCACACACAGACAATTACCGAACACCCAGACCCAGAACAGAAATCATTGAGATAAATTTATTATCTAGATATCTGTCTGGACGGACATCGAACCTAGAACCCTCTGGGCGTCTTCGTTAAGCAGGTTCTCCATTCAACATTTTACCTATTCAAAATAAAAAAATGTCAATTTTTAGTATGAAATTACTGTCAATCTTCAATCGATGTTTGGTACGCAAAAAAATAGATTGTTTACTATCGGCGTTAATATCTAATCTATGCCGGATCTTTTCAAACTGCTTCTAACTCCTCATAAACAGGATTAGCCACAGCTAACGGTCACCCATGCAACTCTAACGAAGCAACTTTGTAAATCAGTTACGATCTACAAAACGACTTAAGTACTCGTAAGTACTGAAGTTAGTACCGAAAGTTACTACAAAATAGTTACTTAAAGCTAAAATAAACATTCACACACAAGATAAGTACCGGAAAAACATTATTAACGTGCGCAAAGAAGATATTTCCTGAAACCGTTACATTTTTATTTGGGAACATTCGCATGATATAACGTTGCTACATAATGCAATAACCGTGCAACGGAAACCGCTCTTACATCACGAGACCCGGACGGAAGTGGCTCGCTAATAAATATAGCAGTAATAAATATTGCACTCTGATAAATACAGCAGTAATAAACATTGCTCTTTAATAAATTTAGCAGTGATAAATATAGTTGTTGAATATATTACTGCTGTTTCTAATATCAAATAAAATAAAACATGCTACTAAACGATATAAATATTAGTAGTGTCACTTTGAGAGTGGATTTAGTTTTTAGGGATCCGTATTCAAATGATAAAAACGGGGTCCTATCTTAAATGTTATGCTGTTGGTTCGTCTGTTAGTTCATAATAAGGTTTTATCTCTTGTAATAGGTAGACGTTATAATAACAAATATAAAAAGTAAAAAAATAGTGATAAGGAACCTTATGCATTCAATTTATCTTTATTTTATTCCTAGAGAAGCAAAGGTGAAAACAAATAACATACTTTATGTACGTATGTTCGTTATGTATTGAATAAATTAAATTTACTAGAAACTAAAGAAAATATACACAGACAAGAGAAGTACCGTAAAGAAGATATTTCCTACAACCGTTACATTTTTATTTGAGAACATTCGCATGATATACTGTTGCTACATAATGCAATAACCGTGCAACGGAAAACGCTCTTACGTCACGAGACCCGGACGGAAGTGGCTCGCTAATAAATATAGCAGCAATAAATATTGCTCTCTGATAAATACAGCAGTAATAAACATTGCTCTTCAATAAATTTTGCAGTAATAAATATAGTTGTTTAATATATTACTGCTGTTTCTAATTTCAAATAAAATAAAACATGCTACTGAACGATATAAATATTAGTAGTGTCACTTTGAGAGTGGATTTAGTTTTTAGGGATCCGTATTGAAAGGATAAAAACGGGGTCCTATTTTCAATTTTATGGTATTGCTTCGACTGTTAGTGCATTATAGGTATTACGGACGACAACGGCCTAAGAATTTAAATGTAAATGTTGATTAATGTAACTTGTGTATGTAATTAAGACTATGTAAATAAGACATTTTATTGCAATAGATATAAGTCCTACGTAATAAGAATAGATATGTAAGAGTAGGATAGCAATAGAGTGTAAGCATAGAATTGTAAGAGTAAGACAGGCTATGTTAGAAAGGGACGGCAATAGGACGCGGTTGCTGACTGAGCCTGCGCCTGTTGCGGTACCCAAAATAAGTACTTAAGCTCGCCTTTTTGTATGGAAAAGTGTGTACGCCTCGGAATAAAAACAAGAAGAAAAGAACTGAAGATTCAAGTTGGAGTTTTATTTGAAAACCCATAATCTACATTGGTCCTTCGAGAAGCCGGATTTAAAGAAGACTCAAGATGAATACGCCGATCGCAATGAACACAAGGGGTCGTGTTCGCTCCGAATCGGGGTACAGCGAGTCAGAAGCAGCCCCGGGCGCTAAGGGTGCGCCAGGGCCATCGCTACACCGAATTTATGAAGATTCTCCGCAGTCGCCGTCGACGGTCGCAGGAAATTCCCAAGAAAAAAGGATGGAGCACTCTCCGCCAGAAGGGGCGAGAGAGACAGCACCAGCGACGTCAACGCGGACGTCCGTCATGGGGCCACCTGCACGACCAGCTAGCACGCCACCAAGGCGTGAAACTTCATCGCCGGTGCGGAGACCTACATCGCCGGTGCGGAGACCTACGTCGCCGGCACACACCGCTCGCAGTAACACTTCAAAGCGAAGCATCGACGCACGTATGAAGATGGCACAATACGAAGCGGAGAAAGAACTCGCGGCTATAGAAGAGAAGCGGCTACTTATGAAAGAAAAGCTAATCAAATCGAGATTAGCCGCCGAAATGACTGCAATCGAAGCCGAATCTGAATATGCGGCGAGCTCATGCAACGAAAGGGTACAAGACTGGGTGGATAGAAGCATGGAACAACCAACGGCGACGAAATACAGGGAAGAACCGGAAGAGGTTCGCCCTCCCGTTAGTAAGCAACGGGGGGAGAACGCGAAATTCCAAGGCATTCAACGGCTAGCCGACACCTTAGAAAAACTAGTCGCCTCAAGACCGTTGCCTCGCCAAACAGCGGAACTACCTATATTCACGGGAGCCGTCGCCAAATGGCTACCGTATAAGGCCGCCATGGAAGATTCTACAAGACTCTTTAAGTTCTCTCCAACGGAAAATCTCCTTCGACTGCGAAACAGCCTGCGAGGGGAAGCGAGAGAAACCGTGCTGTCACAGCTATTCACCGCATCTAACCCAGATATCATCATGCGCACATTAGAGATGAAATATGGAAGACCGGAATTCATAATAGATCGGGCCATGGAAGAGCTCAAAAAGATCCCGAAATTAGGGAGCGCGAGCACCGATCTGTATGAGTTCGCGGTGAAGATTCAAAATATTGTCTATACGATAAAAAGTATAGATAGAAGAGGCTACCTACGAAACCCGCTACTCGTTCGAGACGTAATGGACAAACTGAGTCCTCATCTCATAAGCAAATGGGCGGAGTACGCAGCCAATAACGAAGCACGCATCATGGAAGATAATGAAATGATAGTACTCTCTGAGTTTTTAATGGCCGAAGCGGACCTTATGATAAGGTACACCCACACAACGAAGCGAAGCGTTCCGGTACCCGTCAGAAGAGAAGTAGCACCAAAGCGGGTTGCTACCAAGGGCGTATACACTGCGGGGGAAAGTCAACCGGAAGAAAGAAAATGCTTCATGTGTCCAACTGGGGGACACTACACTACTGAGTGCGATAAACTCAAAGCACTCGACGTCAACGAGCGATGGAAGTGGGCAAAGGACAACAAGATGTGCTTCAAATGCATGAAAAGGAAGCACAGCAGGTTCACATGCAAAGCCAAGGCCTGCGGAGTCCACGGATGTACCTACCAACATCACGCGCTACTACATAAAGAAAAAGTAACGGAGTCTACGACTACAGTGAGCACTCCGGACGACGGCAGGGAAGACGAAGCAGCCGCGCTAGTAATGAGCGTCACGACAAGGAGGTCGCCTATTACATCAGTACTGCTCAAAACCTGCGAGGTGAAACTCAGCGGTCCACGGGGGGAGGTAAATACGTACGCCCTCCTAGACGAAGGGTCTACTGTGACGCTAATAGACGAAGAATTAGCGAAGCAACTCACTAACGGCGGACCGAATCGACCTCTGAACATAAGGGGTATTAACGATCAGAGAAGGATCGACAGCGAAGCGGTCAAGGTTCGTGTCAAAGGGGTACACGAACAAGAAGCCTACTTAGTGACAGCCCGCACAGTAAAAGGACTACAGCTACATCACCAACGCGTACCGCACAACTTAGAACGGTACAAGCACCTGCGAGTTGTACAAGATAGCATCAGTAAGGGAGAAGCTCGACCTCGCATATTGATAGGTGCCGACAACTGGCATCTAATAATATCGCGACAGCTGCGCGCCGGCAAGAGAAATGAACCCGCCGCGTCGAGAACGAAGTTGGGATGGGTACTGCACGGGTCGGTACCCAGGAAATCGATTTATCAAGACCAGGCGGCCGTACTTCACATCTGCGCGAGCGACGTCCAACTACAGAAGCTCGTCGAGTCACATTTCGACGTGGACTCGCTTGGCGTATCGACTAAAGAAAAAATTAATAAGCATGAGAAGAGAGCCAACGACATTTTCGAAGCGACCGCCACAAGAAAGGACGGCCACTTCGAAGTGGGTCTGCCCTGGAAGATAGATAACCCCACGTTCCCAGATAGCTACGAGTCTGCCCTTAAGAGACTACACACGCTCGAGAAGAGGATGACTAAGGAGCCGGCGTTTAAAAAGGAATACGCGGCTCAGATCGCTAACCTTATACAAAAGGGTTACGCGGTGCAATGCGACGGCAGCGAAAGGGATAGCAACGTAAAATGGTTCCTGCCGCACTTCGCCGTCACCAATCACAACAAGCCGGGAAAAGTTAGAATGGTCTTCGACGCGGCGGCTAAGGTGAAGGGAGTCTGTCTCAATGACTTCCTACTAGAAGGACCCGACCTACTAGCTTCACTCACAAGAATATTGTTCGGGTTCAGAGAAAAGAGAATCGCCGTCACAGCGGACATCGAAGAAATGTTCCTTAGGGTTAAAATCAGACCCGAGGACCAACCGGCACAGATGTTTTTATGGAGGGACAAGCCTACGGACCCTCCGAGAAGATTTAAAATGGTCTCCATGATATTCGGAGCCAGCAGTTCGCCATACCTCGCTCACAGCGTAAGAAACCGCAACGCCGTCGACTATGAAAGTAAATACCCAGAGGCGGCCACGGCGGTCAAGGAGCGACACTACATGGACGATTACCTAGACAGTTTCCCATCTGAAGAGGAGGCTATTAAAATGGTGAACGAAGTTACCTACATCCATCAACAAGCGGACTTCAACTTAAGAAGATGGAACTCAAACAGCAAGAGAGTTTTAGCTAGCATACCCGAAGATAAGAAGTCTGAAAGCGCGAATGTAAAGTTAGCAGCACACCAGAAGGAAAAGACATTGGGGCTGCGCTGGGACCCGAGCTCCGACACCCTCACCTTCAACACTGACATCAAGAGGGTTCCCGATGAGGTCAGACTGCGGTTGAGAGCACCGACTAAACGCGAAACCCTAAGCGCGGTTATGTCGGTGTACGACCCACTGGGGCTTATCAGTCAATATACGATCGTCGGCAAGATGATATTACAACGCTTGTGGCTCAAGAAGGTTGATTGGGACCAGGAATTGCCATCTGAAGACGCTAACCTATTCGACGAGTGGATAAGGCGACTCCCAGATGTCTCAGCACTAGCAATACCGCGGTGCTATAGCTACAACGTAACGCCGGAAACTCACATCGAGTTACACGTGTTTGTCGACGCAAGCGAGCAAGCCTACGCTACGGTGGCCTACTGGAGGATCGCACACGGCGATCACATAGAAACAATACAAGTAATGGCCAAGGCGAAGGTGGCTCCACTGAAGTTACTAACCATTCCGAGACTGGAGCTCCAAGCTGCGTTAATCGGGGCACGAATGGCTAACACTATAGTCAGGGAGCACAGCTGTTGGAAACCCAAACGAGTCATATACTGGAGTGACTCCCGCACCGTCCTTCAGTGGATAAGAAACGAGACGAAAAAATACACGCCGTTCGTCTCACATCGCCTAGCTGAGATCGCCGAGCTCACACATACAGAGGATTGGCGATGGGTGCCTACAACACTCAACGTAGCCGACGATGCGACCAGGCTTCAAACCGACGGGATCGACAGCCGGGACCGGTGGTTCACGGGACCGCAATTCCTACGAGCCACAGAAGAGCACTGGCCTACGGAGAACGGGGAAGGTGAAGAGACCGGGGAGACGTGTTACACCGTCTCAGAAGAGGACTCGGACCGCAACGACTCATTACCCGACATTAGAAGGTTCTCCAGTTACCTGAAGCTTATAAGGGCGACGGCACTTACTCAGCTATTCGTCGAGAAGCTTCGATCTAGAGACAAGACTCTACACTTAGAAGTGTCACACTTAGAAGCGGCCGAACGACGGTGGTTTCAACGCGCGCAGCGGGACTCCTTCAGCGAAGACTTAGCGCGGTTAAGTCACAACCAGCCGCTACAACGACACAGCAAATTTAAAAGGCTCGACGCAGTATTGAACGACGGGCTAATAACCGCAAGAGGCCGTATAGGTGCGCTCTATTCTACAACGCACTCTAATGAGCCGGTAATACTCGACGGGCAGCATCCCTTTACTCACCTGCTTGTCGAGCATTATCATCGCCGGGCGGGACACGCGAATAACGAACGAGTCGTCAACGAGCTCCGTCAACGATTCATCATACTGCGCTTGAGGCCTACAGTCAAGAAAGTAGCACGAGCGTGTCAATACTGTCGCGTGTACAAGGCGACTCCGACGACACCACCGAAAGGAGACCTACCTAAAGTGAGGTTGGACTCGGGGCACCGCGCCTTCACCTATTGTGGCGTGGACTATTTCGGGCCCCTAACGGTGACTATCGGACGAAGACACGAAAAGAGGTGGTGTGCACTATTTACCTGTCTCACCACAAGGGCCATTCATTTAGAGATCGTCCAGTCGCTCTCTACGGACTCAGCTGTTATGGCGCTGCGAAGGATGGCCGCCAGAAGGGGTTGGCCGCGCGTCATATACTCCGACAACGCCACTAACTTTAGAGGGGCCGACGTCGAACTGAGAAATACATACGGAGCATGGATCGCAGCACTACGGGACTACGGTCTGCAGTACAACACCGACTGGCGTTTCATACCGCCGGGGGCGCCACACATGGGAGGAGCCTGGGAGCGCTTAGTGCGTTCAGTAAAAACCGCACTAAGCACCACGCTCAAAGAAAAGTCGCCAAAAGAAGAGGTACTGCAGACGTTAATCACCGAGGCCGAGTACAGCGTGAACGCGCGACCGCTCACGCACGTCTCCGTGGACCCCGAGGACGAGGAAGCACTAACGCCGAATCACTTCCTCATCGGCTCATCGACGGGGCTACCGCGGACGGGGCCATGCACCGAGGCGGACCGCAGCACGTGGAGAAGGGCGCAGGCACTGGCGGACCAGTTCTGGCAGCGATGGCTGCGAGAGTACCTGCCTACGCTCATTCCGCGGGGGCCGTCCAACGCACAGGCGTCACAACTGCGGGAAGGCGATCTCGTAATTGTGGTCGACTACGCCTTACCCCGCAATACCTGGCCGAGAGGAGTCGTCGAGCGAGTTCACCCGGGACCTGATGGCATCGTCCGGTCTGCAGACGTCCGCACAAAGGGAGGTGTGTTCCAGAGGCCAGCGACGAAGCTTGCCGTCCTTCAGATGGAGGAGGCTTCGAAGAATCTACGCCGGGGGGAGAATATTACGGACGACAACGGCCTAAGAATTTAAATGTAAATGTTGATTAATGTAACTTGTGTATGTAATTAAGACTATGTAAATAAGACATTTTATTGCAATAGATATAAGTCCTACGTAATAAGAATAGATATGTAAGAGTAGGATAGCAATAGAGTGTAAGCATAGAATTGTAAGAGTAAGACAGGCTATGTTAGAAAGGGACGGCAATAGGACGCGGTTGCTGACTGAGCCTGCGCCTGTTGCGGTACCCAAAATAAGTACTTAAGCTCGCCTTTTTGTATGGAAAAGTGTGTACGCCTCGGAATAAAAACAAGAAGAAAAGAACTGAAGATTCAAGTTGGAGTTTTATTTGAAAACCCATAATCTACAATAGGGTTCTTTCTCTTGTAATAGATAGACGTTATAATAACAAATATAAAAAAATAAAAAAATAGTGATACCTTATGCATTTATTTTATCTTTTTTTCTATTCCTAGAGAAGAAAAATTAAAAACAAATAACATACCTTATGTACGTATGTTAGTTATGTATTAAATAAATTAAATTTACTAGAAACTAAAGAAAATAAACACAGACAAGAGAAGTACCGTAAAGAAGATATTTCCTATTACCGTTACATTTTTATTTGAGAACATTCGCATGATATAACGTTGCTACATAATGCAATAACCGTGCAACGGAAACCGCTCTTACATCACGAGACCCGGACGGAAGTGGCTTGCTAATAAATATAGCAGTAATAAATATTACTCTCTGATAAATTTTGCGGTAATAAATATTACTACTGTTTCTAATTTCACGCAAAATGAAAAATGCTGCTTAAAGTGTATTGTGATTTTGAGAATCATTTTTAGGGTAAAATTTTATTACTAAACCTCCGTTGTCTGTCCGTCTGTGTATAGACGCGTCTCTGATAGGTCACAGGGCTCTAGCTTTTCTATTGTAGTATATAAACATTTGAAAATTATCAACTTAGTTCGACAGTAACAAACCAAAGGGGCTATTGAGAAGAATATGAAAAACAATACACGTACTTACTAAAACGCTTGTTTATATATATTTAAAAAAAATATTTTATAATTTAAAAGCCAACGTAATTTAATACATTGATGATAGTTCTTTCAGTAGTTTGAGTAGTATGAGTTTTAGTAGTGTTTAATAGTCGTTTCAGTAGTATGAGTTTTTAACTTTTTGACAAAAATGTTTTTTTGTTTATGTATTTACCATATACATATTTCCAATATTCTGATACAATCCGCTAGGGGCGCTGATTGGAAATGTATTTGCAAATATGTAAATAAATACCAAAATAGTCATTTTTATAATAACTCATACTAAAGGTACAGATTTGGTTGGGAAAGGTACAGAAATACATGTTGGTTTTAATTGGTTTCTGCTAACACGTACACGACAGCCCAGTCTCGGATTTCATTACGGAAGATTGTTAGTAGGTCACCTATATATGAATATAGATTGAATGAAATATATGCCTTTTTTCTTAAGATTGAAATACCAGGTGAGCATTCCGACCTTTAGTTTGAAAGGTGGTGACAGTATTATCAGAGCATTTTCGACATAAAGTCGGTGTACAGTTCGATCCTGTTGTATATGTATCAAAATTATGAATTTTATTAATAAGTAGCTTAATTATTATCTTATATATAAAATTCTCGCGTCACAATGTTAGTTACCGTACTCCTCCGAAACGGCTTTACCGATTTTCACCAAATTTTATATGCATATTCAGTAGGTCTGAGAATAGTGATTAATCATGACGATTGATGATAATGGTACTGTTAATCATTTTTTATAATATAGGAGTAACAGTGGAGTATGCAGCCCTGATGATAACTGGCTAGTGCCGCCGTTGGACGTTTGTAATCAACCCCGGGTAAGATTAGATCCCTACCTGAGGACGGCCACAGACGCGCTGCTACCCCTAAGGACTAAGCTGGAATGGCTCGGATAAGTATGTCTCCCTTACCACACCCTACAAACCAAAACACAGCAGCACTTAACATTGCTGTTATGGCAGAAATATGTGTGGCGGTGGTGCAGCCGGTGTCGAACCACCCAATTTTCGAAATCAATGACAATGTCATTCATAAATTGCACTATAACTACATATTCTAAAATATACATATGTTGAAGGCAGGAGGCTTCCTGGCAATTCCCTACAAGCGGTAGAGTAACATCGAGCACTAATTTCCGGTGCGAGCGCCGCCGGATGTCACCTGCAGTCGATGCCAGCGACATCTTCGTATGTCAACGTTTCATAAACTATTAGGATTTGTTTACAATACTTACCACGTACCAACATAATTATACTACTTTGTTACTTCAATATACGACCCGCGTGGCGGAGCGATCACCATACCGGTCTGACGCGCTGAGGGTCCCGGGTTCGGTCCCCGGCGAGACAGATATCTGAATGATGAATTTAGATTTCTGTTTCTGGGTCTGGGTGTTTGTGTATTTGTCTCTGTGTGTGTACATGGCACCCACGACACAGGGAATCCGAGTGTGGGGCTGTGAGTGTAGAAAGCGGTTTTTTTAATATTTAAATAAAAAACAAAATTATTCAAAATCTGAGCTTTATTATTATATTAACTAGGAATATAGTCAAAGTCATTCCTACAATTAAGACAAATTCAACGATGTGTCAAAATCTGTCCAGCGATTTGTATAGTAGGGCATGCCAAAGATGTCCCTGTAGTTCCAGTACCAGAATAGGACCAGAGGACCAGACAGACCAGAAGACCAGACAGACCAGACGACCAGGTAGACCATGGGACCCGACAGACCAGAGGACCAGACAGATCAAAGGACTCCGTTCCATCTCTCTGGTCTCCATAGGAGGTCGCGTTCCTATGGAGACCCCAGAGTCCTCAAAGCAGCGCCGAGGATGCCCACAACGGGAGTTTAGTGCGGTAAGAACACCGGGTACCTTTTGAAAGGCGTACCAAAGAATGAACATATTATTATGCACATACGCTCGAACAACATTACTCTCTGCAGTCGGATAAAAAAGTACCAGCTTTCCATACAAAGCCGTTTCATTCCCTTCCAATTCATTCAAATTAACACATTAGTGTAAAACATTAAAGCATTTAACAATACAAATATTTGAGTTAAACAAACATTTAGTTTACATATTCAACACATTTATCACGCAGGATCACGCCCTTTCAGGATCATAATTCAAATACATTTAAACACCAATAAAGGCCTATTGGTACAACAATAAAATTGCTACCAAATAATGCCAAATTATTAAACACATTATCGTTCGTCTCCACGGATTTTATGTTCAATGGATTACGCTAGGGTTGTCAGTGTTTTTTGTTTAAATGTTATCTTTGTAAAAGTTAGATAGGTCTTTTAAAGGTGGTAGGGCTTTGTGGTTTGACTCCGGTGGCACTGCCACACCTATTTCCACCTAATAACAGCAGTGTTAAGCGCTGCTGTTTTCTAGTTTAAAAGGTATGGTAAGGGAGACATACTTTTCCGAGGCGTTCCAGCTTAGTCCTCAGGTAGTGACGCATCTGTGACCGACCTCAGGTAGGAATATCTAATCCTATCTCTGGTTGATTACAGATGTCCACGGGCGGCAGTAGCAACTTACCCTCAGGTGGACTGTATGCTCGACTGCTACTCCTATATTATAAAAAAAATTAAAAAACAACTGATTGTAACTGCTTTTGAGCATACCATAACCAACTTCATATAAAGTTGCAGAGATATCTATCGGTGACAGTGGCCACTTTCCATTAGATCGATTACATGGTCATTATCATCAATCATCATGACTAATCACTATATTTTGTTGTCGAGGATACTTTCAGAGGTAGACTATTAAAAGCTACCAGGTACCTTGAGAATGTTTTGGTTTGATTTTTGCACAGTAAAATCCTTAAGGCGGAAGCCCTTGCTGTATAGAAGACTCCGTAATCTTTAAAGGAACGCAACCGGAGTCCTCTGAGCTAAGTTCTCCCGGCGGGCTCCGCCCAAGCGGGGCAATGGACGCACCTACACCTTTTTTTTTGTTTTCGAGGGGGACACCGTCAAAAGGTACCCGACGACGTGGGAGCGACGCCGGCTTATGTGGGATTTTTACCGCACTAAAACCCCCCCCGGTGGCCATCCTCAGCGCTTGGTGGCGAACTCCGGGATCTCCAATGGAACACAACCGGAGTCCTCCGAGCGCGATGCCCCGGTCAGGCTCTGCCCTGGGGGGAGCAGTTTACGCTCCTCCCGCACACCTGGTGTTTACGACGGCATGCGACCACACATGCCGCCGTCCTTCCCGGGGTTGCTTGCCGGATGGTTCGAGCTCCCGCTCTTGCCGCCGGCAACCCCGGGAAAATTGTGGAGCGCTTCACGATTTTGCGTGTCATCCTCCCGCAGGGGCCATGTTTTTTTTTGTCGAGGGGGAAACCTTCAAAAGGTACCCGACAACGTGGGAGCGACGCCGAGTTATGTGGGATTTTTACCGCACTAAAACCCCCCCGGTGGCCGTCCTCTGCGCTGCGTTGAGGGCTCCGGGATCTCCAAAGGAACGCAACCGGAGTCCTCTTAGCGCGTTGCCCCGTCGGGCTCCGCCCAGGAGGGGCCATGCTAATCTTCTCTGTATCGTTACAATTTCAGTATATGTACTGCCGAAGCAAGTAGGACGCTCCTAAACCTATTATTACGGGTATTTACGTCGGTATGCGGCCACACATATCTACCGTCGTCCCTCCCGGGGTTTCAGGCTGTAGGTACGAACTTTCACTCTTACGTCAATATTGGAAAAATTCTAACCATTGTACCTTCTGAATTCACCGATTTTTCGGGACTTGACCCGTCCTATTGCCCATATGTAGTCATCTTTCTTCCCCTAACAGGTCAGTCTGTCAGTTCTGACATAAAACTTTGTCCTCAGTATTAATTGAAATTAGACATTGTTATTTCATAAAAAAAAAAACAAATATAAATAAAGTATTAAGAATGAGTCAGATCAATTTATGAGTTTATGTGAGACTATCAATGAATGGATGAGTCAGTAAATTTGGATGGCCGAAACGTTAACGCCATCGGCTGGAGTGACGCAATCGACTCTATTGACTTGACTATTAAAGGCTGACCTAGTGATCTGGGTGGTACAAGGCATAAGAGATTTCTATATTTAGTAGTGTTAACACGTTGGCTGCGTAAAAAAAAACAGTAACTTTCAGCTGGTGCGACGGCAGTCCAAAAATGCATCCACTTGACTTTCTTATTGTGCGTGGCAGGCCTTTTCGACCCGACACCTCTGGGTGGTATTGAAACCCTATTATCTTAGTCAAGGCGCATTTTACATTACAAATTTTTATACTTTTTAAATCCTCATGAATCACTTGTCTATACATTAGTCCCGCCCCTGGCTCCTCCAAATAGAAAATGAGAAATTAGCAATCGAAAATGTCTGGTCGATAAGGCCCGATACCGCACTAGAGTGTAATTTTTGTAGTGATGGGATAGTAAAAGAAAAGAAAATATCGAGTCATTAATTTTATTAAATTTATTATATATAATATGTATAATATATAAATATATATTAAAATTTCACTGTCTTAGTTATACCCAGCTTGTTAATACAATGCAGGCTGAATCTCTGATCGTCTGAAAAGTAAGATGATGCAAACTCTTTTAATAATTACTGATAGATAAATCAAATTAAATAACACTACTGAATTTAAACTTACGTGTGTTTGTATAGTTGGAGACAGATTTCATCACATGAAGTTTTGTCCCAATGGGGCTGACGTAAATATGATTTCTAGAACCAGGAGACTCATTTTTTTTTCTTTTCGACAAAATTTCTTCGTTACTTTCACTGTCATCGCTAAAAAAACTTCGATGTTTATTGTAATTCTGCTGGTGGATGGCTTAACTTCTTGTTTTTGAAATATTTTTCTGTATTTATTTCGTTTAGGGATTTCGAAATATGAACCACCGTATTCTTCTTCGTTATCACTATCATTTTCTAGTACTATTTTGTTTTTACGATGCGCCATTGTAACGAAACTTGCAGGAAACCGAGTAGCGCGAGCGCGTCCTCCTCCCGAAGCTAGTACAACACTACTGGCGGCTCAACGCGTACGCATCTGCACAGTGCGGCATCAGGTCGCGAGCGGTCATCCACCAAAACAGGCCTGCCCCCGCACTGAGATAACTTTTTTTATGTTCTATGCGGCGGAGGTCGAAAAAGGCCTGCCGCTTTATTAGATTGCTATATTTCTACATTGTTGGTCACAAATCGAAAACTATATTTTTCTTTGTCATATTCGTAAAAATACCCAAGAAACAGTTTTCGCACTAGCGAGAAAGACCTATTTTTCCTGTGCGCATATTGGTTTGGCACCGCGTCGGGCCGATTGTGGGTGAACCGCAGTGAACGTGTTAAGCGCTGCTGTGTTCGCTGTGTGTGCGCTGTTGTGTGTGTTGTTAAAACTATGTCTCCCTTACCACACCAGGAGAGTCATACTTTTCCAAGGCGTCCCAGCTTAGTTTACAAGGCTAGTGGCGCATCTGTGGCCGACCACAGGTAGAAATATCTAATTCTATCTGGGGTTGATTACAGATGTCCATGATTGGCATTAATGGTAAAGCATCGGATGGACTGCATGCTCGTTTGTTACTTTTATTACCCGTACTATATACAAATACTTTTATTATTTAACTTATGATTTTAGACTAAAATTATCGCGGAATTGAGACATTTTATTATGTAACGGGTACTCACGATATGCGTTTTTTATTGCCGATATTTCGACCCAGTTGCATGGATCGTGGTCACGGCGAAACTGAGGTGGAGGGGAGAAACTGTTAACAAGTACTAGTGGTAGATTAATCTATCTACCCTACGTCTAGTTCGTTTTTCTTTTCTAGGTTTCATATCACGACACACAACACTGACAATATCCTTACGCACCGTATTTAACTTATTGCAACCGAAATAAATCTTTAAAGACAAATTATAACAGTAAGCTCTGTACCGCACTGTTAATTACGTAACGTCGTGAATAAATTCGTTCAGAGAGTAATTGTCGTTCGTAATTACAGTTTGATCGATTTGAGCGAAATGAGCTCGATAACGATGAGCTACAGCGTGGACGCAGCTTGTGGTACAAGTTTTATATGATGGTACAGTTGTTTATATTATGGTACAAGATTTTATATGATCTGTAACCAACTCCAAATATATAACGGAGTTCTACTGAAGCCGATCACAGATGCGCTGCCACTCCTGAGAACTAAAATGTTCGCTTTATATATAAGTGAGCGAGCATCCACACCGTGCCGGCAAAACGTAGCCCTTTCATGCTAAAAATGCAGATTCATTATAATTTGACACCAAGTTCAAACACTTTGTGATAATTTATTTGTCGTAACACACCTTGTAAATCAGGCGGGTACCATCATATACAACTTGTACCTTCACATAAAGAACTATGTACCATCATATAAAAACTTGTACCATCACATAAAAACCTGTGTACCATAACATAAATATGTGTACCATTGTATAAAACTTGTACCACAAGCATCGTCCACACTGAAGCTCATCGTTATCGCGCTCATTTCGCTCAAAAAACTCGATCAAACTGTAATTACGAACGACAATTACTCTCTGAACGAATTTATTCGCGACGTTACGTAATTAACAGTGCGGTACAGAGCTTACTGTTACGATTTGTCTTTAAATTTATTTCGGTTGCAATAAGTTAAATGTACTTTTATTAAAGTAAGAGGCGTAAAGTCTGGTATTAAGTAGTTACCGGTATTGATATCGGTAAATAATTAACCAAGTCATATTTGGGGTTCCGTACGACAAAAAGGGAACCTTATGGGATCTCTAGTGTGTCTGTCACAGTCAATATTTACGACATTACTGGAAAAAATACGTCGAAAGTTACTTATATGCTTTACCCCATTGATCACCCCTCCCCCTCTTAAGTCCGAAAATACTGAGGCTAGAATAAAAATACCGAAATTTCTTTTCGCAGAAATTGTACAGAAAGAAAATACATAAAAAGTCTATAGTCTAACTTATATTTTCAGTTTCAGTTTAATCCTCACTTAATTTTCAGTTTATAAACTTATTTTCTATTTTTTTGTTTATTTTTCTTTACAAAAACCTATAAAAAGTCTATAATCTTAAAAGCCAACGGTAAATCCCTCAATAGTGCAATATTATGCGAATAACTTACCTTTAAGTTGGTAAACATACATATAATAATGATAATATACTTTATTATACACACAACATGAAATAATAAAGAAAACATACAAATATAAAACAATACAATAGGCGGCCTTATCGCTAATCAGCGATCTCTTCCAGGCAACCTTAAGGTGAGGAGTAAAAGTAAGGATGAGTTAAAAATAGGTAGGGTGCAAATATATTCAAACATATATACAGTGTACGTCCAATTAGAGACAATACGTAGATAATCCACATACGGAATCCACTCCACAAGAGATTAATTCACGCTTGTCCGGTTTTATGATATTGAAATAACGAGCACGCAGTTCACCTTATTGCAAAATGATTGCAAAAATTAAATTTCATTGCATTCTGCATACTTTGGACTTAACAAACACAACTTCATATAAATAAAAACCAAAAACCAAATCCAAAAAAACAGTACGACATTAAAAACTCCCTAACAATCCCTCTTTTGCTTCACAAAGAAAATAATTGGCCAAGTACAAGTCGAAATTTTAACACAGCGGGTTCTATACCATTTTAATTTTTTATTTTTAGTATTTCCTTCTATAGCAATAATAGGCATAATAGTAATAAATTGTGAAATTTTTAAACTGTGTACCTATTAAAGTTTATTAAATAAACCGAAAATGTCGAAAAATGGCGGTTTCTTGTAAATAAAATAAAAAGGTATCCCTATTTACTTTCCACCTTCGTCATTTTTAGCATTTGCTGTTATAGCCGCAGTAATACATAGTCTTCAAATTCAAGTATCTATTTGTTATAGTTCAAGAGATAGAAATCTATGACAGAGAGACGAACCGACGTACAAACAGCTGAGAAATAGAAATTTGTTTTTACTATTTCAGTATGGAACCCTAAAAAGACGGGGGGAAATTTTTAATCGCTACCGTAGCGGGAACACGTTCCAATTTCCGGTATAGGTGACGTCACAGGCAGGACGTGCTTAATTATCCACACGGAAGCGAAGAGGGGAACCGGGAATATCGGGATCTATTTCCCCACCTCTATTTCCCCACCGGTGCTGTGAATGTGCATGAATGCGACTTAACGGTTTATTTCTATGCAAATGAATAATGTATTTTAGTAGGACTTTGTTGATCCTATAAACAGTATAAACACACACATAGATAAATACGTAAATACCCAGACCCAGAATAGGAATATAAGTGTGTAAAGTAGAAATGTCTGGTCGGGAATCGAATCCGGAACCTGTGTAACAACGATCCAGATAGAAAAGTGTTGTTATTTATATCTATATCGGGAAATAAATGTAGAAATTAAAATTAAATACATATTTATTTTTATTCAAAGTAAATTCCTTAGAGTATAAATATTGAAAGTTAATAACTTACCAGTGATACTCAACTAGTTTCCTTTATGGAAAAGATGTGAAATAAAAATGTACATATAAAAATTAAAAGCTATATTTTTACTCATCCTTCACTGAAAACCTTTTCATTTGATATCCATGTATGTGTATAAAATGTAAATGATCCGCTTCCTTGATGCGTCCGCCATGTTAATTTTAAAATGACGTCACTAAGCTGATCAATTGATCATGCACTGTCATCTAAACCCGCGTTTCCCAACCTGTGGTCCGCCGACCCCTGGGGGTCCGCGAGTATTTGTATGGGTGTCCACGGTGTCATCTCTGGACCATACATAAATCGCTCATTCAGTGCAAAAGGGCCGCTTTCCTGCTTCTTCAACCACATACCTATGTGAAAAGGCATTCTCTACTCTTGCTTATCCAAAAAACATATACAGAAACAGATTACAAGTAGAATCTGATTTGAGATTACAGCTTAGTAGCAACATCAACCCGAATATCCCTGATTTAGTTATAAAAAAGTAACACCAACCTTCAAATATTTTTTTTTGTAAAATTTTCATAATAAACAGTTATAATTACCTTATGTATTTGTTTTTTTTTGTATCTGTAATAACTAAAATAAGTACCTAAATCGTTTTTTTCTGTTTATTTTATTAAGGGGGTCCGTGAAAACTGTGCTTGATTTCCTAAGGGTCCATGGACTGAAAAAGGCTGGGAAACGCTGATCTAAACCTAAGTTGTATTTCAGCTCATTCCGTTGGGTTTAATTGATTTAAAATTCATTTGCAAGATTTGACCTTCACATACATACATACATACATAGAAAAAAACAAGTTGAATAAAAGTATACCACTTATATACTTATACTTTTATTCAACATGCCATGCTATGCATTCTATGCTTATTACTCAAAGTACACCTATGTTTTAAACCTGTGTTCCACAATAAAGTTATTTGATTTAATTTGATACTATTCAATTTAATTTCAATAATTAATAAAATAATACCAATAATTTCTTAGCTAACATCAATTAGAATGCTAATGATAATAACATAATCAGATAAATTAATCCATTTCAGTTAATTATTGTACAATAATCTGAATGGTAATGTACCGGAATTAGCATTGTTTGTACAATAGTCAGAGGCAAATTACAGCCATCAATATTAATGATCAGTTTATTTGTTTACATTATTGATGGAGAATAATATTAATACACTTTGAATATTTACATCTAAATCTACATTCGAATTCTTTGTCGATTTGATTTAAACTTTTAAGTATTTTTTAGGGTTCCGTATCAAAAGGGTAAAAACGGAACCCTATTACTAAGAATCCGTGTCTGACCATCTGTCTGTCTATCTATCTATCTGTCCGTCTATCCATCTGTTCATCTGTCTGTTAGTCCTTCTATCCGTCAGGCCGTCTGTCACAAGGCTCTATCTCATGAACAGTATTATATCACTATATCTGTAATCAACCCCAGGTAAGATTGGAGTGCTAATCGAGATCCTCAGGGGTACTGAGGAATAAGTTGGTAAGCCTCGGATAAGTATGTCTTCCTTACATGTTGTGCCTTAACACACCTGAAATATTACAAACTAGTTTTTGCCCGCGGCTTCGCCCGCGTTTTAAAGAAAATAATATGACATACTAACATACATTAAACTGAAAATTCGTACCTTTATTGGAACGACAGTGGGCCATTTTTTTATCTCGTAGATCATTTGCCATATTTTCGTTACAACCAGTGACAGTTAATATTTTAGTTTGCATATTCATTACCTTCAATGCTTTTCGGAAATCCATGACACTGAAAGGTGGTAGAACCCTTTGTGGTTCTATTCCGGCGGCACCACCGCCACACCTATTTCTACCTAATAACAACAGTGTTAGGCGCTGCTGTGTTCCGGTTTTAAGGGTGTGGTAAGGGAGACAGACTTTTCAGAGGCGTTCCAGCTTAGGCCTCAGGGGTAGCGGCGCATCTGTGGCCGACCTCAGGTAGGAATATCTAATCCTATCTGGGGGTGATTACAGTTGTCCATGAGCGGCAGTAGCCACTTACCATCAGGTGGACTGCATGCTCGTCTGCTACTCTTATATTATAAAAAAAAAACATTCAAATGTTTTTGATTGATTTTATTATACATATTATATATATCATATTCTCGTCGATACTTGGTGAGGCATAGGCGAAAAAAAAATGTTGTGAAGAAACACTCTTCTGATTTTCAAATACTTTAAAAATAGTCATATTTGAAACATTATCTGAATTGATTTCAATTAAAAGTCGAATTTCAAGCTTACATCGGCATCTACTATCCAGTACTTGGTATTTTAAATGGCTGCCTAGAATCAGGCAGGCTGCATACTTGTTTGCTTCAATTTCATATATAACCATAGCTTAAACCAGCCGGTGCTGTGGAAGGAAGATAGCATAGCATAGCAAGGTTAACCGCTTCGCTAAGCGTGTAAATAAAAAACTAAATGATCCGGCAAAGTGGTCGCAGTCGACGCCCCATTTACTTATTCCATATTCTTTGGGTTCCGTAGTATTTCGGAAACCTTTTTGCGGTTGGAGTAGCGAATGTGCTTGCAGTTCACCTGATGGAAAGTGGTCGCTGCCATTTATGTAGATATGAAATCAACTCGAAGGTAGTAGAACCCTTTGTGGATCAACACCGGCGGCACCACCACCACACCTATCTGCCTATTAACATCAGTGTTAGGCGCTGCTGTGTTCCGTTTTGAATGTTGTGGTAAGGGAGATATACTTTTCCGCGGCGTTCCAGCTTAGTCCCCAGGGGTATCCAGCTTACTCCTCAGAGGTAGCGGCGCATCTGTGACCGACCTCAGGTAGGAATATCTATTCCTATATATATATATATATATATATATATTATAAAAAAACTCCATGTCGAAAAACGGGTCCTGAAATCAATCACAGATTGCAATTTTTTGTAAGATTCGATTAGGGAATGAGCCTGCTGTTCATCTGGTGGTAAGTGATCACTGCCCATGGAAATCTGTGACCAACCATATAGAACCATAGATTAGTAAAGATACTTCGTCGCCTTGAAATTGAATGAAGCCACAAACGGCTTATTTTAGTAAATTCTTTTTTGAATTTTTGACAAATAAAAACATTTTTAGAGAAAATTTACGAATAAATAACTAATTTACGTAATAATTACGTAATTTACGTAATAAATAAATAATGATTTGAAATATTTTAGGGACATTTTAGCACGGAGACGTGGCAAAACTTTTTTACGCAACTATTTCAATTCTCACAACTGGGTACATTTTCTTGTTAGGAGTGAGTAATCTTTACTAATCTATGTATAGAACAGGTTCTATTTCAGCTGATTTAAAAAAATATTATTACAAGGCAATATAAAAAAAAAATTAGATGCGTTTCCATTGATGAGGATTAGAATAGTCGCTTAAGAATTAGTTAATTCTTAGTTTTTACCTGTCTGTGGAGGGTAATGTTTTCGAGCGTGTGTTTGTTTCATTTTTAGCATTCCTTTAATTGGTTGACGGATTTTCAAATATAATGTGGAGGTTGGATTTATTTAAATTACGGGGATATATTTTTAATCAGTCGGTTTTTTTTTTTTTATATTTCATAATATCTATTATTGTTGCATACTTGTCTGTATCATATTGTTTAGTTACGAAGAAATAAATAAAACAAACCAAATTCTCTAACTTGGTTTTTTTTTTTTTTTTTTTTTATATGTTTGAGCCTAACGATAAAGCAGACGTGCTACCTGATGGAAAGTAGTCAACGTCGCCTATGAACATTTGCAACACCAGAGGAGTCGCCAATGCATCGCCGGCTTTGAAGGAGAGCTCTTTTTGCACCTTTTTTGAAGAGCCCCATGTCATAGCGCTCTGGGAATACCTCAGGAGGAAGTTCATTCCACATCTTGCACGTTCGTGGCAAGAATGTCCGTGTAAACCGAACTGTGGAGGACCGCCACGGGTCCAGTTGGTGTGGATGGAACTTCATCCTTCGGCGAGTGGTGCGATGGAGGAATGGTGACGTAGGCATCAGGTCAAATAGTTCCTCGGAGCACTCACCATTGTAAAGCCGGTAGAACACACAGAGGGAACCTATGTCCCTCCGCAAGCTTAAAGGTTCTAACCGATCGGAGGTCCTGGGGTCGTTGACGATTCGGATCGCGCGTTTTTGCACGGAGTCAAGTGGGTTAAGTTGGTATTGGGGCGCCCCTGCCCAGAGATGGGAGCAGTACTCCATGTGAGGTCTCACTTGAGCCTTATACAACAGAAGGAGTTGCCCCGCAGTGAAGTACTGCTTCGCTCTGTTCAGGACGCCCAGCTTTCTTGATGCCAACTTGGCCTTAACGTCCAAATGACCCCGGAACTGCACGTCACACGATATGTCAACTCCCAGGATCCCCACACTTTTATCAATGGTGAGTGGAATACCTTGGAACCGTGGCGCTATGACGAATGGGGTTTTTTTAGCGGTAAACGCGCAGACTTGTGTCTTCGTGGGGTTAAACTCAACAAGGTTAAGTCGACCCCATGTCGAGACCTGCTCCAGAGAGTCTTCGATTTCAGACACAAGTCGGATTCTGCTTTCCTCCACGAGAGTCCGAGAGGTGTTTGCACGGCCTGTATACACAGCATCTCCCGTACTATCATCTGCATAGCAATGAATGCTGCTAGTTTTTTGCAACATGTCATTGATATGCAGAATGAATAGCGTGGGAGAGAGGACAGAGCCCTGGGGCACGCCAGCGTTAACATGCTTCGTGTCTGAGCAGCACCCGTCTACTACGACTTTGATTTGCCGCTCAGACAGAAAACTGGCTACCCATGTGCACAGCCTCTCGGGAAGACCGTAAGATGGAAGCTTCGCGAGAAGGGCCCTGTGCCAGACCCGGTCAAAAGCCTTAGCGATGTCTAGGCTAACTGCCAAAGCCTCACCATTACTCTCAATGGCTTGCGCCCATCGGTGTGTGAGATACACCAAAAGATCACCAGCTGAACGGCCCTTGCGGAAACCGTATTGGTGATCGCTGATCAGCCGGTGATCCTCGAGGTACCTCAGGAGCTGGGTATTAACAATACGCTCCATAACCTTTGAGAGCAGGGAGGTGATCGCTATAGGCCTGTAATTAGCCGGGTCACTGCGGTCACCCTTTTTGGGAATCGGGTGAACGAGGGCTACCTTCCACGAAGACGGTACTTGTCCTGTGGTATAGGAAAGCGAGAATAAGCGCGTTAAGATGGGAGTCAATTCGGGAGCACACGTCTTCAGCACCACCGCGGGGATTTCATCCGGCCCACTCGACTTCTTGACATCAAGGGACAATAGAGCTCGCCTGACAGCTTTCTGCGTAAAGCGTATATTCGGCATAGAACTCTCACACCGCGGGATGGTCGGCGGTGTGGCCCCCATGTCATCGAGAGTCGAGTTTGAGGCAAAGAGAGTGCCCAGAAGATCGGCTTTTCCCTTTGCCGTATGGGCCAGAGAATCATCTGATTTCCGCAGGGGCGGTAGTGAGGAGCGACAGAAATTACCTTCAACAGCTTTGGCTAGCGACCAAAAGGCTCGACTCCCGGAGGGGTAACCAAGTAATCGCTCGCCAATTCTGCCAACGTGCCTAGACTTCGCCTTGGCCATATGCTTCTTTGCTGATCGGGAGGTAGCGTTAAGGGCGGTTCATAGCTCGGAGGTCTTCGGATCCTTGCATGCGTGCGCTGACGCCCAGGCTTGGTAGGCCTCTTGCTTATGACGTGATGCCTTAGCGCAAGACCCATCAAACCAGGGCTGACTCCGTCCACCGACGGACACGACAGAGTTTGGAATGAAGCATTCCATACCCTGCCGTATTACGTCGGCTACAGAGTCAGCGCACGTGTTAGGATCACCCGAGACGAAGCACAGCTGCCTCCACGGGTACGAGGCCAGGAATTCCCGGAACGCGTCCCAATCTGCTGACCTGTAGTGCCAAACTTATCGCTTCCCCGGAGGTCGAGCCCCCGTGGGACGCGACAAGGGCACAGAAGAACTTACCAAGCAATGGTCAGAAGATCCAAGGGGAGCCTTGACCATCACTTGGTAGTCCTCGGGACGGTTGGTCAGCAGAAGATCTAGCAAAGACGCAGTATGGGTCTCTATATCAGGTACCCTAGTATGACCGGGTACGACCTGGGAGAGCCCATATGCCAAGGAGAACTCATACGCAGTTCTTCCGGCAAAGTCAGTGGTTCGGGAGCCCAGCCACTCAATGTGGTGGCCATTAAAGTCACCCAGAATCACCAACTCCGCCGAAGGACACTGCTGCAGCATTCTGTCAGTCGCCCACTGGACGTGCTCGAATAATCGAGTTGTCTCTTCATCTCCGCTATAGGACCTATATAGGCACGCGTAGACGCGGGTTTGCCCCCCAATATCTACGCGCACCCACAACAGAGATAGGTCCTTGTCTTCAAGGCAGCTGAGACGGCGGCAGCAGATATCGCCCCGAACATACACACATACCCCGGCTCGACGCCTAAAGGCATGTTCTAAACTATAGCCGGGGTAATCTAAATACGAGGTGTCGCCCGAGGGCGATATCTGCGTCTCCGTCAAAAAGAGGAAAGCCGGCTTTGCCGTCTCAAGGTGGTGATGGACGGCATCCAGATTGGAATGGAGCCCCCTGATGTTGCACATGTCCACAGTAAGTGTGGAGGAGGTCGCCGCTGTGCATAACTTTTTCCTTTTTAGCTGCCGTTTCATGGTGGTTTTTGAAGAGCGTAGGAATTAGAAAGGATTTGCGGTGCTCCGTCGCCGCCTCACGGGACAAAGTGCGGGTCTCGTAGCGGCGTGTTCACAGAGGTAATGTGGGATGCTGGCGCGGGGGACGGAAGGGCCCCCGATCCCCCCCGTGCACGACTACCCGGCTCCACTCCGGTCTCTTACTCCGGCAGGGTAATCGTGCCACGGGATTTTTCGCCGGTTGGCGGGACAGCCTCCCGGGCCAGAGGTTGACGGTGTTACCCGGGTTCGGGTCCCCAACTAACCGGCGGGCGGCCAGCGGACAACCGTTTCACCGGGTCTCCCTGGCCCCCGCGCCAATACACCACGCCCCCGGGAGCAACGACGCTTAAAGAGACCTACCGGACCCGAGAGGTACGCCGTCGGAAGCACCACAAGAGGATGGGAAGGGGGGATAAAGGGATGAACTGGCTCCCAGGCGCACTACTGAAACACGACGAGTCGTTATTAGCGGTAGACTCCGGCCTGAGGGTGGTAGCTAGCCAGGCAGATCCCACGAAGAGACCTTACCACCAAGCGGGACACCTTTGGGAATTACGCCAGGCGGTGTCAGACCCAGCTACCAGTGGGACCGTCGCAGTAAGATGTTAAATGCCCGAGTAGACGCTGCTGCCCATCTACCCGGTAGATGCCCTTAGTCGGCTTCTACGACACCCACGGGCAGGCATGGGGTGGTCTATTCGCCGCCGGAGCCACACGGCACAAGTTGTTCTTAGTACTTAAATATATCAAAATTATTTTTGTTATTTTTTGTGGAGATCAAATAATTTAATTTAAAGCTACGGAACCCACGAACTTAAACCAAATACAAACTTACCACTTTATACCAGCCACTAGCCATCTGTTTCGTGAGATTGAATAAAAGTTAAATGGACCTTCATAATAAACAAAGTAAACAAAGGGTTAACTTTCATGACCCCGGAGGACCCCGGAAAGTATACAGAAAGTTTGGGAATTTGGTTATGGTTTATTGAAAGGTCTTTGTGTCATTAGAGGACGCTTTTTTGTATAATTAGAAGTAGCGAACGATGTCCATCTGACGGTAACTGGCTACTGCCGTTCATGGAGATCTATAATCAACTCCAGATAAGATTAGATTCCTACCTGAGGTCGCCCAGATGTGCGCCGCTACCCCTGAGGACTAAGCTGGTTTGTCTCGGAAATATGTGTCTCCCTTACCAACTTTCAAACCAGAACACAGCAGTACTAAACACTGCAGTTATGAGGCAGAAAGAGGTGTGGCGGTGGTGCCGCCGGAATCGTACCATTGAGGGCTCTACCTACGTCGCCTATATCCATCTTCTGGATTGAATCATATTATCCTTCGACACCCATGGAAGACTCCACATATATCTTTGCTAAGGGTAAATGTGATTACGGTAAAATATACTTTTATTTACATTTAAAATTTAAACGCAGGTCATCCCGCATTGCCATCAAGCCGGTCATTCGAAATGTTTCGCGTAATTTGGCTCAACGTTTATATGAAGTACTAGATGTGACAAAAAGTGGTAAGATACCAATTTTTATATACCTTAAATAACATTTAATAAAAGTTTTTAACTTTTGACCACTAGCTGATCCGGCAAACAAATTTTTGACCACTAGCTGACCCGGCAAACTTTGTACCGCCTCAAAATCTATTTATCAAATATATTTCATATAAAATATAGCCTATGTTACTCGTGGATAATGTAGCTTTCGAATGGTGAAACAATTTTTAAAATCGGTCCAGTAGTTTTTGAGCCTATTATTACAATCAAACAAACAAACAAAGTTTTCCTCTTTATAATATTAGTATAGATAACATAGTTGCACAAACGCAGGTCATATCACGAATCAGTTTCTTATATAATAATGAGATTTTGTCCGTCATGGGCCGTGTCTGACACGTTTATTGTCTGATAATTAAACGGGAGTATAACGTAAAAATAAAATAGAATTAGTTAGATATTATTCTATTTCAATTTTTAACCATGATTAATATTTTTTTAGTGTTTCTATAATAAGTAAAACATACGAAAGTAGAAGATTATAAAAAATGAGTTTCTAACTCTGAGGGCTCAGATTAAATCAATTTCCAAAAAATACATAGATTAACAAGAAAATGTACACAGTTTTGAGAATTGAAATAATTGCGTAAAAAAGTTTTGCCACGTCTCCGTGCTAAAATGTCCCTAAAATATTTGAAATAATTATTTATTTATTATGTAAATTATTTTATTATGTTATTTATTCGTAAATTTTCTCTAAAAATGTTTTATTTGTCATGAATAAGAAAGAACTTACTAATAAGCCGTTTGTGGCTTCATTCAATTTCAAGGCGGCGAAGTATCTTTACTAATCTATGAAAAAATATTAGAAAAAGTTTTTAATTTAAAAACAAAATATTTTGTTTTTTTTTTAAATATTATATATTATTTTTTAATCTCTTCCACCATTTTTTAATCTGTGCCGTGCACGCGTTGCGAGCAAAGCACCTGGGGATGCGTGAAGCGTAAAATGTAATTTTCAAAATGCTAGGAAATAAACGAAAAGCCTCAGCCTCACGGTAGCCGTTGGTTATTTCGAGAATCAGCCAAATAATTGCCCAAGTGCGAGTCGAACATAAGGAAGGTTCCGTTTCACCAAAATTAATTTGTTTTATTTATTTTTTATTTATTTATTTTTTATTTTTAGTATTTGTTATCAGAATGTATTGTAAATAAAACCGTTTAAAAATTGAATTGTGTACGTGTTACAATTTCAAAGAACGAAATAAAATTAACGAAATTACTAAGAAAATAAAAAAAACAATGTTTCCTAACCGGCAGTCGACCGAATTCATTTTGGAAAAAAGCAGCCCGTATTATTCCACACTCGGATAGTGTCTTATAAGCATCAAATTTTAGGGAAAAGAATTATTAAATGATGCAGTTTTTTGTTTTTGTCAAAATCGGCTTCGTAACTCCTTTAATCACTTTTTGCTATTTCTTATGGTTTCGCTTTCGCCTGTTTGAAAAATTCACTCTGTATATACATTCACTTGTATATACATACATAGCGGTCGAATACCGCACCTCCATTTTTTGAAAGCGCTTAAAAACAAAACAGTAAATATGGCATATACCTACTTTTTTATAATTTAGGAGTAGCAGAGGAGCATGCAGTCCACCTAATGATAAGTGGCTACTGCCGCCCATGGACATCTGTAATCAACCCCAGATAGGATTAGATATTCCTATGTGAGGTCGGCCACAGATGCGCCGCTACCCCTGAGGACTAAGCTGGAACGCCTCGGAAAAGTCTGTCTCCCTTACCACACCGTTCAAAACGGAACACAGCAGCGCCTAACACTGCTGTTATTAGGTAGAAATAGGTGTTGCAGTGGTGCCACCGGAGTCGAACCACAAAGGGTTCTACCACCTTGATATACCTACTTACTGTTTAGTAACGTAATTAAATCTTTTTTTTCGTGGGGAAATCCTACGGATTCCTCTCCGAGGGTGTAGCGGAGAGGATATGCCGGACTCCTACCGGCTAAAACCCCACGGTGTTCTTCTGGATGCATTTTGTCAGGACCACAGGTACGCTAGTGTAAAAATGTGCAAAGAGAGTTTTCCTTCAAAGCCGGCGATGCATTGGCGACTTCTCTGGTGTTGCAAATGTTCATAGGCGACGTTGACTACTTTCCGTCAGGTAGCACGTCTACTATATCGTTAAGCTCAAATATAAAAAAATAAAAAATATTTGTACTCGTCCGCGGTCCTATATAATTATATCCTACTACTCCCAAAAACGCCTTATGAATTATTTAGACAGAATACAAGAAATTATCATAATAATACAGAATTCCGTATACATATAATGTTAGAAAACTTTTGTGAAAACACTACTGTAAGAATAAAAGGGATTACTGTTGGAACTTGTTCCCCGAATCCTTTAAGACCCAACGGACCCTGACCTTATGAATTAAATTATGGATACGAACGAAAGGAAACTATAACTCGGTTCTATAAAGGTTGTAATGAAAATTGACGAATTTTGTATAGGTTTCTCGCTCATACATATAGACAAAGTGCGAGAGGTGAAGAAGTCGTCAATTCTGATTACAACTATTTCATAAAAATAATTATAAAGTAATTAATAATAACAGTCCACCTGATTTCAAGTGGCAACTGAAACTCAATCCACCCATGGATGTCTGTAATCAATCCTAGATATGATTGGAGTCCTCCCTGAGGTCGGCTACAAATGCTCTGCTACCCTCGAGGACTAAGGAACACCTCGTTAAGGTGTCTCTTACAACTCCCTTCTAATCATAACAAAGCAGCTCTTAACATTGTTGTTATAAGAGAGACATAGGTGCGGTGTTGTCTTCAGAGTCGAACCACAAAGAATTCTAAAGCCAAATATAAAAGCATTTTGGAAGACATTTCTTATCGAACCAGGTTACACAAAGGTTTATTTTTGTACCTAAGTGTAATAAATAAATAAAGGAAAGCTTTTTATTACAGACCCATAGGGTTCCTTAGGTGTCAAGGACTTAGATTCTAGGTGCCAAGGATAAATAATGCGAATATTTTAACACTCAGATTGAACCCGGGATCTTACTATATATATATTATTTATATACAAAAAATATATCATGAAAAAATCTAAGTAGAAATATTTTTAAAGGTGGTAGAATTCTCTGTGGTTCGACTCCGACGGCACCACCGCCACACCTATTTTTGCCTAATAATATAATATTGTGGTTTAAAGGGCTGGAGAGTTCTCAGGGTTGACTGCGCATCTGTGGTCGACCTCAGGTAGTAATATCTAATCCTATCTGGGGTTGATCACAGGAGAGTTCTCAGGGTTGGCTGCGCATCTGTGCTCGACCTCGGGTAGGGTTCTAATCTTGTCTAAGGTTGGTTACAGATTTACAGATGTCAATGGGCAGCAGTAGCCACTTACCATCAGATGGACTGCATGCTCGTCGGCTCCTCTAAGATTATAAGGAATAAACCACTGTTAATATAGCCATGATAAGCGTATCAATTTCTATTTTACTTAAGTACTTACAAAATGTTATCTCAATTGGTAGAGTTTTATGAAATAAAACGCAACATAGGAAAAGTATTTAATCATTTTACATACTTAAACTAAACTTTATACACTGAAATTAAGTTATAATCTCATATTTTAGTCAAATTCATCTAAATAAACCGTTCCATTCTTTAGCCTCTAAGCATTTTTATCTTATATTTTTCCAAAAAATATAAATAAGCCCACCGCCACACCTATGATTCGATGCTTAGGATATAAAGCATTTCCGAAAATGTATACTAATTACAATGTACCCACCATTCTCTTATGTTTTCGATCGTGAACATTCATAAACTCTCTAGAACTATCAGTCTCTACAGATTCATCAACTTCTTCTAGAAGTTCATATTTATTCGTAACTGTTTCGTTTCCTTCTTCTTTCTCTACACTATAACCCTTAGTGTCTACATTGTCTTCTGTCGTATCTGGCACATCACTATTTAACCACTTTTTCACCTCAGGATCGTTAATACTCAACACTTCTCTCGTGTCATCAATTCTTTCAACATTTTCAACTTCGAACACAGTATCATTATCTGCTTCAATAATATCCCCTCCAACAAGCCGTTCCTTCAAGAAGTTGTTACCGAAATTTTCGAATATAACTTGATCGTTTTCAATGTCATCTCCACAGCACCGATGGAAGAATAGATGGATGACAGGCTTCCCGTACACAGCGGTTATGACAACGAAGATGATGAACGTAACTAGAACGCAGAAAGTGAAGAACCTCCACCACATTTTTCATTTCCTTGTTTTATACCACATATTGTTGACACTCCATGGCACACGTGTTGTTGTGTGCAAGTCAGTATTAGTACTGATAGTTCGAGAATATAAAACCAATCAACGTTCAATCCTAATACCGCATTGTTTGATGAGGGCGCTGACAGACTTACGGCTACACGACTGCGATTGTTTTGTCATGATTTTGTCGCTTAGATTTTACGATTTAAACCTTCTTAGAGTAGTTGTCGAAATTAAATTATCGCTGTATTTTTTTTAATTACACTAACACTCGTCTACAAAATAATAAAAAGGAATCGGTAAGGAACTGGAAAATTATTAGGAAATCGAAAATCTCACTGCTTAAAAAAAATGCTTATATCACTCCCACTATTTAGTTGAATCCAACGACACTCCATATGTTAAAATCCGTCAAGTCGTTTTATCTGCAGGGCGTGCCAAAAATGAGATGTACGCTCTTAAAACATTACTCTCCGCAGTCGGGTAAAAAGCACTGAACTATTTTGTATTGCCTATTTATGACATGGTGCGTAGATAAAAAAATTCGTTATCACGATATCTCTATATTTACTTTTAGGCTTAGTTTCGACAATGTTATTGTTTAAGGAGATTAATGATTGTTAACTTCCGCGAAAATAGTCTTCTTTATCTTTATTTGTCTTTATACAACACAGGTGGCAAAATAATATATTACATGGCACATGATAACAGTATTTTAATTTTTCTTTTCTACCTTGTATCCTTATAGCAGCAGAACCCTTTGTGGTTCGCATCCGGATCACCACCACACCTATTTCTGCCTAATAACAGCAGCTTTAAACTTTGCTGTGTTCTGGTTTGAGAGGTGAGGTAAAGGAGATATACTTATCCGAGGAGTTCAAGCTTGGTCCGCAGGGATAGTAGCGCATGTACCAATATCATACAACCCTAATTTTAGGGATTACACATGTCCATGGGCGGCAGTTGCCACAATCCATCAGGTTCATTCTTTTCCTCGACCACCCATCGAGTTTGGCCTCCAGCAGTAGGCCTCCAGTTAGGGGAGAAATCCGCACATAAAACTCGCAACTAACATTTCTCTTTCAATTATCATTTTTTAGTTTAAGATACCAATAATAAAAATCGCATATCTGCCCATGTGAAAAATATAGCATAATAGCCCATATTCTTTAGCCATAATATGTGAGCCATCAAATTAGTATGCATCACCACACACAACTAAACTGTCTTATTAAGAGAGATACGCGATACAAAGATGCACTTTTACGATGCGCATAGAAATAGAACAATATTTCATACCTAGGGTAGTCTTCCTAATAAATACACCTATAATACAAAAACTAAGAACATAAAACAATTTTTAGGGCTAGTACTTTGTGTCCCTGTAGTTCCGGGACTAGAATAGGGCTACGGTATCTCCTGCCTGTCGTAAGAGGCGACTAAAAGGGGGCTTCCGGGGTTGCGGGCGGCAAGAGTGGGAGCTCGAACCACCCGGCCAGCGGCCCCGGGAAGGACGACGGTACGTGTGGTCGCATACCGTCGTATACACCAGATGGTGTGGCGAGCGTCAAGCTCACCTGGGCGGAGCCCGACGGGGCAACGCGCTAAGAGGACTCCGGTTGCGTTCCTTTGGAGATCCCGGAGCCCTCAACGCAGCGCAGAGGACGGCCACCGGGGGGGTTTTAGTGCGGTAAAAATCCCACATAACTCGGCGTCGCTCCCACGTTGTCGGGTACCTTTTGAAGGCTTCCCCCTCGACAAAAAAAAAAAGGGCTTTTTTTTAAGTGTAAGTATTTTAATCATAATCATAATCTTTATTGTTTTTTTATTAATAGTATTCATAATAGTAGTATTTATTTATTTGAGACTGTCGGAGCACGGCCGCTCCTTGAGCATGTTCACGTAGCTCTGTGGGATATTTCCTTTTGCCAAAATCATAAGGTCCTCGCTAAACCCGCTACTCGTTACTCGCTAGCGATGCAGTATGTACGTTACCCAGCTGTTTATCCTCTCGCACTACGGGACGAGAGGCGAATACTAACGCATTATTGAATGGAAATATGGCGCTCCTGCCTTCAAGTATCTGTCGATACAAATATATTGATTTGAAGTGCTCGCCTTTTTTTGCCAAATAACATAAATCTAAGCTTACTTGCCTGTTTTTTGTCAATCAACATTTATAAACCTTTTGATACATATGTGTCTCTTAATTATTGGTGAAGTGTGATTCGAAATTGCACACGGTGGATTCTGTACCGCATTTTTAACGTTTGTTATCGTAGCACCTGTAGAAGGACATTCATGGTGAATATGGAGAGTTAGGAATTATGAAAATAAAGAAAATAAAAATGTTAAAGCATAAGGGGGGGGGGGGCCTTATGTTTTAACATTTTTATTTTCTTAAGATATTTAAATGGCAAACTGAAAACCAGAGCTGTGGGTAGGTGTTTTTAATAATAGCTGTAGCTCATGGCATATTTCTGAGTTTGTTCCATTTCGCGATTGTTGCAGCGCATAGTATTTTAACAGCACTAGGTAATTATAACCTTCTTTGTTTTGTTTATTCCCTTTTGATTCTTTTGTTAAAGTTTTATTATTTTTATTTTTGTTTTTGTGTTTTTTTCTTCAATTTATTTTTTGTATATATAGTTTTAAATATGTAGTGTGTGCTGCAATTGTCTTGATTAAATGATATTAGGTGTTATTATTAATATATTAAATCGACGACTAGACTTAATTATATAGATTTTTTTTGTAACTTGAGTAAATTTGTAAGATATTAATATCCAGATATTTTTTTAGCTCTTGTTCAAAGAAGTTAGAACTAAAATAATAGGAAACATTATGCAACTTAATATAAGACCTATAATTTACTTCGAACGTATTTAGGAAATCTTTTCCTGTTCAAAAGCAAAAAATTGTGGTTAGGTTATCATAAAAACTTGTTCTAGAAGACTTTTAAACAAATATTAATATAAGCTAGATTAAATATTATGAACTACTATATTTAAGTGTCTTACATTTAAAGATACAAGTGATATATTGTGTAAATATTATAAAATAACATGACCACATCAATATCATAATCTATTGTATACTACTCTCCTACTATTTTATCGTTTTGGTCAAATTTTAATTAAACATTAAAATACTTCAATAGGCCTTTCAATTTGAAGGTAGTAGAACTCTTTGTGGTTCGATTCCGGCGGCACCACCGCCCCACCTATTTCTGCCTAATAACAGCAGTGTTAAGCGCTGCTGTGTTCTGGTTTGAAGGGTGTGGTAAGGGAGACATTCCGAGGCGTTCCAATTTGGGTTGATTATAGTCCGTGGGCGGCAGTAGCCACTTACCATTAGGTGCACTGCATGCTCGTCTGCTACTCCTATATTATAAAAAAACATGAATCTGTCATTTTTTCTTTTGTTACATAAGTAATATATAAGTTATATAAGTACCTATCGAAACCACAATACGGAAAAACCCATAATGACTTATTGTGACGAAGGTACCAAGCTGACGTTTGTGTAGTCAGAACATTCGGTATGCAAGCCTCGTCACTGCATCCATAGTAATTATTATAGCCCTGATATTGGCCATAGAGTGAATAATGTCTAGACTTGTCTAGGCTTGATGGAGGATAGTTCAGTGGTTTAGTATAGATCAGTGGTTCGAAATTACTCTCGTATTTTTTTATAATATAGGAGTAGCAGACGAGCATATACTCCACCTGATGGTAAGTGGCTACTGCCGCTCTGAACATCTGTAATCAACTCCAAAACGCTTTGACGTAAACTAATGAATAAATGAAGAACAGATGGGTTGCTACTCTAGTTCAAACTAGAACACACTGGCGCTATTTTATTACAGAAGCGCTATTTTATTATCATAAACGATTCTACCACTTTAAAACAATAAAGTAAAGTATTAGATAGATAACGACAAGCAGATGGACTAAATACTGGTTTGATGCTATTATATTTATAAAATAATAATTTATAATACTATATTTCCATCCATAATTGAATAGCCATTTCTATTCATTATGCAGTCTATAATATTAACATACAAATTAATTTCCCGGCTCTGGTATAAGTTGGAAATGATTAACGAGGGGAGAAAGGTCTGAATATATAACTAGTGTGGAGGGTATGTTTGTACATGTTCGTTATAATTGATATATACATAATTCATTAGTACTATAATTATCCTTAAGGGATGGAATTTATAGATTTGTAAACTGGTCAAATTTAATTGTCTTTTCTATATTTTTTTATAATATAGGAGTAGCAGACGAGCATGCAGTCCACCTGATGGTAAGTGGCTACTGCCACCCATTGACATCTGTAGTCAACCCCAGATAGGATTAGATATTCCTGCCTGAGGTCGGCCACACATGCGCCGCTACCCCTGAGGACTAAGCTGGAACGCCTCGGAAAAGTATGTCTCCCTTACCGCACCATTCAAAACGGAACACAGCAGCGGTTAACACTGCTGTTATGAGGCAGAAATAGGTGTGGCGGTGGTGCCGTCGGAGTCGAACCACAAAGGGTTCTACCACCTTCAAAATATAGAAGTAGCATGGCATGTAGTCCAGCTGCTGGTAAGTGGCTACTGGCTACTGCCATGGACATCTGTAATCAACCTTAGATAAGATTAGATTCCTACCTGAGGTTGGTCACAGGACTTGCTATTTCTAAGGACTAAGTTGGAACTCCTCGGATAAGTATGTTTCCATTATCACACCTCTCTAAACATAAATATTATTTTCCAAGTTATTTGTAGCATTGTAGACTAGAGCTTCAACTCTTCTCAATTGAAAGGTAGATCCAGTATGGTTCGAAGGGGAAGGTGTGACTACTTATAATCAGATCATCGTCAACCCATTACTGTCCCACTGCTGGGCACGGGTCTCCTTTCAGAATGAATAGGATTAGGTCATTGTCCACCGCGCTGACTAAGTGCGTATTGGTAGACTTCACATACCTTTGAGATTATTTTTTTTATAAATCTTTCAGGTATGCAGGTTTGCTCACGATGTTTTCCTTCACCGTTTAGCAAGTGATAATTAATTTCTAATACGCATATAACTTCGAAAAATCAGAGGTGCCTGAGATTTTAACCCGGACCCCTCGATCAAGAGGCCGAGTTTTTTAACCACTAGGATATCACTGCTTATAATCAGATAGAGAGCATGATCACTTGATGGTTGATATTTTAATAAGAAACATGGTAATGATGATTTTAGAAGTTTCCAAATAAAACACCAATTTATTCTATATTCTCTTTAATCCACTCCCAATGTGTTTTGAAGGACGTAAATGCTATGTTCCTGTTAATGCATAGCCCTCTGTCTTCGGGGTCCGCAGTCCTAAGCCCTTGGAGGTACCAGGCCTCCTGCTTTGTGACGTATAGGCCTCCGTAACTTGGGCATACTGTTACATCTGGAAATATATAAGAATAGCCTTTACCCACGACTTCGCTCGCATTCAGACGTATATCCCTCGGGAAGTGCATTTTTTTTTTTCGAAATAAAAGGTACCTCTTGTTCTTTTCTGAACCCCTGACTGAATATCGGTTATGTAATTAAGTCGTGAACTAGTAGCAAACAAAGAATGAAACAAACACACATTCACATTTATATAATTAAGTTAGGATAATAAAGAGTGACCGAAAAAATGGGACTGGGTATTATTTGAGAAATGAAGGTGGTAGATTCCTTTGTGGTCAGGCTGCCATCTGAGTCAGGTCCGGTGACACCACCGGTTGACTACATACCATTTCCATAAACAGCACAAAGTTTGTCTTCTTCAGTTTCTACGTCACATGTTACATTATCTCCTGTTTTTAGCAGAATAGGAGTGAGTTCACCCGTGATCGCCCATCCTGTGGTCTGAAACAAATAGTTTTAATTGTTAGTTACCTAACAATATAGCATTGCTTGGAAGAACTCTTCAGCTCAAAGAGAGTCGTATAAGGCAATTGGTAGAAGACACAAAACTGCGCAACAATAGCGGTCGCGAAAAATTTTCACATATGCACTAAAACACAAGGACTAAATTTTCCACTAGCTTTTTGTCTAGCACAGGTGAAGGAATTGCCTGGAGAAGGAGGGGCTCCTTGAGACTCGAAGTTGACGTCATGCCGCGGCATAGGACACCCACCACACACTATTGAGAGAGTTATGCCACAAAAACCATTGAAAAATACGAATGTAGACATTAAAAAACCTAGATATATAACTAAAGCTATCATTAAAATGTACCGAGTAGGTGATGCCACCGGAGTCGAACCACAGAGGGTTTTACCACCTTCTGGGTTGCTCAAGTTCCTCAAGACTCTTCGCCACGCGATGACGTCATACCGCGGTATAGGACGACCACTATAGGCCGACTAACATAATGAGAGGATCGCGCCACAAAAACATTGAAAAAATACTAATGTAGACAATACAGAACCTAGGTAAGCTGGTATATAATTAAAGCCAACTTTAAAATGTACCGAGAAAACTTATAAGACAAAGTTTATTATACTCGTTAAGAAACTGAAGTTAAAACAAAGCTACTGCTAGACTCACCTTCGTTCAAGAGACTTTGTTATAGTTAGCAACTCTCAACTTTACTTGTTCGAAACATTTTTTAATGAAGTTAAACTTTCGAAGTGAGTTTCGAAGTGAGACTAGTGAAATGAACCGCACGACCAGATATTGTGAGATATCTAGAAAGTTAAGTCGCTGAGTGGTTAAATGTGCGCTCCCGTGCCTTTGTGACCAGGTAAAGTTATTTTAATAGCAGTGATAGCCCAGTGGTTAAGAACTCGGCCTTTCGATAGAGTGGTCCGAGGTTTAAATCCCACGCACCTCTGATTTTTCAAAGTTATGTTCGTATTAGAAATTAATTATCACTTGCTTAAACGGTGCAGGAAAACATCGTGCGGAAATCTGCACAGTGCACACCTGGGAGATTTATTGGAAAAAATCTCAAAGGTATGTGAAGTCTACCAATACGCACTTGGCCAGCGCGGTGGACTACGGCCTAATCCTTCTCACTTTGAGAGGAGATCCGTACCCAGCAGTGGGACAATAAAAGGTTGAGTATGAGGATGAAAGTTATTTTTTACTTGACTTGGGAGGGTTATGTTTTTTATGTATGTTTGTACCGAAAGGCAAGATTTGCTAGAAATAGGTGTGACGGTGGTACCTCCGTGGTAAAAACTTCACTGATTCTACAACTTTTAATTAATTTCTAATAAGCACTCAAAAATTAGCACTTTAAAAATCAAAAATTACCTAAAAGAGGTCTGAACTTCGAACTTTGGACCCCTAATTGAGAGGTGGATCTTTCACCAAGCCATCACTTCTGCAAAACATAATAAACACATACTTACTGCAATATTTCCTTTCAGTTCTTCTTCATTCAATGTCGCAGCTTCTATGTTATCACTGAAGATAATTGGTTCTTCCAAGATAAGAATCGCTAAATCATTAGCCCTTGTTTGTGTTGAGAAGTTGCTGTGTATTTTTATAGTTTTTACCTGTAAAATAGTTATATAATTAAAGTAAGGTAGATTTCTCTCCATGGCAGCAATAAGAAGTCTGGTACTTAAGGCACATAAGTTCATAAGATTGTCTAACTTAGTCTTAGAGCCAGTTGTAATGTTAAAAATAAGTGAGTAAGTAAGATGCAGTCATCGCTTAACATCAGATGGACTGCATTTTTATATCATTATATTTGAAGGTGGTAGAACCCTTTGTGGTTCGACTCCGGCGGCACCACCGCCACACCTATTTCTACCTAATAACATCAGTGTTAGGTGCTGCTGTGTTCCGGTTTGAAGGGTGCGGTAAGGGAGACACACTTTTCCGAGGCGTTTCAGCTTAGTCCTCAGGGGTAGCGGCGCATCTGTGGCCGACCTCAGGTAGGAATATCTAATCCTATCTGGGGTTGACTACAGATGTCCATGGGCGGCAGTAGCCCCTTACCATCAGGTGGACTGCATGCTCGTCTGCTACTCCTATATTATAAAAAAAAATCATTGTCACATAAAATAAAATGTTGCAAATATGTAAATAAAGTAAAACAATGATAGACACCACAGCTTAATCATGAGAAAAAGCATGAGTTTCTTAGCGTATATGACCATTATCAAAGGATATTTGTAAATTGATCCCCTAAAAGGACAAAATAATAGAAAGTTGGTAAAAATCAGTGAAGAATATAAAATTATTTTTTTATGTTTATACTAAGACAGTTTTTAACTTAATTATATTACCCTCGATACCCTTTCAACTTCAGTCATCGTCTTCAGTGATTTCTTTCCGAATAGTAACAGTAAGTTTTCTGTATTTGAAGTCTGTTGTACACAACTTGCAGCTGAAAAAAGAAATCGGCTTTACCTACGGCTCTATATAATTTAATCATTAGATGATACATATACGCCTATTTATAACTGCGGCGTTAAGCGCTGCTGTGTTCCGCTTTGAAGGGTTTAGTAAGAAGTGGGGTGTGGTAAGGTGTGGGTAGAAACGCATCTGTTGCCCTAATCAGGTTTTTTGTATAATATAGGAGTAGCAGACGAGCGTGCAGTCCACCTGATGGTAAGTGGCTACTGCCGCCCATGGACATTTGTAATCAACCCCAGATAGGATTAGATATTCCTACTTGAGGTCGGCCACAGATGCACCGCTACCCCTGAGGACTAAGCTGGAACGCCTCGGTAAAGTCTGTCTCCCTTACCACACCCTTCAAAATGGAACACAGCAGCGCCTAAAACTGCTGTTATTAGGCAGAAATAGGTGTGGCGGTGGTGCCGCCGGAGTCGAACCACAAAGGGTTCTACCACCTAGTAATTCTTATCTTCACGTATGATTCTTATCTTATCTCATAATGCCTTCAGATGTGTACGGCAATATATGGCCACGCATATCGTCGTTCTTCAGGGTTGCTGGCCGGGCGGTTCGAGCTCACACTTTAGTTGCCTCTTACGATAAGCAGGAGATGCCGAAGCTCTCCTTCGTCCCGAAATTACAGTGACACTATTCTTAGGTACCAACACATATGACCAACGTGAGAAAGCATGACCCTAACTGGTCTTCGGTTACCGTAAAACTTTAATAAATAGAAAAAAATCGTCATTGGTAATATTAGAAAATGAAGAAAACCGGTTGACAATGCTTTCAATTTTCAGTTTCATGTCTCACAGCTCTCCAATATTATCTCGAGTCTGGGTAGAGTGACTATATTTTTGTACATCGTGGGACACACCTAAGACCTCTAAAGGTGGTAGAACGGTGTTAACTCCGGCGACACCACTCCCACACCTATTTCTGTTTAATAACTGCAGTGCTAAGCGCTGCGGTGTTTTGATTTTGAAGGGCGTATAAGAGCTAATCCTCACGGAGAACGGCGCATTTCTGGCCGACCGGAGATAGGAATCTAATCTTATCTGGGGTTGATTAGTTGTCCATGGCATTAGACCTGCCTGCACCTCTGCTACTCCGATATTATAAAATAGGATCCTAACTACGGTCTACTGCGGTGTACTACTTAAATTTATATATAGTTTACTAGTGGTGCCCGCGGCTTCGCCCGCATTTTAAAGAAATAATATGACATACATTTAAATTAAAAAAAAACTTTTCCCACGGACTAAATTGTGAATCTAAACCATTCTCAAGTCCCCTTGAGAACACACACACAACAAATTTCATCAAAATCATGATATGAGATGGTAGTTCCAGTATGGTCCAACCGGGGAGGTATTACCGCGATATCGATTTCTAGTGGGAAGTACATTTGCGTTTCGGTGGATGCCTGCTGACTTACAAATAATGCGAGTTTAGCCCTCAGGTGTGGTATCGCATCTGTTATCGGTTTTAAATAGAGCCTCTGTTTCATATGTAGTTGGTTACAGATTACCATGGGCGGTAGTGACAAGGTGGACTGCATTTTGAAGGTGGTAGAACCCTTTGTGGTTCGACTCCGGCGGCACCACGGCCACACCTATTTCTGCCTAATAACAGCAGTGTTAAACATTGCTGTGTTCCGTTTTGAAGAGTGTGGTAAGGGTAAGTAATACATACTTTTCCGAGGCATTCCAACGTAGTCCTCAAGGGTAGCGGCGCATCTGTGGCCGACTTTAGGTAGGAATATCTAATCCTATCTGGGGTTGATTACAGATGTCCATGGGCGGCAGTAGTCACTTACCATCAGGTGGACTGCATGCTCGTCTGCTACTCCTATATTATAAAAAAAACATGGGCGGTAGTGACAAGGTGGACTGCATGTCATAAAGTAGGTTTGGTCTCCTGCCTAAGGATGACCACTGAGATTAATAAATAAGCCTTGTGTGCCTGCCTTAAGTGCCTCACAACAACAGTCTAACAAGAACACAACAGCGCAGCATTGCTATTAGAGAGAAATAAGAATGGCGTTGATGCCAACACATAATACATTCGTTTAACTACCTTTAAAACTTGGCCATGTTAATTACTCACGACACATTTAATACACAATTTGAATATCATATAAGTATTGTCCCAGTCCCATATTCTTGCAGGTTGAATATGGTAACGGTAATTGGAACGCAAATAAAAAGCCTGAGGCGGGAATAATGGAAAATTCCTATTTTACCGTTAAAATTAAAAGACTATAGATAAAGGAGATTTATGAAACAATTAAATGTACAAGTTAAAATTAAAATTCTCGCTTGCGAAAAATAAAAATTGTCATCTTCGAAACGACGTTAAAATTAAAACATGTCATGTAATGACGAAGTGTAGTGGTAGTGGTTTTAAATTCGGCTACTAATCTTGAGGGGCCGAGGTTCGAGTCCCGGGCATTTTTATTTTTCGTAAGTTACATGCATAGATTATTAAAGATTACTCACTGCTGACAAGAAAATGTAACCAGTTTTGACGATTGAAATTGTCACAAAAATGTAGTTTTAGAGTATTTACGAATGAAAAGACATTTCTCCGCACTTTTTCTTTGATTTCGTGTTGTTTTTGCACCACTTTACTTGTCGGAGACGTAATGGGAAAATGGCTGACTGTTTGCCAGCCATTTTGCCATTTGTGGCTTCCTTCAATTACAAGGCGGTGAGCTATCTATACGAATCTATGGTTGCATGCGTATTGGAAAATAATTATCACTTACATAAACGGTGAAGGAATACATCATGAAGAAACCTACATACCGACAGTTCTTTAAAAAGAAAATGGAAGGTGGTGGTGGACTATGGCCTAAGTTCTCTTACTCCGAGAGGAGACTCTACCCAGCAGTAGGCCGATAATAAGTTATATTGGCCGATAATAAGCTACAATGATGCGACATCGTGTCACGATACAGTGTCGTGTTGTAGAAAACCAATCGTTTAGATTGGCGACACGTCATCAAATCATGTAATTATCATACAAATGATTATTAAAATTAAAAAGACGTAACTTCAACTTTATAGTAAGTGAAGCTATAGAATACATTAATTGTAAAACATAATATTAAATGGTATATATTCAAAATGTGCATGTATATAGGGTGAATTTTTCAAATAGGCCTTCAGGGCTAAATGCGAAACTAGGTATAAGGATTAGCGAAAAATGCTAAGATGAGTTACTAGGCCGATTTGGATAAAAACTAAAATTGGATCATTAGTTTTTAACCGACTTCATTAAAAATATCTTTTGCCCTAGCTGGGAATCGAACGAGTTCATTATGAAAAAAATACACCCTGTATATTACACCCTGTATATTATTCCACTATCATGTAGTGTTGCTTATAAGAATTAAATTCTGGAAAGTAATGATAAATGACACACTAAAGGAAAAGCCTCAATTTTAAGACAATACATATTTTTTCACACTAACTTGGCAGTTAATTTCCCGCCATTCATTAATTTAAACATTTCGCGTATTATCATTTTTTTGGCCTAATGTTTCAAATCATTTGAAAGCGGACATTTGTCCTCCAAGAATTTATATTTTGATGTTCGACTTAGTTATTTTTAGGACCATTATCGATTTTCAACTTGCTATGCACAGAGTTTCGTTACGTTACGTTTGTACTAAGACTCCGCTGTCTGTCCGTCTGTCACAGGGCTCTATTTCTTGAATAGATAGACAATTCAGGTTTTACAATGTATGTATTCTATAACTGCTATGATAAAAAAATAAAAAAAAATATATGGAAAGTTATAGTACGGAATCCGCCGTATGCGATGCCGACTCGCACTTTACCAATTTTAAAATACTTTTCCTACAAAAACCAACAGGAGGAAGGGAATAATAAAACAAAATAAAAAACCGCCAACTCGTTCGTTGAAAAACGACCATAATCAAATTAGCATCCTACTTCTTGCCTTTGCCGAGGGAAATTAAAAAAAATAAAGCGCGCGCTTTTCTCGCCGCCATTTCGATTTCGAGCTGTCATTTTTTTATGGCGTTTGAGTTGTTTAGTATTGCGAATTTAATATTGAAAGGTTTTAAGTTCAATTTAAATTCTTTTCAAGAAATATTGTTTGTAAGTAATAGTTGAAATTGTTATAAGTATATTAAAATATTGTGATACACATTTACATTTTCAAATCGTGTACACGAAATAAATGATGAACACGATGAATCCATCCAGGTCAATCCGATCCAGAGACGATAATATCGGATCATGAGTTATTGATCCGATCACTTATTTTCTAATTCTGTAAAGTTTTTAACAAGAACTAAGAAATACAGAAAAACTTAAACTATTGAGATGCTTACCTGTGATAACAGTCGTATTTGACAATAGCGCGCCATCACAATAGTAATTAAACTGATCAGATGTACTGTTCTTCAGAAAAATGGTGACTATCCAAGGGAACACTGAAGATGACAGTTCTTCATTGATGTTGTTAGCCTGAAAAAGTAATAATTTAATTATTTAACAGTTCTATTTAATTTTACCCCGTATATTTTTATGGTTTGTATAAAATCTTGTAATAAATTTAACCAAGTTCTCGATGACCGACTATTCTGAATTTTTGTATACACTTATAATTCTGACCACAATTTACTCTAGTATATTTAATATGACTATTTGAAATCCAAAATGAGTGCCATCACAAAATGATATCCCATATATTTTTACAACCCTATCAATGTGGTTGGCAAATAAAAGTAATAGAGCTAGAATAAAATGGTGAATCACATATTTTTATACAAATCAAATAAAAGGCTTCATAAAAAAATAACAATTGGCTATGTGAAAAGAATGCAATACAAAATGTCTACTACTACAAAATGGCAGATCCGTGTTTTTTATAACCCTCCCGACTTAGGTATAAATTAAAAAATCTTGACAAATACAGTAGACTATGTAAAAATAAATATTACATCATAAAAGCAGTATATTACCTAAAATAAACTCAAAAGTCAGAAAGGTACGCATTCTTTAAAAAACACATTTCACATTTCAACACCTTCCGTTTACGACTATCTAGCGACCGTTATGATCCGCCATCTTGAAATATTTACGCGGCAAACAGTCCAAAATGGCGCTCATTTGAATTTTTAATTTTAATGCCAGCCTCTCAACGTATCTGTGAGTTATGACCGCTGGTGTAAGCTTTCGAAATTTTATTGTTTTAAGCAGTTTTTATCACATATGCTGCGTTTACTTTTAATATTTGTTTAGGTAAAAGGTATTAGCATTGTAGCGAACAATTATAATTATAATGCAAATATTTTGTTTAGTTATGACTGAATTTATTTTATAAATGAAACCTTTGCGTGTTTTAACCTTTGGTTTAAACCTTTGCCTGTTTTAACCTTTGGTTTAAACCAAATAAATTCGTTTAAATTGCGTGTTTAAACCAAAGGTTAAAACACGCAATTTAAACGCACAGATCCGAATATAAGTAACATATTTTTAGATCCCAAAGAAAAAAAGCCAAGCGTAAGTCGCGTTCGAACAATACAAGTATATATATTGGTATTGTATTTATTGGTATTTGTCATCTATCTTTTGTGAAAATTTTCTGTACCTAAATAAGTAATATGGTTCAATAGATAAACCGAAAAATATCAAAACATATATTTGGATTTTAATTTAGTTAATTTTTTATTTGTTTTTTTATTATTATGGCCATAATAATAAACTCACTATAAACATTTCAATTTTTTATCAAAATATAGAGCCCTATGACAGACGGATAGACGGACATCGTAGGATAAGTAATAGGGTCTCGTTTTTACGAAAAAAAATTTTAGAATTTGGCACTTGTGTGAATGAATGATATGGTATATTTACTAATTAGCCATTTTGTCCAATCTTATTTCGCATCTGATTACATATTCTTCGTGTAGTTATTTTAATTTTTATTTATTCTTTGTAGATTATTTTACTTCGCAATCACAACATTTTACAATAAATAAAGCAAGTTATAAAAAGGAACGGATATAAAATCTACGGATACAGCATAAAAATCTTTTTTCTCTAATTATCCAACCTTGAGAGTTCGTGAGTGAAGCATTATTTGTCATGGATGTAAGATGGATTAAATGTGTAATATTAGATGTGGTAAATTTACACAAATACATGTCAGGTGGTCCACCTGATGGTAAGTGGCTACTGCCGCCCATGGACATTTGTAATCAACTTCAGATAGGATTAGATATTCCTACCTGAGGTCAGCCATAGATGCGCTGCTACCCCTGAGAGCTAAGCTGGAACGCGTCGGCAAAGTATGTCTCCCTTACCACACCTTTCAAACCAGAACACAGCAGCGCTTAACACTGCTGTTAAGAGTGGTGGTGCCGCCGGAGTAGAACCACAAAGGGTTCTACCACCTTCAGATGGGAATACATTATATTCAAATGGCTCCTAATATAAATTAATTGCATTTGTATTTGTATGTAGTGGTATAAATATTTGAAAAAAAATGTGTAGATTTCTATATTCAAAATAATCCCTATACCGCATCCAAGTTTGACAACCGCTGCACATCCACGGCAGGTGATTGATGCGGTGCGTCGCGTGATGTGAACTATCAGCAGCTTCAACAATCTGTCGCTGTGGTTCTCAAACTGAAGTTTAGCATTTTGTTTGATATATTTTATAGTTCCTTTATCTTTAGCTCGAATCTACTTGACAATATGAGATACTTGAAAAATTGCGTTTTTTTATCCATCAGATATTGTTATGTTATTTGAAAACTTTATGTACTCATTTTTTTAAAGTAATTTATTTATATGTAAGAAATTTATTATTTTTAAACAGACGTAACTATGGTTCTACTTACCACGACATGTGAAAAGATTATTAACCTAAGTATTTTTTTTACTTTTCCCTTACTGTAATGGGTGGCTTAATTTATAAATTAGTTTATATATATTTAGGGTTATATGACACCATTAATAACATTTCAATATTTTCAGTTTATTTTTAAAGGTCTGTTTAAAGTAATAAAAGTAATAGTGAACTGCATTTTCGAAATTTATAAGTTAAAAAACCTATTTATAAAATGAATATTAGTATCTGTCATAATTTGAGTACCACTGAACTAAGCGTTTTCCGTTCTTAAGCGGAAATCTTACGTTAAAGCCTTTTCCTATTTTCCTCATGGCTCTTTATTGAATATACTGTATATTTTGTATAAGTTCCCGAAAATTTTAGAAGCTTCGTTAGCTTTCGTTATCATTTGCTAAAAACCGTAGCAGTAAAAACAGGTGGTAGATATAGAATGGCTCAACCGGGAAGTACCACAGCTACATCTACTTCGAGGATAAAGCAGGTCTAGCGTTTCCGTGAAGAGGTGTTAACACCTGACTCACTTAAAAGGCGATGATCTTATTACTAATAACTATCCGCTTCGGATAGATCCCCAAAAGTAAACAAGCATGTAGTCCACTGCCTTGACATTGACATCTATGATAAAATCCAAAGAATAGCTGTTCCTGAAGCTGATCAGTTCCAGATGCTTTGCCACTCCTAAGGTCGCCATATAAATGTAAGTCAGCTTATCAGTTATATTTGTATCTCACTTCGTCTTTTTATCTTCAAAGTACAAAGTTGCAAACTTCATCCTAGCATTGTGAAATAAATAAGGTTACAGCTTCTCATCTACAACATAAGAATGTTGTAACATTTCTTAAAACTACTGCTTGTGCTTTGATGACGGAAATATCCGAAGATAGCCGATGACGCCCGGTCATATTTTTTTAAATTCAATGTGTTATTTACTGCCGGTATCTTATCAAACAAAATAACATCAAGAGGAAATTATGCGATCTTTTCGGAAACTTCCAAACACCATCCAAAATAAATTGGTGTTGAATAAGTCTTTTAAATTGCTTCATAAAAGTGACTTTAGGGTGGGTTGCGTCATGTAACTTTAACATTTACAAAAGACTAACCGTCAAAACCATGGTAAAAAAAATAATTAGTTTAACATTTTAGTTAAGGTTAAAATTACGTCATAACCATAGATTCGTAAAGATACTTCACCGCCTTGAAATTGAATGAAGCCACAAACGGCTTATTAGTAAGTCCTTTTTTTGAATTCTTGACAAATAAAAACATTTTTAGAGAAAATTTACGAACAAATAACTAATACTGGGCAATTTACATAATAAATAAATAAATATTTCAAATATTTTAGGGACATTTTAGCACGGAGACGTGGCAAAACTTTTTTACGCACCTATTTCAATTCTCAAAACTGGTTACATTTTCTTGTTAGGAGTGAGTAATCTTTACTAATCTATGGTCATAACTAACATTTAACCGCTCGATTTCGATCATTTAAAGTTATTGTATTTGCCAACCTTATCTATCAGCGTCGACTAAAAATTGTGACAGGGACACAAATGACATAAATAACAAATAAATTAGTGCAACACAATAGTTACATTCCGTACCGTCAAAGTTACTGTTATATTTAACTTTAACGAAAACTTTAAACGGGCTTTCGGTGCAACCCGCCCTACGTCAGCCATTTTTCCTTTGAAGCGGATATTGAAAAACAATTTTGTGTATACGTAGGTACCGATAAATCACATGTCTAGCGAATTAAGCTTTGAAAGTTTTCCGGGAAACTAGGTGTGTTTATTTTCCGAGCGCTATTGAATTCAAACTGACGTACTCAAGTTCTATTGTTTACTTGAACATTCTTATTACGTTGGTATTAGTTTTTATTAATGGTCTTTAAAATATTTTCGTCTGTCTATCTGTCTGATTGGTTATTTTAAAAGAAATGAGAGCTAAAACAGATTTTGACGCAAACATACTAAATATATTGTTATGCCTATAGGTATAGTAGATGCTATATTTTTTAACAAATAAGAGGTTTGGATGTATGTTTGTGGGAAGTAATGTAAATCTAGATTTCAAACAAGATGATACAGAATTTCAAACTGAGGTATATCTCTCATTTTCTGAAGAACTTTATTATCATTCATTGATATCATCCTAAGGAAATCTTCGTCCATAAGAGTTTTCCTGATTCCTATACTGTGTGTCCTACACCTGTGGTCGAACTACTATAAGACTAACTTGTTTTTTTATTTATTTTTATAATATCTAATAGGAGTAGCTGACGAGTATGCAGTCTAGATGTCCACGGGGGGCAGTAAAAACTTACTATACATAATTGAAGTGGACTGCATATTCGTTGCTTCCTCATTATAAAAAAATAGGAAGCCAGTCGGTCACTACTAGGTTAATGCTGATGAGAGTTAATTAAGATACGGTCTACCTTTTAATTAATTAGAATACTCATCGTGTTTGTAAACAATTGTAAATCCTTCCCACGACACAAAAACTCAACATTAATTGAGAGTATAGTATTTTATAATTAAAACAAACCTTGCCAAATATCTAATTAACATTAAGAATTATAACAATGTTATTACATTAACCTCTAATTGCATATTTAAGCTTACTTACGTAATCTTTTGTGTTCCCAAGAGTTAAATTAGTTATTGTTTCGAATAAGGACAAATTAACTGCACTATTAATATTATCTTTCATTTCTTCAATACTTAAAGGGACCTCTGTCAGTTCTAGATTAACATATTCATTTGTAGTATCTTTGTAAAACTCGATATAATCGATTATAGGATAGTCTGTGATATTATCCTCGTTATTATCGTAATAAAGATAAGAATCATCTTGTGTTTCTATTTCGTTTTCGCTTACATCTTTTGTAATGTTTTGTGTCAAGGTTTTGGTTGCAATCGTTGCAATTATATCAACAGAATTTGTTGTTTCCTTCGGTGTCACTTCAATAATATCAGTATCGTCAATACCATCAGTATTTGTAGAACTTTCAGCTATTGTTTTATTTTCTAAACTCGTTTTCACTAATTCGAATTTTTCAAAAGGTCTTGATATTGAATCTTCTTCTTCAATTTCATCACTGTCTTCCAAATAACCCGCAGGAATATCAAACGTTTTTACATAAATCGCTGTCTGATTGAGAACATTTCGAAACACCATCGTTTTCAAATCGGTATCTGGATGCACTTCTAATTCTTCTTTCAAAAAACTTGACACATCTAATAAAATTCGATCCAGCTCCTTATCATCGACACCTATATTATCTTGTTTCGAATTTTTCGCGATAACCGAGTCTAATGGAGGAAGCTTCACCAAAAAACGAACCGACACACGAGAAATAACTGTCACATTCACTCCTAACCTCAACCACTAACATCACTATTAAAGCCAGCCATATCACCTTCATTTTCATATTATAAAACGAAAACGTCAGTACCCAATGCTAGTTTAGAAACAAATGCATACACATCTTTCGCGGTAGCAATCTTGTTACTTGTCTTGCCTACAACGTTAAAGTAAGGAGCTAAGGTTTCTTATTCATTGGTTACGTGTACAACAGTTAACTTAACAATGACCTCACCTTGAGAACGTCGTGGTAAATCTGACTTTGATGGATCGTACAATTAGTGGATAATGGGCAATTTGAGAGTAAGCTTGCTTACACTTAGATATTGTAGTTCACTGCAGTTATAAGTCTTATAGCTGACCATTTAGTTTATGATGGCTATATAGGATTTTAGGGGTTCAAATTAAGAGAAGAAAACACACAATTAGACGATAATAGACAACTTAAGAGTAAGCTCTTGCTTACACTTAGACATTAAAGCTATTGTAGTTAATTTGTTTTATTGGGCTGTTTAGCGTACGCTCATCTTTTTATTTAATGACGTGTGTGGCGTTAACCAGACAAGTTTGACGCTCAAAGTGCTCCGGGTTCGAGTCCCAGCTAGATTTGAATGATGAATTTAAGTATCCGCTCTAGGTCTAGGTGTTCTTTGTGTGTGTTCATGGCACATACTACACAGGGAATCCTAGTATGAAGTTGTGAGTACAGAAAGTGTGGTGAGTATTGTATGCTATTTATAATTGTGCTATAATATGTCGCTATTTATAAAGTAGATGATTTCAAGAAACGATTTAAAAATAAATCGAAGGGTACCTTAACCCAAATTCGCATATTTTTAATTTAATAAGAGTTAAAAATGTATATATGTAGTTATAAAAAGGGCATATAGATATTGTAGAAATATGTTCCAATATTTCAGAAATATATATTTAAGGAAGTATCTAATACATACGAGTATTATAATTACAAGTTCGACTAAAACCTACTTATATCGCCTAATTAAAAACATACTCTACAATATTAATATTATAATTAGCGTAACGGAAAATTTAACATTTACTTACTCCGTGACCTGCCTTTAATGAGAAGTTAAAACGATATAATCCTGTTACATCACCCTCCGCGATCGAGCGATAAGCTGTTAGCTTGAGAAAGTGTTATCAACATAGAAATCATGTTGTATGTCTAACATGCACGTTTAGGTATGTGTGTTATAGTACGCGATTGGCGATAAGGTGGTAGAATTTTAAAATTGAATGTTTTTTTTATAATATAGGAGCAGCAGACGAGCATGCAGTCCACCTGATGGTAAGTGGCTACTGTCCCCCATGGACATCTGTAGTCAACCCCAGATGGGATTAGATATTCCTACCTGACGTCGGCTACAGATGCGCCGCTACCCCTGAGGATTAAGCTGGAACGCCTCGGAATTTATGTCTCCCTTACCACACCCTTCAAAACGGAACACAGCAGCGCTTGACACTGCTGTTATTAGGCAGAAATAGGTGTGGCGGTGGTGGTGGTGGTGGCGGCAACACCAATCCACCTTCAAAACTCTTCACTCCTGTGGCAACACCGCCATCCCTCTTTCTGTATAATAACAGAAATGTTAAGCGTTGCAGTGTTCTGGTTTGAAGGGTGTGGTAAGGGAAACATACTTATCCTAGGCGTTCCAGCTTAGTCCTCAAGGGCAACAATGCATCAGTAGCTAATCCCATGTAAGACTAAATACGGATACGGGTTGATTACATAGAGTTGAGATGAGCGACAACGTCCACACCATCAGGTGGACTGCATGCTCATTTGATATTTAAGTTCTTTTTTTTTAAATAAACTTTGCACACGGAATTTAAAAAAAGAGACCCTGTATAGAAAAAATATATTATATTCTAAGACACAGGCTTCTGGACTAACCAGACGTACTTACACCTTAATAAACCTTCAAACATTTAATAAAAAAAAAACATAGTTTCACTAATTCTGAATCTATTTTCTCTGACAGTAGAACAAGTGCCTTAAATTGTCAGCTTATCTCAAAGCTTATTTCTGTAAATGTGCACAATTTGTTGCCATAAAAACCTTTTTGACCTTAAACATTCCGTATTTTAGCGTAACGAGAGTTACTTTAATAGGAAATGGAAACGGTTAAAAGGGAAAGTCGTATCCGGTAATGTATGTCGTAAACTATACATATACATAAAGTAGAAGACGAGCATGCAGTCCACCTGATGGTAAGTGGTTACTGTCGCCCATGGACATATGACATAACCCCAGATAGGAGGTTCTGGTTTGAAGGGCGTGGCAAGGGATACATACTTTTCCGAGGCGTTCCAGCTTAGTCCTCAGGGGTAGCGGCGCATCTGTGGCCGACCTCAGGTAGGAATATTTAATCCTATCTGGGGTTGATTACGGATGTCCATGGGCGGCAGTAGCCACTTACCATCAGGTGGACTGCATGCTCGTCTGCTACTCCTACATTATATAAAAAAACGTACCTTAGAAAACATTACCCTCCGAAAAAAATGACATCTTACCTCCATTGAACGCACTTTCACTCCATAGTCACCAGCTAGCATTTCAACATCGTGTACTCTAGTCGTTAATTCGCTTTCGTTTATCAAATCTTTTACCAAATCGTCTCCAATATCGAAAAAGTAATCCACAACAACCGTTTTTGCCGGTACTTCACTATAATCGTCATTTACACTCCGTTTTCTCTTATCAAAATCAATATCATCAAGATTGAAACCGTTATCATCAAAAGCAGTTGTTTCATCAATATCGTTATCCGTTGTCGTATATATTTCCGTGACTATTATTTCTTGCATTCCACAATTGGTTTCCGTTATCGTCGGTATTCGTTTTACCGTGATATTAGCATTAATATAGTTATAAACATCTGGCCAATATCTTGCACTGTATAACACTAAAGATACTAGCAATAATGCAACGAATAATATTAATATTATTAATAATCTGATTATTAATTTCATTAAAGATAAATTCAACTTCATTTTGATTGTTTTGTTTTGTCGGAAGCAAAATGACTACTGTATTGATTTTAAGCTTGTCATAGATGTATGGTGGTTGTATGGGTACATTAGGTTCCCGTATTGGGCATCGCAAAATCATTACTATAAACAATAGGTCATAGAAATTATATAAGGAACTGCAGTATATAATGATGGTATACTTCAAGGTTAAATAATATAGCTGAAATAAATGTTGTTTATACATTTCGCGTGGCAAAGCAGTTATCAGTTATATATAAATAAATAAATAAATAAATAAATCAGTCTGATACTCTTAGAGTTCCGGGTTCGATCCTCGGCCAGGTAGATGCATGAAACAACAACTTTACATTCTTCAAAATGAAAACTGACAAAGTTTTCATTGGTCTTTGAAGCCTTTTACAGAAAATTCCCCAAAATGTTAAAGGTCACATTTTTACCAAAAAGTTATTTAAGTTCAAGATAAGTGATAACCTTAACGACCTAGGTATTTGAACTCGTCTGACATTACAATAACCCACTTAAAGTTGTAATGAGCTGTTTAAATTCAGTTATTTAAGTTAATAACAAAATCTCCGAACGAAAATGTATTTTAGATATTGTGTCGTCAACACATTACTGTCGCACTGCTGGGCACGGGTCTCCTCTCAGAGGGGGGGGGGGGGGGGATGTAGGCCATAGTCCATTGTGCTGGTCAAGTGTGGATTGGTAACTCTTGAGAACATTTTTTAAAGATTTTCCAGAGGGTTTCTCACAATTGTTGGACGTTGAAATAATAACACTCTCTTCATCTTTAACAATAATTTATTTGCTTCTTTTACAAATCCCAACCAATTACACTGACATACCACTTTTCGCACTCGCCACCTCCCAACTACCCTTGTGACCGGAACAGAAAAACTAAAGAAAAGGAACTGCTTTTATTATACCGAAAATGGCGTGAGCGATAGTAATTAGTAGTAGTCTCGTAATTCTTTATAAATTACTTTAATTTGGCAATACAATAATCACAAATAAATATACACTATTGAAATATTATATGTTATAATTTATCTTACAGTTTTAACAATCTGTTTTTATAATCCCGGAAATGCCATGTGAAATAATAATTATTATTTAATTAATTAATAATTAAAGTAAAATATTTATAAATTAACTTCATTCTAAAATACACAATCCTAAATAAAAATAAAATATTATGGTTTAAAGTCAGGATTTATCTCATAGTTCTTACACAATGCCTTCCTTTATCGAAGCAAGTTATTATAAATTTCTAGTACGTACATAACTAAAAAGAAATTGACGTAAATGTGTGCGATTTGAACCTTGGTTCCTGCCGATTTAAACCGAGTTTTAACTAGAGATGCAACGGATAGTTGTTTGGCCGGATACCGGATACCGGATATTCGGCCTGGTCACCGGCCGAATATCCGGTATCCGGCCGCCGAATATTCGGCCGGCCAAACGATACCTACAGTTTAGTTTGGCGGCGGGCGCTTCGTGCAGGTTTCAACCTGTTACGTTCGCGCGGACCGAGGCAAGAAACGAGTTTTATTAGTTCAGTGTACGGAACTATTTCGTATGCAGTACACGTGCTCCCGCCTATTTTGCTGAATAGATAAGTTTTTTTTTGTGTTTAATGTGTATAGTAGTGTAAACGTAATTGTGAACTCGTACTTCATTCTGTGTTTATTTTATTTGTTTAAAATAATGGCAAATAAACGATCTCCGTTGTGGAACTATTTTGAAATAGAAAAAGACGATGCAAAGTACGTAGTGTGTTTAATTTGCAAATTAAAATTATCTCGTGGTGGCGAAGGGAAGAAGGCAGGGACTTCCTCTATGAAAAACCATTTGCAAAGCAAGCATCCCGACAAATTCTCCGAAATTTACGGTGGTCCATCTTCAACTTCATGCGGCGGAAGCAGAACTTTTTCTTCTACGAGTTCATTTGCAAGTACGAGCGCTCCCGCTCAGCCGGCTTCACATAAACAATTAACTTTGGCAGAGACAGTAGAAATAAAACAGTATTGGGGTATTAATGACTCAAAATCTAAGGAATATCATTATTTAATTGGTGAAATGATTGCGTTAGATAATGAACCACTATCAATGGTGGACAGAGTTGGTTTCAACAGGCTTATGCATAAAGCAGTTCCTCGGTACAAGATCCCCAGTCGTACATTAATGACTGAAAAAATAATACCCGACATTTATGACCGAATCAATAAAAAAAAATATGGAAAATATTTCAAAAGCTGCCGTGGTGTCTGTTACGTCAGATATGGACTTGCGACCACAATAATGAAAGCTTTTTAAGTTTTACAGCCCACTGGATATCTCCTGATTTCAAACTGGAACATGGCGTATTGGCAATCAAACCCTTTTCAGGGTCTCATACCGGGGAGAATATAGCGAACGAACTGCACGTTATTGCCGCGCGCTGGAACATTCCTCTGAATAAAATACACATTGTTGTGCACGATAGTGGGGCTAATATGGTAAAAGGAGTACGGGTGGCTGAATATGATTCTGCTCGCTGCTTTATTCACTCGCTCCAAAGAGTCATCACTGTATCACTTAAAGGTCAGCCTGATTTAATGGAGATGTTAGCTGCTTCTAGGCGTATTGTAACCCATTTCAATCACTCAGGACTAGCGCAAGAAAAACTGAAGGCCATTCAAAAGGAGCTGAATTTACCGGAACATCAGTTGGTGCAAGATGTCAGTACACGTTGGAACTCCACCTACTATTTACAGGAGCGTTCATTAGAGCAGAAACGGGCTGTTTCTTTATATATTGCCGACCACGATAAACTTAGTAACTTGACTCCTCATCAGTGGAATTTAATGGAGCAATGTATCAGCCTTCTTTCGAGGAAATAACGAAAATTGCCAGCTCAGGTTTGTCATGCATTTCCGAAGTCATACCACACGTGGCTACATTCATGAGGTACCTTCAAAAAGAAGAAACTGCGCGGAAAGTACCGAATTGTTGCATGTATTGATGTCTCTGAAAACTGAAATAGAGCAACGTTTTCAACATCTTGATGAAGATCCAAAATATTTCCTGGCTACTTTATTGGATCCCAGATTCAAAACCAGTTTTTTTGGGATAATACAAACAGAAAAAGCTAGACAAAGCTGCTTCTGGAGGGCCTAAAAATGAGTTGTAGCGAAGAGGATTCAAATAGTAGTGAAAGTGATTCGCCTCCAATGAAAAGAAGGGCAGGCAATGGCGCAACTGTTGTTCATGAAACATTTTGGGATTGCTTTAACGAAGTCGCTCAAGATAATAGTCAAACCGAAGATACGACAAATAGTGCTATAGCCAACGAGCTTGACTTTTACTTAAAAATGGTCCGAGTTGATCGACAGAGTGACCCTTATGAATGGTGGGCAGCAAACGCCAATCAATTCCCAATATTGATAAAATTTGCCCAAATATATCTGTCCTCACCATGTAGCAGTGTTTATAGCGAAAGACTTTTTTCAGAGGCAGGACTTGTTTATGAAAATAGGAGGAATCGTCTGTTACCCAAAAATGCAGAGAATCTCGTTTTTATTCACCACAATTTGCCGTTAGTTAATTATGAATATTAAACTCTCTTTTTATTTATTTGGTAACACTTATTTTATTTAATTAAGAATTAACATACGATACGCTACGATTGGTTGAAGGGATACTAATGCTGATCATAGGATTCCTTAACAATCTTAACTATTTTAAATGAGGCTTTTTGATAAGTTTAAATTATACGTTAAAGGTAATAAACAAATATTGATAATTTGTTGTTGTTTTCTTGTATACTAACCATTTTTCAAAGTTAAATACCAAACAGAATCACTATTCGGTATCCGGCCGGATAGTGTGTAACTATCCGGTATTCGGCCGGATAGTAAAATAATGGCCGGATAGGCCGGATACCGGATAGCAACCGGATATCCGTTGCATCTCTAGTTTTAACTTAAGGCTAATACAGACTTGTAACCATAATCATAATTCTTTATTACATAAATATGGAATTACAAAGGATGTTATAAAGTTCAAACATATTTCACCAGGTAAGGCATGCAATTTTAAGTTCTAGGTTAGAAACTAAGTATTAATTAATTAATACTTAGTATCTAACGTATTTGTATACCTATCCAGGTTCGGATTTTGGGGAAGGCACGCGGGGCTACTGCACTGGGGGCTCCAAAACAGAAGGTCCCTCACGAAAGAGATTCAAATATCTAAAGGAGATGTTTCAAAATGTATGGGCTCCCGGCCACCTTTTGTACACTATACAAAAAACTAAGAAAACATGCAAAGAACAATTCGTAGAGGTTCATTTTCTTCAAATCATGTTCGTTTAATTGTTTAAAATCAATAATTTACACTTAAACTTGCAACACAACAGTGGAAAAACATCATGGCGGTAGTGATTACCGTAATGTCATCTGTCATTCTATTTTAACTTACTATATACATTATATACTTACTATATATACTTTTTAATATATTTTTACGCGAATGAGCATAGATATATAAATATTGTATTGTATGTATTGAGAAACAATGCCTATATTTTATAAACATTAATTATATTTACTTTCATAAATATTGACTTAAAACAAACATACCAAAATATGTACTTCTATACCAATTTATTTTAGTTAAAATATTTAAGTGTGTAAATAAAACAACTTTAAGTACACATTTAGATAATATTTTATTTATTCTTCACTTAGATACATTATTTATTCATTTTCAATATCTTTCCTTATCCATATTTTCATCCAATCATGTAGCAGGTTCTATAATATCCTGTGACGACCTCAGCCAAGCCAAAGCCAACCAGCCAAACATCGAACGATGGTCATAATGTGAGCGCAGCTACCTACGAGTACGGTTCGTTGCCCAGCGATGCAGTTGCAATAATAACTAATTATTTTGTCATCCCAAGAATGTCCTTGTCTTGCTATTGTAATTATCTAAAAAAAGAGAAATTTAAAAAGATTAGCTTCTCTAGTCGATTAATACAACTAACTGATGTATATTTTACCTGATGATATTGAATCCTTGTCAACACAATCCACGGCGATCGCACGAAAATCACAATAGTCCATAAAACATAAACTGGGTAAACAAGTAAGGTAAAATCAGTCCAAAATCGTAAGCAGCACAGATCAGAAACATATTCAGGATTGAAATGGAATCTTCTCATCAGTACATATTTATTCAACGTTTACATTGGAGTCGACTATTATATAATATGTATATATCCACTTTTACACATATCAAATTGACAACTTCTTCTTTTTTAATTTGACATGTCACTTACATCTATAAAACCAGATACTATTTAAAAGGTGGTTTTGTTATAATTATTATAAATAATTAATTAAATTCAGAAATAATGACGGGATACCCAAAACAAAAGCCAGGTTGTAAAGTACTAAGGTAACAATAACTTTACGACAAACACAGCGAAATACAGAATTACCGACATCCAAAGAGTATAGTAACCTATGTGTGGGGTACACTTAGGTTCCCTGACCGACATCGACAGTTTTGAAAACTTGACATTGACAGTATTCCGCCATATTTCATATTTCAATGAGGAATGCTTATTTTAAATATTTTTAAACAAGAATACTTTAGGATATCATAATATATGTGTATTTTTCTTCAATTACACAAATTATTCGTGTTTTTTAGCTATAGTGTACATGAGATGGCCGAAAATGAAACATCTCCTTTGGCCGGATCAGCAACTTTTAAGTTTATTTTCCAAAACAATACTTATTCACATTTTTACCGAGAATACTTGAATACACAAATACTAATGATCCAAATTGATACTGAAACAATCTCATTTGTTGGTAATTGAATGACTTGACGGAAAAAAAAAATATTTTAGTTCGAAAATTATTAGGAGTTTTGGGTTCATAGTTGCAAGGCCTCCAGTCCTCTCAAACTGGTCCTGCCTACCACTGTTTTATACATCTATTAGTTGGTAAAACAATGAACATAAAGGACAAAGAAAAGTCCTTAAACCTCAGCCCTTTTGCGCTGATGACAGGGGTAAAGATGTTTAGATAAAATGTATTAAGATTATAATCTTTACTCTGCTTAAACTTTTTGGTACAATATTGTGTAAAATTTCGTATTAAACCCGTTTTTATTAAAGGATTTTAGGTTATTATGAGGCTATTTTAGTTGAATGTTTTAGAAAATAACTGTACTTATTTCTGCCTTATTACAGTAGGGTTAGACTTTGTTGTGTTTTAGTTTGAAGGGTGTGGTAAGGGACAGTTAACTTATTGTGGTAGAACCCTTTTGGTTTGATTAAGGTACCTTCGCTATACCCATTTTTTATAGTATAGGAGCTGCAGAGGAACATTCAGTTCACCTCATGGTAAGTAGCTACTGCCGTCAATGGATCTGTAGGTGATGAAACACAGATTAGATTAAATTCTAAAAAAAAACAAAAAAACACTTTCTACACTCACAGCCCCACACTAGGATTGCCTGTATTGTGGGTGCTATGGACACACACAGAGACAAATACACAAACACCCAGACCCAGAAACAGAAATCTAAATTCATGATTTAGAAATCTGTCTGGCCGGGGATCGAACCCGGGACCTTCTGCGCGTCAGACCGGCATGGTGACCGCTCCGCCACGCGGGTTGAAGCGCGCCACTGAAGTTGGCCACAAACGCACCGCTAGCCCTGAGGACTAAGCTGGAACGCCTCGGAAAGTATGTCTCCCTAACCATACTCTTTAAACCAAAACACAGCAATACCTAATAACTACTAATAACAGCAGTGTTAGGCGCTGCTGTGTTCCGTTTTGAAGGGTGTAGTAAGGGAGACAGACTTTTCCGAGGCGTTCCAGCTTAGTCCTCAGGGGTAGCGGCGCATCTGTGGTCTGTCTCAGGTAGGAATATCTAATCCTATCTGAGGTTGATTACAGATGTCCATGTGCGGCAGCAGTCACTTCCACCATCCATCCACCACCATCAGGTGGACTGCATGTTCGTCTGCGAGTAGCAGCTATATTATAAAAAAAATAAACAATTTAAACACACGGTATTGCGTTAAACTAATTTTTGATATATTTAGTTCTAAGACCAAAAATTAGTCCCGAAAGTTAGGTACTTTACTTTTGGTACGAAACTCACATAAACGTCATTTATACTTACACCATAGATAAGTATAGATATCTAACCGCCTTGTAATTGAAGGAAGCTATTAAATGGCTTAAACGGCTGACAAACGTGTCAGCCATTTAACAGCTGTCAATGTGCAGCAAGTAACATGTGCAGTTAAGAGGTGCAAAATCACGAAGTCGAAAAAGTGCGGAGAAATATCGTTTCATTCGTAAATGATCCAAAAACTATATTTTTTTAATATTTTTCTAACACAAAAATAGATGACAGTGACAATTTCAATTGTCAAAACTGTTATTTTCTTGTTAGGAGTGAGTAATCTTTACTAAATTATAACTTACACTTTGTAGGATAAAGTTTAACGGAAAATATTTTATCTACATTGTGCGTGGACTATTAGTAAGCCGTATTACTGAAAGTTTGAGGCAAAAGTTCACCGAACCATCAAAACTTTCAACTCCATGCTGTAATCCGACGAAATTGCCTATTCGACAATGTAGGCTATTGCCTAGACAATGCATAAAAAATTGAGACACTTTAATTCCTATTATTAATCATTTTGATGCCTGGAATTAGACAATTTGTCATAGGCAAAAATGTTCAGTATATGCTCAAACTGTCCAAGCGACTTCAATGTTGTTGTATAATATGAGTGGCTTAAAATATAGGATATTTCTTGAAGGTGGTATAATCTTTTGTGGTTCGACTCCGGCGGCAACACATTCTTTACTTGTCCGGGGCGTTCTAAGTTAGTCCTTAGGAGTAGCAATGCATCTGCAGCCGACTTCAGGTAGGACTTTAATATTATTTTAGGTTGTTTACAGATGTCCATGAGCCACAGTAGCCACAGGACGCTCGTTTGTTATAGTAGGTGCCAAACTGCTAGTCCGCTATGAAGTTGTTGCGAGCAGGTGTAGCCATACAACTTGCTATGGCGATGCGATTCATTTCTAAATTCAGACTGGAATAGCAGTTTTACGCGGACTATAGGTACTTCAATATTATATAGAAGACGATAGACGCTGTTTTAATTGTTTTTTGTTGCAGCAGGCCCACTCATATCTTCTATTCTATTTTAAATACTTTGCAGAAGTGTTGCTACTTCTGTGTCATAAGAAAAAAATAAAAATGTGGCTTTTTCTACTTCATTCAAATGAGGACATGGCAATGTTACAGGGTAGAATTATTGCTAATACGTAAAAACAGGCGTAATTGTGCCTTGAATGAAGTAAGTCGCTATAGCCACCCAAAGTCCCCAAATTGTTTACGGATATTAAAAAAATGCAGTGATAGCCTAGTGGTTAAGAAACGCGGTCTCTTGATCGAGGAGTCCAAGGTTCAAATCCCAGGCAAGCAGGCCTCTGATTTCTCAAAGTTATGTGCGTATTAGAAGTTAATTATCACTGGCTTAAACGATCGAGGAAAACATCACAAGGAAACCTGCATATCTGAGAGTTCTTAAAAAAAAGTTTCCAAAGGTATGAGAAGTCTACCAATTCGCACTTGGCCAGCGCGGTGGACTTGACCTAATCCTTCTGAATTTGAAGGATTAGGCCAAGTAAGTTGTTTCAGTATCAAGAGAGGAGACCCGTGCCCAGCAGTGGGACAATAATGGGTTGATAATGATGATGATTAAAAAAAAACAAAAATAGATACAAATAATACATTTATTAACAGTCACTTAAACTAAAATAATATTAACAACACAACAACAAACTAACAAAACAACAAACATTCAACAATGTACAACAACAAACAACAAACACACATCCTTAAATTAGATTATATCTTGTGCGAGCCCTTTTTCGTGTGAATAATAGTTTCGTATACAGGTACTTTGAAGGGTACAGGTTTTTCAACGGGTACAATTATATGTTTTATAACTTGGAAGGGCACTTCCTTGATTTTAGGTACATGGACGGTTTTCTCAACGGGATAAGGTACTGACTTCTCAACGGGTATAGAGACTTCTTTGATAATGGGTATAACGACTGCCTTGGGTACAGGTACCTGGATAGGTACTGGGTGGGGTACCGGGATGAGTACAGGATGGTGAACCTTAAATTCCACGTTCTTGGGTAGAGGGACAATTACTTCTTTGTAGTGCTTGATCGGTTCTGGGTTCTCTTCTTCGATGTGCTGATGGACTGGGTAGGAGTGGGCTTTTAGGTCGTGACCTCCGAAGTCGTGACCTCCGAAGTCATGACCTCCGAAGTCACCACCTCCCTCATGACCGCCGCCATGACCCCCGCTGAACTGTTCAAACCCACCAGAATATTCGCTTGGTTGGATCTGTGAAAGAAATAATCATTTTAATGACAGTAATACAATTTCATATGATATTAATATTCTTCTTATTTTAAGGGGAAAATCACATATTTAGAGGAGATTCCGTAAAGTAATGTTCAATCATATTTAAGACATGGTTCTCTTTATGTGTATGCTTAGCCGGGACTTCGAACCCGGGACTCTATGTATCAGATCAAAGGCGACATTTCCACTATGCTGTTCAATTACAAATTTTGGTCCAATTAGAGTTACACGCCAAGGATTTGAACCTCGGACCCATTAGGAAAGAGCCCGTAATTCACACCATTAGAATAACTGTTAAAATTATTCAAAACGGTATTACCCAATAAAATGTGAAAGTCAATACACCAAAAAATAAACAAAAAAACAATGGCGTTAATATTGAAAAAATCGTGAAAGTTGCTTTTTCATTCAGTCCGCATCAATTTGTTATCTGTGGAGCGTTAACCGGGGGGAAATAAAAACAAAATGGCGGCCGCTCGTGACGAGTATTATTACTCTTTTTCTATTTACCGAGCATCGCTGTAACGGCGTGGCTGTTATTCAATAATTGTGTAATATTGGTTACATGTTCGCGAATTGTAATGGTATTCGGTTGTATTTTAGGTCGCATACAAGCTTTACGTTAATTTTGCGAATATGCGCTTTCTTACTGAGATTAAACTAAAGATAGATAGAGTATTGTGGAAATTTAAACGCTTTATTTGTTTTGGATAGTAAAGTAGCATACATATTATGTCCTCATGCATTTGTAGAATTGATAATTTCCTATTAAAGTACTTGGTCTTAATTTTAGTTACATTATTATAGTTATTGATACATGCATTTTTTGTCAGTCGATATCCATTATCCTTACATATTACAAATACATAAACAGAAAACCTGATGGTAAGTGGCTACTGACGCCCATGGACATTTGTAATCAGCCCCTGAAGTAGCCCTTGAAAACTATCTGTGGTCGGCCACAGATGCACCTAAGCTAAGCTGGAACGCCTCGGAAAAGTATGTCTCCCTTACCACTTTCAAACCAGAAACTTCAAAACAGATAAAACTATCTATTACAGTACAAGAGATAGAGCTCTGTGACAGACGGACAGCGGAAGCTTAGTAATTGTCCCATATTAACCCTTTAGGTACGGATTTCTAAAGGGAGAGTGTTAGGTTAATTACCATACAATAAAAAACAAAAATAACCAAAAACAAGCGAGTTTCAGTTCGTTAACGTTAAAATAGTTATCGTGTTACAGTTTTTCCGCTGACCTAATTGTATTGTCCACGAGCGTACATCCAATTACTTGGATTAACCTCTCGTGTGGTTTTTGTTTTAAAGTTGAAAAAATATGAAGGTAGAACCCTTTGTGGTTCGTCTCCGGCGGCACCACCGCCACACCTATTTCTACCTCATAACAGAGGTGTTAAGCACTGACGTGTTCTGGTTTGAATGATATGGTCTTCTGGGGTGGCGACGCATCTGTGACCGACTTCAGGTAGGAAAATGATCTTATCTGGGATTGATTATAGATATCCATGAGCAGGTGAACTTACTTACATGATGTTGTAATGTTTCGCGTGGCAATGTCTTTCTTTTTGGTCTGAGATCGTAACATAAAAAATCCCTAATCAAGGTTTCAGCATTGTACAAAACTTAGTTAAAAACTTTATTTCTTTTAAAGTGTTCCACTAAAAATCGTGTTCAGTCTTAAAGACCAGACAAACAAAATATAAAGTTCAAATTACACAGAACTTGGTAGGTGGCGCTACTGTCTTATAATTTGATCAAATGTCTAGACGGATCAGATTTTGTGCTGCGGACTAAGTTTTAGTATTTTCGCAATATACCTAAATGTGAATTATATGTAATTCACCTAAAATAATAATAACGTACAGTCCGCGTAAAACTGCTAGTCCGCTCTGAATATAGAAATGAATCGCGTCGCCACAGTAAATTGTATGACTACACCTGCTTGCAACAACTTCAGAGCGGACTAGCAGTTTGGCGCGGACTATACCTACTCCCTCATTTGTAGTCAGTAAAAAATATTGTATTAAAGTATTGCATACTTAAACGTTCTTAATAGTGGACAATATCTTCTTTGTTGTTTTAATAAACATGTCCTATAAAGTGAACAAATGTAATTAAAAAGTTTTATATAGCTTTATCGATACACGCCCACTTTTAAATTCATCTATTATCTGTCGCTTTTTGTGCAAATTCTATTAACTTTTACTTTCACTGAAAAATTACATTGGATAAAGCTAAATCTTATATTCGAGCACCAAAAAGGCCAATCTAGTTAAATTATATAACAGTAGTGTGCTGAAATTAATTTAGTGAAGTCTGTAATACTATTCCTGCTCTTCCCGTGGATGTCATCGGAAGTGAATAAGGGATGTAATCTAGGAAACGGGAGCAAATGTCTTCCTAGGAGGTTCATTTGTTATTTTCACCAATGAAAGCATATGTGTAGCAACTTCTTACATATTCCACGATATAAAAAACTAGGGACAAGTAAATATAAAGTTTATAGAACAAAGAACCACCAATCACTACTTTATTTTTCAGAAAGGGTTAATTTACGAAGAGTTCTTATTTACAATTTTTTAAAGTTTGGAGTGGCAAAAGCATTTATTCTAATTTCTACCTGATGGTTTATGGTCACTGCTACACATAGACACCTACGTATAGAATAGGTTCTATCAGATGGCTTCTGACCACATATGCGTTCATGTCATCATGTGTAAATAAACCTGCAACCACACCATACCACTGAAATGCAGAAGTGCTTCACGCTAGAAATGGGTGTGGTGGTCTATCTCCGGTTGGCCTGTACTGCCTCTACTTTTCAAATACCTATTTGTATTACCTGTTTTTATACACTCCACGATTATCCATATTGACGGTGCGTTTAGGCATTATCCATATTACCAATATCTACGAACTGACTACAACATACTAACTTCCTTTTCCTACTAAACGAATTTGTTTTTCGAATTATTTTGTTATTGTTATTTAAACTCCGCTTGCTCGACAAGTTTTTATATTTTTTCCATTGTTAGTTCTAGCGCTTTTAATATCAAATGTTTCAATATTTACCGACATTTCATTTAAGCTTTTAAAAGAGTGCTTCGGAAATATTTCTTTGTTAAATGTTAAATGGAGTTCGACGTTCAGCGATAGAAATTATTTAATTTAAATGGTTTTTTGTTTACTATCTTTGTATGGAATAGACTGTGCTGGTAAAAGTTTTCAGGTTTGATTATCAAGTATATATTTGTATACGTCATTTCTTTAAAGACTTTTAGGGGATTGCAGAGGGTAATGTTTTTCGTATGTATGTCTCATTTTTGACACGGTCTAGATCCCAAACTACTTAAAGGACATATGAGGTCTCCTTGGATTCGTCTAAATCAGCGTTTCCCAGCCTTTTTCAGTCCACGGACCCTTAGGAAATCAAGCACAGTTTTTACGGAACCCCTTAATAAAATAAACAGCAAAAAAGACGGATTAGGAATTTTGTTTAGTTATAACAGACACAAAAACAACAAATACAGAAGGTAGTTATAACTGTTTATTATGAAAAATATGAAAAAAAATTAATGTGGATATTCGGGTTGATGTTGCTACTAAGCTGTAATCTGAAATCAGATTCTACTTGTTATCTGTTTCTGTATTTGTTTAAACAAGAGTAGAGAATGCCTTTCCTCATAGCGTCCTCTCCTTTCAAAGCGGCCCTTTTGCATTTAATGAGCGATTTATGTATGGTCCAGCGATGACACCGCGGACCTCCATACATATACTCGCGGCCCCCCAGGGGTCCGCGGACCACAATTTGGGAAACGCGGGTCTAAATCATGGGAATGCCATAGACAATATTTTTGTAATAATTCGTCTAGTTTACACAATTTAATCGTAGGTGCCCCCGCGATGCGATTCATCTCCATAACGAAACACCTTGTGAAGTGATGGTAGTTGTATTGACATTCAAAAATGCTCTGTAAAGAACCTAATCTGAATGAAAAAAAATAATTTGATTTGATTTGATGTTTTCCTTTACGTTTTGTTATGCATGTCCGAAATTATTATTACCCGCGTGGCGCAGCTGTTACCATACCACTGACAAGCAGTAAGATCCTAGTTTGATTTCCGGATATATAATGATGAATATAGATTTCTGTTCTGGGTCTAACGTTTGTTCATAGCACCAACAACACAGGAAAAGTCCTAGTGTAGCGTTATGAGTGGAGAAAGTGTTATGTATTTAAAATCAGCATCTTTCCTAGTAAAGTAAAAAAGTATAAATCTAGTGATTATTTGACCAATAAAATTATGTGGTGTGAAGTACCTACCCAGTGCCGCATACTTCATTAGCGAAAGCTGATATTGTAAATCGTAATTTATTTTTAATATTTGCAAAAATGGTAAATTATTGACATTCAAAAAGAATTTCGCAAAGGATCTACTTCGAATGTAATATTTTGATTTTTAAGTAAGTTGATTGGAATATGTTACCTGTTGATCCTGTTGGAAATTAAAGTTCTGGAAGTTCATATTGTACGGCGTCCATTGCTGGTTTGCTAATGATGTGCCCAGTAGCAGGGGGATCAAAACCTGGAATAGAAAACATTAACGTTTAATTACGTTCATTAGATTTGTCTCTTAGTAATTGGAGTGCCACTACCGTATTTCTACCTTATACACACAGCGTTACTGTCTTCTGGCTTAAAGGGTGTGGTGAAGCAGTCCTTAGGTCATAAGTACATGAGGTATTTTATCTTAAACGTTTCAACATGTCCCTAATTTTTTTTTTATAATATAGGAGCAGACGAGCATGCAGTCCACCTGGAGGTAAATGGCTATTACCGCGCATGGACATCTGTAACCAACCCCAGATAGGATTAGATGTTCCTACCTGAGGTCGGCCACAGACGCGCCGCTATCTCTGAGGAGCTGGAACGCCTCGGAAAAGTATGTCTCCCTTACCACACCCTTCAAACCGGATCACAGAAGCGCCTAACACTGCTGTTATTAGGTAGAAATAGGTGTGGCGGTGCCGCCGGAATCGAACCACAAAGGGTTCTACCACTTCTATTAGGGGAGACCGGAAGACCTATGCAGTGGACTTCAAAAGGCTGATGGATGGACTGTGTGGCGTTGGTACCGCCCTGAACCACACTCGTCCTATTAAAACTTGACTTATCGTTCAATACCCAGTTCCACTGACCCATTCGTGCTTAGTTGCCACAAGCAAACGCAATGAATCACTTCAACACCGCTTGTTGCACTTTGCGCCGTTTCAAATTTACGCTACACACGAGAGTATATTGCGATGTTAAACGTTTAACTTTAATGTTAAGTGCCTAACATTTAACTTTAATGTTAAATGCTTATTCTTTATTTAAATTGTAAGTGAACAAGCGAAACAGCAATGAATATGCAGTCAAACCGAAAGTATGTGCTCTTTGCCTATGGACATTTGCAATCAATTCTAAATGGCATTTGGAACCTACATAGGCTTCATGTTCTTTGCCTTATCGCACTTTCAGCCCAGAACACATCATCCTTTAAATTGCCGCCTCAACTGATGGATTAGGGCTCTATCACCAATTTGGCAGTTTTCTTTGTGGATTCAATAATCCTACTAATAAGTTCGATACTGTTACCGAAATTAAAAAGCTCATAGTTTAGAAGTAGTCCGCGCAATCACGGGACATACAATGGAACGGGCCAAATTCTGAACCCCGTTTGATCCACTGTAACCTATGAAGAACACGAGCGTACCCTACTGTGTTTGAGCGGCCACGGACATAACAATCTCCCGTATGTTTCCACATTAGTATCGACTAAGCCTTTTCCAGTTCGGTACACGGCGGATAGTCTTGACGCATTGTCATTAAGTCTCTTATTTATAGCCGACTAAATTTATCAACAGTTTTGTTTGCAAATCAAATCATTTTATCCAAATTCGAAGGTGGTAGAATCCACCGTGTTTCGACTCTGAAGGCAGTCACTGTTCTGTCTCATAACGGTGTCATAAAAAAAACGTACTTCTACACATAGATTAGTAAAGATTACTCACTCCTAACAAGAAAATGTACCCAGTTTTGAGAATTGAATGAAGCGTAAAAAAGGTTTGCCACGTCTCCGTGCTAAAATGTCCCTAAAATATTTGAAATAATTATTTACTTATTATGCAAATTACACTGTATTAGCTATTCATTCGTAAATTTTCTCTAAAAATGTTTTTATTTGTCAAGAATTAAAAAAAAAATACTAATAAGCCGTTTGTGGCTTCATTCAATTTCAAGGTGGCGAAGTATCTTTACCAATCTATGATTCTACATATTAAAAAAAAAAGAGTTCGAATGCCGCCATTTTGATTTTAAATCTATATCGAGATACAATCAAGTTTTCTTCGTTCTCTTATGAGAAACGTACAAAAGCCGCCATTTTGAATAACGTCCCTTATTTAAATAATTTATACCGTTGTACATAATTTTAATGAACTATTTAATTATTTTATTTAAACAAACATATCACTTAACCAGTGTTCATTAACACACCACAATTAATTAAATATTCACTTTACAATAATTTAAATAACATATCAATGTATCACAGCGTAATTGACGTTTGCTGTCAGTTCAAGAGAAAATTTTTAATCTGTATTCAATAAATTCAGGACGTATTACATTACCGATTTCCATTAAATCACTCGAATTAATGAATCCGATACGATTGCACGTGATAAACCAATAAATTATAGTTTATCAGAATGCCACACAGGATTTTTATATTGAAGCTCATTGCACAGATTCAATATAACTGAAATATGTAAATTCACTTCCTAGAATGCCATATTAATCGGAAACAAAAAACGACCAACTTTTTTATAACAGGGTGCAAACACGCACGAATTTAAAAAATATATATATTCTACTTGATATTGCAAACATTTTATATCGTATGTATAACAAAAACACAGATAAAAATAATATGTAAATTTAACACATCTGCAAATATCCAATAGATTTTTATTTATCAGAAAACCGCACTAGATTTTATTATTTATAAACTATAAACATGTTGCACTGATAAAAAAAAAAAACAATAAAAATAAATATTCAACTTGGCTGTATAGTCGATGAACTAACTGTAAATATTTTTTTATTTATAGTCTGTATGCACGTTGCACAGATTAAAAATGGAATATGCAAATTAACTCACGTATGTTTGGGCTGCGTGCATTTCTGTGTATTCTGTTGCAATGTAAACTTACAAGTGATGTCATAAAAACTTGCGCGCCATTTTTATACTAAAGTGACGGGATGGAATATCTAAACGCATTCCTACATTTTTTCTATTCATCTACCATTTTAAATTGAGCTGTAATTCTCAGTTCCTTGGTTACAACGAAAGACCTTTCTAATTTTGTCGATGTATAATGTCCAAGATAAGTAGGTCTAATGTTTCATACAAACGTCTTGCTGTTGGGGGTCAATTTAGTTGGTTGGTTATATCATCGGTCGAAAAATAAAATATTTGACCACTACATGTATATTTCTCACACTAGTTGTTTTAGTTTATTTTCAGTTTACATGAACAAAGTGAATGATTGGTACAGTTCCGGTTTCGTTAAGATGCCTATGGTTGAAAGTAAGACTGTGAAGGGCCAAATATACCTCAGACTAAAAAGGATAGACTCTTCGTTCTATCTATTGCGTATTATATTCGAAATAAACATATAATGCAAATCATGCCGATCCCTTTCACAAAGTATCTAGGACGAGTCTTTAAGTATTATTTAGTTTTTTATTGTATAATATAAAATGAAATACCATTATCATCATCATCATCTTTCACGTAAAGATACTTCGCCGCCTTGAAATTGAATGAAGCCACAAATGGCTTATTTTAGTAAGTTCTTTTTTTGAATTCTTGACAAATAAAAACATTTTTAAAGAAAATTTACGAATAAATAACTAATGTTGCGTAATTTACGTAATAAATAAATAATTATTTCAAATATTTTAGGCACATTTTAGCATGGAGACGTGGCAAAAATTTTTTACGCAACTATTGCAATTCTCAAAACTGGGTACATTTTCTTGTTAGGAATAAGTAATCCTTCGCACCGCCTTGTAATTGCAGGAAGCCATTAAATGGCTTTAACGGCTGACAGTTCTGTCAGCCATTTAATGTTAAGCGCTGCTGTGTTCTGGTTTGAAGGTGGTAAGGGAGACATAATTTTCCGAGGCGCTCCAGCTTAGTCCTCAGGTGTAGCGGCGCATCTGTTCCCGAACTTGGTAGGAATATCTAATCCTATCTAGGGTTGATTACATATGTCCATGGGCGGCAGTAGCCACTTACCAGACGGTTTTCATGCTCGTCAGCTACTCCTATATTATAAGAAATGCTTGGTAGTTTCCGATTATAATTGCACTACCGCCATACCTATTTCTGTCTCATAACAGCAGTGTTAAACGCTGCTGTGTTCTGGTTTGAAGGGTGTGGTAAGGGAGACATACTTTTCCGAGGCGTTCTAACTTAGTCCTCAGGGGTAGCGGCGTGATGAAATGCTTGGTAGTTTCAGATTATAATTGTTAGAGCATCAACTTCCTAGGTCTCCATGTTAGACCTAGATTGGTTATGCGCGGAAATACATTAGCAATTTCTGTAAAAACAAAAAAACATTTCTTTCGCAAATGACTATATAACATCCAACAAAAAGCATTAAGTGAATTAAAATGATAGCAACATTATATTATATTACGTGAACTTAGTTTATTACATAATAGTTATAGTAAATAACCGGATATGATGTTATTTCTGCCTAATAACAGCAGTATTAAGCGCTGCTGTGTTCTGGTTTGAAGGGTGTGGTAAGGGACACATACTTTTCCGAGGCGTTCCAGCTTAGTCCTCAAAGGTAGCGGCGCGTCTGTGGCCGACTTCAGGTAGGAATCTAATCCTGTCTGAGTTGATTAAAGATGTCCACGGGCGGCAGTAGCGACTTACCATCAAGTAGACTGCATGCTCGTCTGCTACTCCTATATTATAAAAAAAAAATGTGAGCCGTCACGGGACGCCTGGCAGATGTGAAACATCGACATTATTTTGTAAAAGTAATATGCAGAAAAGAACATATTGTGATAGGAACTAAATATGTCATAATGATAAAATAAAATATTACGTTTTTTTCCAGATAACGATGACTATTTATTGAATTCGATTGCGCATGGCGACGCGTCGCCACACCGTACATACTACTGCATATAGACTGTATATATATTCCATCGTATAGCATGGCGACGCGTCGCCACGGCATGCGTCGCCACGCCAGAAATCGGTTTTACGTGCGGCTACAGATGTTTCACATCAAAAACATTGTCCCACTGCTGCACAGAGGACAAGTCTCCTCTTAGAGTGAGGAGTTTAGGCCTTTCAATTCGCCAACGTGCTTATTGGTACAATTCACAAACTCTTTTAATTTTTTTAATTAGTTATTAGGCATTCTCTCGATATTTTCCTTCACCTTTTAAAAAGATAATTACTTAAATTACAAATTCACTAAAAACTAGGCGTTTTGTCTGGGATTCGAACCTCGGACTTTGATTGAAAAGCCCACTTTCAAATTAAACTATGACTAATATCACTAAAAAATTTCAAAAATACCTGTTATAAAATCACTCATCTTTTCTATGAAATAACGTTAGGCATTTTTATCATTACCACGGATCGCTCACTTTTAAAAAGCTATTACAATTAATTACTTAATTAGAACGTTGTGAGAAAAGGGAACCAAAATATTGTTTTATGTAACTCTTAATAGATGATATCTCTATGCATTCTGTATTAAGTTTATCAAGATAAGTTAAGTACCATTTTCAATAAAATTTGTAATACTTCTTACATGTTTCTATTTTTGCCAGATTTCAGAGAGTTATCTATGTTATTCGAGCGTATGTTTGTCTCATTCTTCGCGCGCCCCGCAGTGCTATAGGCTTGATTGACTAACATATGAGGTGTCGTTGGATTCGTCTAAATAGGAATAGGTAACATAGCCAATAATTTTAGGCACGATTTTTTTAAATATTCTAGCAGTAAAGTTAGTCTCGAATTTGGATAAACAAAGTGATTGTAATAGTCAATCAGTAGGGATAGCGATTTTTTCTGAAAAATATCGATTTCGATTCGAATCGAAGTGTGATAAATCGATTCACAAAATATCGGGACCTACAGAGTCGACTCTCCAAAAATCGATTTTCCATGCAGGGGCGAAGCTAGTGAGGTCGTCCGAACCAAACAATAACTAAAATACGTCAGCAAAAAATATCTAACACATGTGTTTAATATTCAATTAACTTGGAAAAAATCGAAATTAGCTTTCTAGGATGAAATATCGATTCACTGAATCGATCCATTACTGAAGATCGATTAACATAATCGATCTCAGATCGCGATCCCTATCAATCAGTACCATGGATCAGAACCGAAACCATGAGAGACCTAAATATAAGACACATTACATAACATGGGAGTAACGACCTGAGCTGTCGTGTTTACCTGTCACATTTTTATTATACTCCATTGTTATTTCATACTTAGCTATTTTAGGTCGTTACATTGTCCATATAATTGTATGAGCTTAGTTTTCTAGTCTAGTTAAATACGTTTTGCTTTTAAACGGAAGAAATGTTTACGTCTAACCAGTAATTACTATAAAACAAAGCACAAATGTTTAAGAATAATTAACTGAAAAGTGACGTCATTTTACTCCCACAATTAAGATTCAGTATTACGTTAAAATCATTTGAAAGTCAAGTCATTTCAAATTCAAATATATTTTTTATAATACGGAACTAGCAGACGAGCATGCAGTCCATCTGATGATAAGTGGTTACTACCGCCCATGGAAATCTGTAATTAATCCCAGATAGGATTAGATTCCTGCCTAAGGTTGATACGCCGCTACTACTGAGGACTGATCTGGATTGCCTCGGAAAAGTACATTTGCCCCATTGCTGGGCACGGTTCTCCTCTCAGGACCGAGGTTAGGGTTTTGGCCGTAGTCCACCGCGCTGGCCAAGTGCGTATTGGTAAACTTTATATATATTTTGAGACCTTTTCTAAACGATCTTTTAGACATTCAGATTCCTTACGATTTAATTAAAGCCATGATAATTAATCTGTAATACGCACAAAACTTTGAAAAATCAGAGGTGCGTGCCTGGGATTCGAACCTAGGACGCCTCGATCGAGAGGCCGAATTTTAACCACTAGGTTATCACTTAAACGTGCAAATTCTTATACGTGTAAGTACCTATTTACTGAGGAAATAGTTAGCGTTGCCAAAAACAGAATGAAAATACAAACTTCAGCTTCCTGGAAAAAAATAACGTAACCTAACACTAAGCTTGATTCCACGGAAATTTTTTCATACGGGTATTACAATTTTTAAGTCCAAAATCCTTTAAAAACTAACGTTTCGTAGAAATGTACAGTTTTGGATTATCTATTTTGAGAATGGAAAATATTTTAACGAGAGTGCAAACGTGTAAGTGAAAATGGATTAAAAAATATGGAATAGTATGGATTCAAATCCCAAGTTTGCATTTTTCATATTTCGGGGACCTTTTTACGAGATTGAAATATTGAACAAGCATGCAGTCCAGCTAATCCATGCAAAAAGTAAAGACTACCATTTATTTATTTTAAAGGTTTAAAAACAAGGAAACTAGGTAGGTGGCGGTAGGAGGCGCCAAACTGCTAGTCCGATCTGAAGTTGTTGCGGGCAGGTGTAGTCATACAATTTGCTATGACGACGCGATTCATTTCTATATTCAGAGCGGACAAGCAGTTTTACGCGGACTATACCTATCTATTTATAAATCGCTAGTAGGCTCTTCAAATATTGTTAATTTCTTGCCACACCTCTAAAAATTGTCGTCAAAATTATAATAGTTTGAAGTTGCCGGAATTTGTCAAACAAAACGCCAGTTATTTGAAAATTACAAACGAAAACAATATTAATTGTTTGTTATCACCATATGCCAAGTACCGTAAATCATTTTGAGCCGAGTGTTTCAACAGCAAAAAGTTTCCAACACATTTTTGCTAAATTAGAATTTTCACTGAAACTGGGGTTTTGCCAAATTGTTTTAGCTTCTAGAGCTTGTTTGTTTTGATGTGAATATTAAACGGAACTCTTTATGTATAAAGTAAATAAAATGTATTAATATATCTAGTAATCGTTATCAATTCTACTAGTAGTGGATTTTAATCCCAGGCAAGCATTGGTGAAATATTTTTGGTAACGCAAGTGATTCTGGGAAATTTTAATTAAAATAAATACGGGTACAAAATTTAAAATATGTAAATGTTTTTTCGATTCGAAATAGATATTAGGGGTAGGCTTTTCGCAATCTGGTTTTGATTCATATGATACATTCGTATGGAATTAAAATTAAAAATGAGGACCCCGATAGTTCAGCTACTTTTACCATGAGCAATAGGCGCTGTTTTATTTAGCAAATTAGTTTAATGTAGGACTCATACGCTACACTTCAAACAACTGAATGCAAAAAATGCGATAGTCTTAATGCAGTCGCTAAAACGCGCATTTTAGTTAGCTCGACAGTAGCCAGCTAGACTTTAAAACGTGATACAATATCAGTTGAAGGTAGTAGAACACTGTGGTTCGATCCACGGCACCACCAGCAGTGTTAAGCGCTGCTGTGTTCTGGTTCGAAAGGAGTGGTGAGGGTGGCATAGTTTTCCTATACGTTCCAAGCTTAGTCCTCAGGGGTAGGGGCACGCCTGTGGCCGAGCTCAGGTAGGAATATCTAATCCTATCTGATTACAGATGTCAATGGGCGGTAATAGCCACTTAACATCAGGTGGACTGCATGCTCGTCTGCTACTCCTATATTGTAAAAAGAAAAGTTGTAATCGCCAAAATGCAAATCGCCGATGCTAAAAGATATAGAGATAAGTTATTAAAAAAAGATAAGTTATTAAAAAATAAAGATATAGAGATAAGTTATTCTTCTATGGCCGTCAACTGAGAAGATCTGACAAGAGACTCAATATGTGCCTTTTTTGAACCGATTTCCCAAAGTCTTTCCATCCTCTATGCGTCATTTATATTTTTTTCTTGTTTATATACCTACACCATGTTGACGACATATAATGTGGAGTAGTTACGCAATATTTCCGGTAGATAGAGACGGAGTTATGTGTTGATGCTATCATAATTAGGTGAAACCAATCAGTAAGTAAGTGTAGTATGCAAATTACTGTGCTACGATATCCTAACAAGACGGCTCGTTTGTTAGACATAACGTTTTTGTAATAAGATTAGGTTCCAAACGAGCATGCAGTCTGCCATTGTTCGTGGGTATCTGTTTACAATCCTAGATAAGATAAAAGTCCTACCTAACGTCGATCGCAAATGCCTTGTTAAATTAGAAAACCTCAGATAGTTATCCGACATACGTATGTCTCCCTTACTATCCCGTTCAAACATGAACACAGCAGAGGTAAACTGCTGTTATTTGCCAGAAACAGGGGCTCCCGGAGTCGAACCACCATGGGCTCTACCGCCAAAAATTCATGTTATACATAAGATTGTCAATAATATCGCTGTAACAAACGAACATGCAGTCCACCTGATAAGTCAGCCGGGATTCATAGCCTTCCACCGAAAAGCACGAACTGTTTCATGCTCTTCCGTCGAACCGTACTCGGTCTACATTTGGCTACTGTCGCTCATGGTAATTAACCACAGATAAGATTAGATATTTCTACCCGATGTCGACCACAGATGCGCTGCTACCCCTGAGGACCACGCTGGAACGCCTCGGAAAAGCATGCCCTCTTTAGATACCAAACCCTTCAAATCTGCTGTTATGAGGCAGAAATAGGCGGTCGAACCAAAAAGGATTCTACTACCTTCAAAAGATCTGTCATTAATAATGTTCTCCAAAACATTCACCACTAATCCATCTATCGTTATTTAAACAGTTACTAATTCAGGCACCTGAAGAACAATGGTAAACACCATTGCATCACATTCCGGAACTCCATACAACTTCCGGTAATCGTAGGGTTGTCACTTATGCTATAAGTAATGTTTTTAATAGTCATAGCCCAAAATTAATACTTTAACTACGTCTTGGGTGTTATATACAGAAACCATTAGGATCACACCACAGCCCTGTATGTACCTATTTGTATTGTACCCTATCCGTGGATCCCACCAAGAATAATTATTTATGTCACTGGAAAGTATAAAAATGTCTATAATTTTAAATGGCAGTCAATCTACTGGTATTTAAAGTCACCGTTATTTAAAAAATCATGCACAAAATGAAAATATTTCAAATGAAAGTTATATTAAGTACCCATTACTTTAAAATTACATTGCGTTGAATTAAAACATAATACCTATTATATAAATCAAATTAAGAATGCGAGGTTTATTTTTTAAATTTTTAATTAAATTAAATTAGCTTCAATTTTGTGACAACCCTATTGTGTGCAGTGCGGCGCGATCGAGATACCAGCTTCCTCATCATGCTCAAAACGCTTTGTGAACTGAACTACTTGTGATATCATCTCTGAGATTTGTAGCAAGTATGCCTTCGTACGGTAATGATTATACAAATAACGATACTGGCGTAATATTCCTGTCTTGGGACATACTGGGGCCCCTACTGCTTACACTCGGGTATAATATGGGGCCCCTTTGGATAGTAAAACAATAAACTATAGTATTAAAACACACACCAAAAAATATAACAATTACTTTTGCCACTCCCTCGATTTTTATGTGTGTATGAGAAGCATATTTGTTTTAATTTCTTAAAGGGGCCACTTTAATTTTGAAATCCTTATCACGCTCAAAACGCTTTGTGAAGAAGGAAGGCCCTTTTAGAAACTAAGCTAGAACTAAGGAATTGAAATTTTTAATTACATTAGGTACTAATATATCGAATGAAAGTAAATAATAAATTAGTCTCTCTATTCTAGTTGTTCTTGTTAGTATTAGAAGACCTACATAGCATTGCGCAACCTATTATTTATATATAATAAAACTTTTTTACAAAAAATAAAATCAAATCAATACCACTACAAAAAATAGAAAAATCAGTTGAGTATTGAGTATATGGTTCCTAATCTTCTTTTTTTTATAATATAGGAGTAGTAGACGAGCATGCTGTCCACCTGATGGTAAATGGCTACTGCCGCTCATGGACATCTGGATTAGATATTCCTACTTGAGTTCAGCCATAGACGCGCCGCTACTGCTGAGAACTAAGCTGGAATGCCTTGAAAAAGCATGTCTCTTTTACCACACTCTCCAAAACGAAACACAGCAGCGCCTAACTGCTGTTATTAGGCATAAATAGGTGTGGCGGTGGTGCCACCGGAGTCGAACCACGAAGGTGGTAGACAGGTGGTACATATTCACTGATGCTTTATGCTTTAACAGTAAAGATTTTAATCGTAGAACGTAAATCACTAATTTCCAATAGATAGGTACGATAAATCATAAACTGGTATTTTATTTCAATACAATAAATCAGACAAAGGCATTTTAATAGTACCAAATTTCTAGGCCTTACGACAGTTACCTACTTAAATGTGACCATTATCGTCATTTCTGTCATCTCTTTTTGCTTCGATAGAAACAAAATGATCTTGATGCGATTTACTTTTTGGTAAAAGTAATCGTATTACGAATCTTTAGAGTATAAAATCGTTTGCTGATAGCGCACTAATGATTGCGGCCTGCGATTTACGGATATTACATAAAATGAAGTACAAAGTATGGAAGTAAGTTTATACGGAAGCATGTTATGTATTATGAAAGGGTATATGATATAATGTATAATATGCTTTATTTTTAATAAGCTGTAATAACATGCTGTAAGTTCCGTCTTTTTATATAGAGAAATACGGGGCCCCTAGCTTAATCTTTACGCAAGGGGCCCCGCAGTTTTTTTTACAGCCATGACCGATGACTTATCTGCTTTTTGAAACTTAGATACAGCGAACATACGCTTCGAATTGCACACAGATAATCGCGGCGTTAATAATCAAACTATCCAATGTATTCCTACCAAAGATCGATGTTTGTTTAGAAAGAGTTCTATATGTTTATAAGAAGACGTAGTCCTTGATTTTGTCTTTGACTTTTAAAAATAATACATTGATTTAAGAGTTCGAAATAAAATGGATTCAGCGACAGTTTGACATTTTTTTCTTTAATATTTTTTATAAATTAAATCCCCAACAATATTTCACTTGTTTTGCCTACGAGAAACAGTCGAATTTCGATCTTTGGAAGGGAAAGGGAACATTAGATAGATTGATTATTAATAATGGGCATTAGATTATCACGTCTATGAAATTGTCCGGACAAAGTTAGTGTTAGCTACGTTAGCAAGTTAGCCTCGTTATTCATTTCTAGCTAAATAGATACCTCTTCAAACTTAACGCTAAGACTAATTAAGTAGACCCTTGATTACCGGTAGGTACCTACAGATCGCTTTTCCTCATTAATTAAGGCAAATATCTAAAGATAATTTTGTTATTTTTCTAAGGTACTAGAACATTATTGCTAATTTTTCGTCATGTTAAAGATGACGTCATCTATCCAAGGAAGTAAGTTTATCAGATTCAGACTTAATTAGCTATGTTAATGAAAGGTATGAAAAAGACATTCAAAAGCATCATAACTTTATTAAACATCACTGTTCATGACCACCTTTATTGATCCTAATAATTTTCCCTTGCATTTCCCGCGGAATCCCATGTTTTTCCGTCATGTGTCTTCTAACCGTCGCCGTCTTCGCGTAGGTGGCGCCACATTTGCTACAACAATAGACATATACCCTCTGATGTACATTATTCGAGTGTGCCAACATATCGCTTCTTTGGTGAAACTTCCTTGGACACTGGTTACATTGGATCTTCTTCTCTGAATGGTAGATTAGATGCTTCTTCCATATACCCCGTCGTCTGAAGGTTAAACCACATTTATCACACGCGAATGGTCTTTCTCCTGTGTGAAGTCGCTCATGCTCAACTAAATCGAACTTTCTTGGGGCCTTGAAGGAGCAATGTTGGCATTGGAGGAATGGTCCCGTGCCATGACGAGATACCTGATGGGCTTGTAGCTCGGTGAGGATTGGGAAGCCTTTCCCACAATGTTCGCAGATATATCTGTGGGGAAAATATTTCATGTTAAAAAATAAAACATAGTTTTTTAGGGTTCCGTACCGTACCCTTTGGGGGTTAAAAACGGAAACCTATTACTAACACTCTGCTGTCTATCTGTCTGTCACAGGGCTTTATCACCTGAACCGTAATAGATACATTCTTGAAACTTTTATAGAGTATGTATAATAGTGGCCGCTATAACAGCAAATACTAAAAATAAACAAAAATTTAAAATAAATGGGAGTCGCCATACAACACTACACACACAACACAACACAAACTATTTCTCGACGTTTTTAGCTGTATCTATTAAACCGTAATAGGTTAGTTTTAGGACAGTTCTAGGACAGTTTACATTTTCACAATGTATATACTTCAGTGGCTGCTAATATAACAAATACAAAATATATTAAAATATTGGGGGTACGGAACCCTCCGTGAGCGAGTTCAACTTGCACTTTTATAGTGGTGCGTATGTGTGTGCTCTTCTTTTTTATAATATTAGAGTAGCAGACGAGCATATAGTCCATCTGATGGCAAGTGGCTAGTGTCGCCCATGGACATTTGTAATCAACCCCAGATAAAATCAGGGTCCTATCCGAGGTCACGTCAGATGCGCCGCTATCTCTGAGGTCTAAGTTGGAATGCCTCGAAAAAGAATGTCTCCCTTACCACACCCATGAAACTAGAATAAAGCAGCGCTCAACACTGTTCTTATTAGGCAGAAATAGGTGTGATGGTTGTGCTGCTGGAGTCGAACCACAAAGAGTTCTTCTACCTTCATATTCCTTATTACCCAGACGACTAATTTGGAATGCTCTATAGAACATTCCCTTAAAAGTAGAACATACCAAAGTTTTGAAACTATTATTTATTTTCATAAGTTTCAGCCCTCATAACTACCAGTTTTGTTACAAACACATTATTTTAGATTCCGTAACTGCTATAAAAAAATCTATGCCTACAGAAATTTCAGAGTTATTGCAAAACTTTTTCAACATCTATAATATGTTGCGAGTGAAGCAAATAAAGAATGTGAATTTGAAAAACTTTCAACTTGGCATTGCAAACAATATGATTTGAAGTAGGTGGAATGTATCAGAAAAATGTAATATGAAATATGTGTCTAATTAAATAAAAGTTTTCTGCTATACAATATGGATTTTACATATTGTATGTAATACACATATGTATTATAACACAGTCATGCCACGGGTCGGATGTTCTGTGTTAGTTTCTTCTAAAGATATAATTGGGCATTTATGAACATTAAATTTTTTATTTGGAATACATTTTCTTATATAAAACTAGCTGACCCGGCAAACGTTGTGTTGCCATATTAATAAAAAAATGTTAAGGGTGAACACCCCTTTATCATTTAGGGGTATGAAAAATAGATAGTAGCTGATTCTCAAACCTACTGAATATGCATATAAAATTTTGGTGAAAGTCGGTAAAGCCGTTTCGGAGGAGTACGGTAACTAACATTGTGACACGAGAATTTATATATAAGATTTCTGACTGACCTATAAAATGTTTCTACCTTATAACAGTGTTAAGCGCTGCTGTATTTTGTATTTTGGTTTTAAGAGTGTAATCGGGCAAATACTTCCATAACAGGTTCCAACATGGTCCTTGTCAGTAGGCCTTACCTGCTTTAGAGATAAAACTTGGGCCAAGCAGTGTGGTAAAAGTTGCAGCCACAACATATTTGTTTTTTTTTTACAATATAGGAGTAGCAGACCACTTGATGGTAAGTGGCTACTGCCGCTCTGAACAACTATAAACTAAAGGAACAACTGTAATCAACCCCAGATAGGATTATATTTCTAATCTCTTGTATGTTACTACTACATTACAAAAAAAATATATTCAAAGTAAAATACATCAGCGCTACCTAACTGTTATAACAGAAATAAATGTGGGTTTGCTTCCACAGTCAAACGACAAAGGAAATTCCTAATGTTACCAGTGATAGCCTAGTGGGTAAAGAAACTCGGCCTCTCGATCGAGGGGTCAGAGGTTCAAATCCCAGGCAACGCACCTCTGATTTTTCAAAGTTATGTGCATATTAGAAATTAATTATGCACTTGGCCAGCGCGGTGGACTATGGCCTAATCCTTCTCATTCTGAGAGGAGACCCGTGCCCAGCAGTGGGACAGTAATGGGTTGTTGATGATGATGACATACCTAGACCAATAGTGTTTATTTAATTACAAATAAATTACCTGAACCCATTATGCCTCTGCATATGATAATGGTATGTATTTTGGTTCGCTAAAACTTTGTCACATATGTGACAAACTAGTTTTTGACTCTGCTTGCGTACTTTCTTTTTTTTTGGCCTCATTTTCAGGATGCTTAGTCTCTTTTTCCGTTTCACCCTTTTGTAATCAGAATCTATACATGTAGAGTTGGAAGCAACTATGTTTTCTAAGGTTTGTAAGAGATTATCGTTTTCGTCTTCACTTTTTGTTGGTTTTTCGCTTTCATCGAAGTTGTAATCGTCATCACAGGAATTTATTGCATTATCGGGTACAGAGTGACTTGTTTCTATGTTTTTGACCTTCTTTTTATCTATTTTAGTCCGTTTAATACAATCTAAAGGCGTTTCAGAGCTCACTTCAGGGAACATTTGCCTAAACATGATGTTTTCAATAAGTCTTACTTTAAAAACTTCCAAATTTGACGCACTTTTCACTACATTTTTTAATTCTGTTTCACTTGACTCACACTTCAATTTGAAGTGAATAGCTTGTTTTAATACTAATAAACAGTTAGCACACATCATTTTGGGAAAACAATCGTCTTTATGTATAGAAATATGAGCGAAAGTTTTGACTGCTCTACCGTACGCACTAAGGCTGTCATTACTGTTACTATCAATTAAGGGCACCATATTATTACTATCACCACGCAATAAACACAGCCGACAAATTGTTTTATATATATCTTCATAGGTTTCCATGGTCTAAAATTTTCGTAAATTTGTACGAACGGCAAAAAAATAAACAATTATTTTGACACTTGTCAAGCTCATCTTTTTCTGACTTTGATAGCTAGGTTTTGCGTTTCGTTCTTGTTTGTAGCAAAAACTTAAGTCAAGTTAATATATATATTTTTCAAAGAAAGGAATTGAATGGTTTCTTATATTTTATATTATATTAAATAAAGTGTACAATAGTTTTAGGACAAAATTTAATTTAAAAGCTATTAAATTAAGTATGGGGCAGCAGGCAACGTGACTTTTGATGTGAAACATCTATAGCCGCACGTAAAGCCGATTTCTGGCGCGGCGACGCATGCCGAGGCGTGATGGTATATATATACAGTCTATATGCAGTAGTGTGTACGGTGTGGCGACGCGTCGCCATGCGCAAAAATCGTAATATTTTATTTTATCATTATGACATATTTAGTTCCTATCACAATATGTTCTTTTCTGCATATTACTTTTACAAAATAATGTCGATGTTTCACATCTGCCAGGCGTCCCGTGACGGCTCACATTGTTTTTTTTAAATACTTTTCACTAAATTTCGTTCCCGATTTATCTGTAAAAAAGAATGACGACTTGTTAGATATTTTAGACAAATAAAAATATAACATTAATTTTTAAGATAATAACTAAAATATTATTTAAGCAGTTCTAAGCAAATTTAAGCCTTTAAATTTTAGTGCCAAATTCTATTAAGTTACAGAATGTCGATATAACTGGAATGTGTATTAAACTGCGGAGGGACATAGGTTCCCTCTGTGTGTTTTACCGGTTTTACAATGGTGAGTGTTCCGAGGAACTGTTTGACCTGGTGCCTACGTCACTATTCTTCCATCACACCACTCGCCGAAGGCTGAAGTTCCATCCACATCAGCTGGACTCGTGGTGGTCCCCACGGTTCGGTTTGCACTGACGTTCTTGCCCCGAACGTGTAAGATGTGGAATGAGCTTCCTCCTGAGGTATTCCCGGAGCGCTATGACGTGGAGCTTTTCATAAAAGGCGCAAAAAGAGCTCTCCTTCAAAGCCTGCATTGGCGACTCCTCTGGTGTTGCAAATGTCCATAGGCGGCGTTGACTACTTTCCATCAGGTAGCACTTCCGCTTAATCGTTAGGTTAAACAATAAAAAAAGAACTGAATTATATAGATTCATCGAGGAATAATTTAGTCGCAGTCACCGTATCCAATTGCAGTAAACCCTATAATAAAATAATAATAATAACATAAAAATATTATAGATTTTTTTATTATATAAGAGTAGCAGACGAGCATGCAGTCCACCTGATGATAAGTGGCTACTGGACATCTGTAATCAACCCCAGATAGGATTAGATATTCCTACCTGAGGTCGGCCACAGATGCGCCGCTCCCCATGAGGACTAAGCTGGAACGCCTCGGAAAAGTCTGTCTCCCTTACTACACCCTTCAAAACAGAACACAGCAGCGCATATCACTGCTGTTATTAGGTAGAAATAGTTGTGGCGGTGGTGCCGCCGGAGTCGAACCACAAAGTGTTCTACCACCTTCAATAATAACCATTTGCCGTTACGGGTCAGATGATACTCTTAACAAACTATGCATTTTAAAGAAGTGTCAATAAAATTAAAAAGGTCCCAGTACTTCGAGTACCTCTCCATTACAGGGTCTAGTAGACCTCAAACGTTTTAACAAAACAAAAACCATTGACCCGCAAAAACGACATCCGAAATGACTTAACCGTGCTCTAAGGGCCCGAACTTCGCGGGATTTTCCAATAAAACTCTTTAATTATTGAACTTTTGCATAATCTTGGACAACTCAGAAAAGGCCTTCGCATTAATATTTTTGGGTAGATTTTATTTGTAATTTAATCGAGTTTCGGGGTTTAAAAGTTGATAGAATTAATTGGAGCGGATCGTGAGGTACCTAACTACGTAATGGGTCTGATTTTTATCCGTATCTTAAATTGTACTTACCGGACTTAAGTACTTTGACTAAGTTTACTCCGTAGACTTCTAGAAGGATTTTGTTTTTTCAATCATTCAATTTAAATATTTCGTAGATTATTTAAATCGTGGAATCATTTCTAAAATATTTACGTTATTTATGAAGAAGTTATCGGAACACATGTTGTAATGTTAAAAAAAAATCTGCAATCTTTTTTAAAATATAATTGTACTAAATAATTAAAAGTAATAGTTGCAATTTAAATAAGCTATTTGTTGTATTTTCGTTTTAAAAACGTTGGGCAATTTTTGTATTTTAGTTTTAAAAACATAAGACTATTTTTTTCCAATTAGCAAATTATCAGAATAGCCGTCATATAAAAAAAATCTATCGAATCTATACCTACAAACAAAATCGTTTAAGCTAACCAACATTATTCTTCACAATATGGAGGAGCTGTCATAACTCATAACATTCAAATATTACATATTATGGTGTTGTTAGCGTGGTTGTAGACTAAATGAAAGCTGACAAGATCTCCCTGAACAAAGCTACCTACATAACACTGTATTGTACTAATACTGAATGTTTCCGTAGTATATTATGACGTCATAAGTCATGGGGAAAACGTGACTTGTTTTAGGTCATGCAACCTATTGTACCTTAGAACAAAAAAGATATATACATAGCCCTTGTAGCAAATTTGCGTAGTACATACAATATGAATTATGTCAATTGCGTTCGGAGTGTACGTGATGTGCGTAATTGAAATAAATTATTACTTGCATTGGAAAAATATTGTGTGGTCAAGTGGGTAAATATAGTTCGACATGACATTAAAAGTCTAATCTATTACATTTATAAAATGTACGATGGTATTTATGATCGCATAAATGCAAGTTGCTTCAACTACTTCTACGAGGTGTTGTCGTCATTTTCTGGTCTGAGGTAAGTATTTAATTTATTCCTTTGAATTTTTGGATTTTTGATTTTAGACTAAAATTAGCGCGGAATTGAGACATTTTATTATGTAACGGGTACTCACGATATGCGTTTTTTTATTGCCGATATTTCGATTTTGGATTTTTCTTCTATGTGAATATTCTGTATATAATATAGAGTTATAAATAAGCAAGTAAATCATCATAGAATTTCGTAATACATTTATTTAACGTTGCATTTAAAATAGCGCCTGATTTTATTACCATTAACTTTGTTTCGTATGTTTTTGCTATGGAGATAAAAACAGGCGTTAAAATAAAAATGCTATGTTTTGGGGTTTCTTGTATCCTTTATTTTAAATAGCTTTCCTATATTTAATGTTAATAATTTAACATTAAACATAGGAAATATAATTTTTTTAAAGGTAGTTTTATATTTATCAGGCATATCTTATATATAAAATTCTTGTGTCACAATGTTAGTTACCGTACTCCTCCGAAACTGCTTTGCCGATTTTAACCAAATTTATATGCATATTCAGTAGGTCTGAGAATCGGCTACTGTCTATTTTTCATACCCCTAAGTGATAAGGGTTATTCACTCTTAACATTTTTTATTTATATGGCAACACAACGTTTGCCGGGTCAGCTAGTATATAATAAGTTCTTATTAACGCATTTTATATACAATATCATAATGGAGTGCGTGAATTTTCAATTTCCTTTGTACTTTTACCCATCACTCCTTGAAATATTAGGTCAAGTTCTGACTGGCGTAAACGGATGATCGTAAAACCAAGGCTGCGTTCACATCGCCTCTCAAGTCACGTTCCATGTAAATGGTTTAACTGACGTCAAAACATGGGGAATGTTTAATGCTTTCATGTGTGAATTTTGTATGGCTTATGGCTTGAGTTATGAACCGCGCAGTTATCATAGGACTTGTATCGGGTCAGGGTTCAACCTCGGGCTTGGTTTAATTATATATGTAGGTATAGCCTTACATGCTATGCATATGTACTCGTATTTAAAATAAATATTATTTTTGTTTTTTATGCTAGCTTTTGCCGGCGGCTTCACACGCGGTCAGAGATCAATAACAATATGAAACTTCTTCGGGAACAGTATTTTTTATCGGAATAAAATGTACCTATCCTATGTCCTTTTCGGAGCCCCTGGCTGAAGTAAGTGGTCGCTATAACAACAAATACGAACATTAAAAAAGCTTGAATATAAATGAGGATCGCCATATAAGCAACTGTTATTTTTTAGGCGGTTTTCGCTTTATTTATTGAACTGTAAAATGTACACAGTTCAAAATATTTACTTCTATGACTGTCATGATAAAAAAATACTAAAATTAAAAATAAATTAAAATGTCATTGTCAGTGTAAACCCTTGGTGTGCAAGCTCGAATTTTAATAATTTTATCTCATTATAACAAGGATTCGATAAAAATAATTATTTGGAGGTACAAATGGATCCAATTAACTTTGCCGGCCGACCACCCCAATTAACTTTAATTTGGTATACCTAAATTAGAATGTAATTTTGCGAATAATTTATATGAGGCCTCTTCCTGGTTGCGTCCTGTATCCATTAAATAACAATAGGCCGGATCTAGCCAAAGTCGGTCTTATGTGTTGCTACTTGCTACCGAAACGGACTAAATCAGAATGTCTCTTAGTTCGCGTCATACTACTAATAACATAACGTGCTGCATACATAGGTGCTGCTATAAAAAAAGATAATTTTTCTAAAAGTAATTGTAGCGGTATACTACTTTTGAAGGTGGTAGAGCCCTTTGTGGTTCGACTCCGGCGGCACCACCGCCACACCTATTTCTACCTAATAACAACAGTGTTAGGCGCTGCTGTGTTCCGTTTTGAAGGGTGTGGTAAGGGAGACATACTTTTCCGAGGCGTTCCATCTTAGTCCTCAGGGGTAGCAGCGCATCTGTGGCCGACCTCAGGTAGGAATATCTAATCCTATCTGGGGTTGATTACAGATGTCCATGGGCGGCAGTAGCCACTTACCATCAGATGGATTGCATGCTCGTCTGTTACTCCTATATTATAAAAAAAAAGAATAATGAACATAAAATATTTTTTTTAAATAAAGTTGAGTAGCAAATAAGTATGCAATGTCTACCATTGCCGTGTTCTGGTTTGAAGAGTTTAGTAAATGAGACATACCAATAATACCAGGCCAGCTTAGTTCTCATGGTAGTTTCTATCTCCGACCTTGAGTAGAATTATGATCTAAACTAGAGTGGTGAACAGCCCTTATCACTTAGGGGTATGAAAAATACATGGTAGCTTATTCTCAGACCTACTAAATATGCATATAAAATTTGGTGAAAATCGGTAAAGCCGTTTCGGAGGAGTACGGTAACTAACATTGTGACACGAGAATTTTATAAAATCGGTCCGGTAGTTTTTGAGCCTGTTCATTACAACCAAACAAAGTTTTCCTCTTTATAATATTACTGTAGATGAAACTCGGCCTTTCGATGAGGGGCATGGTACATAATAAAACATGTGTGTCATCGACGCCCGCAACTCCGTACCCCTTAAATACACTTTAATCAGTTTTTTAAACTAACAAAAGAACAGCTTAAAAATAAAACAGACTGATGTAGACAAATTTCCTTTCAGTCTAAACCTCGATTGTGGATAGGGGCTAGAACACGAACCTATTTTCCTTGATACTGATTTGCTATTCTCCCAAAGGACAATGCCCATGAAAGTATGGACCACCGTCCAGAGTTGCATCAAATTGAAACTTGTTGTGGATGATGTATAATTAACCAAATACTACCACCAATAATTATTTTTTAGATCAGCACCCAGGTTCTGAAGTTATTTACCGAAATGTTACATAACCTCAAAATCGAAAATATCCGACGATAGATTGATGGTCGGTTTTAACTGATAGTAGATACCTATAATGTAGTTCGATTAACATATTCCATTTTCTTTTAAAGGTAGTAGGTAAAAAAACCTAAAGTAATCCGAAAAACCTAAAATTAAGAATTCCGAGTATATAATACCGCCATTTTAATTTTTAAGAACAACAATCAACATTTCGTCTTATTTTATCTTAAATGGAATCCCCTCTTCAAAGAAACTATTCTGATCGACAAACTATGTAAAAAAATCAAAAAATAATTTTAATATTACTTTCATTTTGACGCATGAGAAAAATCATTAGTCAAAACACTAATAGATCTTATTGAATTCCGAGTATAAAATGCCGCCATTTTAATTTTTAAGAACAACAATCAACATTTCGTCTTATTTTATCTTAAATGGAATCCCCTGTTCAAAGAAACTATTCTGATCGACAAATTATGTAAAAAAAACAAAAATAATTCTAATATTACTTTCATTTTGACGCTTGAGAAAAATCAGTACCAAGAATGGGCATTCTCCTTTACGGCACAAACGTGAAAATAAAAATAAAAGTGAAAATACATACAAAACACTGATATTATTCAGTATCTGATATTTACGAAGTGTTGGCAAGCGGTCTATTGTGGTAAATCAAAATAATGGGAGTTTGCAACAATGAACACATAATATGATGTTTTTTGAGTTCATTGTTTTCGACCTTACCGCAATGTCTGTGTTTATGCTCTTTGAAAAAGGAGGAAAAATTCTCTGAGGCTTGTATTGTATAAGTGAATAAATAACTGTTATCATCGTTAATAAGAAGCTTGGATATTAACGATATCACATTTTTATAACGTTACATTAAAGTAATATGTGACTCATTTGACACTACAGTTTAAAAACAGATGCGGGTAGGTAAAGTGGGGACGACACCTTGGCGGCGCTCGAATTAACAGAGAGCGACATTCTGGTCAGAGACTTCAGCAAGAACAGTCGAATAACGGAGATACTTGTGTAGTTATAATACTTCTAATCACTTGTGTGAACTTACTTACGTATAGTTATTATATCGTTACTCTGTACCTTTTATGTGACTATAAGATTACACGCCTTCAAGACCTTCAAGATGACTATCATTTATATAACATTTTTTTTAAATATCGGAGTAGTAGCGTAGCATGCAGTGTGGATTGTAGCTACTGCCACCCATGCACATCTAATCAACTCCAGATAAGATTAGACACTATCTTAGGTCGGCCACAGATGTGAGGACTAAGCCTGAATGCTTCAGAAAAGTATGTCTCTCTTATAACACCCTGAAAACCAGAACATAATAGCACTTAACACAGCTGTTATAACAGAAATAGGTGTGACAGTAACGAAATCGACCCACTAACCTTCTAAAAATAAGATATTATTCACTATTAGAAGAATACATACTCGTAAGTAGGTATATCAGTAATATTCGTCATTTTCCATAAAACTTTATCGGTCTTATTCATAAAAAGTTATAGCACACTTATAACGTTGCTATAGTACGATTGTCAAAAAGTGTTATTCATAAACGCATTTTAGGCACTAAACCGTTCTATAAACCTTCTATAACTTATAGAGGCCAGAACCCTACTATAACAGTGCTATAAGGCAAAGATGGCCGACTCTCAACAGCTGATTCGTGATTACTAACCTAATTTGACAATACGTTTTTAATAAATTATGTCAATGTCCATTTTGTATACAAACTTGAAATAATTTATTTTAATATCCGATAAATAACATTATTATATCACTATTTTAAATTACAATGCAAATTTTACAAAGGTTAGATTATTAAAAATCTAGAAAACCGTCCACTTCGAAGAACATTGCACCAAAGAGTGATCTGTTTTCATTAGACTATAGGAAGCGTTATCGCTTTAATAAATCGACAGTAAATTTTATAATTGATCTCGTACGTAATGATCGTAAATTAGATCGCAGAGGTCCTGGTACACCTTCTGAAATACAGGGTTTAACTGCCATAAGATATTGCGAATGTTTACAAAACGAAACTTAATTGAATTTAACTTTATATAATTATATCAATATTACATAAAACATTAATATCCAACCAATTTTCACTCCTTTATCTTTAAACAACTTTTGCTTCACATCCCATTTTAACAAATAAAATATTTTTAAATTCGCGGTATTTACAAATACAATGACACTGACATGTGATTTGGTTTTATCGACAACCCATTGACAAGAATGTCAAGACAGAATATTTTTTAGTACGAAATAATGTAATTTAATGATGTTTATCATTTTCATGGCAACATTTTCATTTATAGTTGACTTTAGCGACACATTAGTTATAGAAGGTTTATGGAACGTTTATGAATAAGCAATTTTATAGAACGTTTTATAAACTTATTGAACACTTCAACTAATGAGTGCTTAAAACCTTCTATAAGCATTTTTTATGAATAAGACCGTATATATTTTAAGGCGAAATTAGTTTCATAGTTTTAGAAGATAAAAAAGATTTTTACATTATAGATTGGCGATCCCATTTCTTTAACCCGTCAAAGAGACCAAAAGGTAAATTACCAAAAAGTAACCCCAAAAGATGAATTACACTTTGAAATGGCGAAGAAAAACAGAGCCTGTATTTCTTAAATAATACCTACCCTCAATTTTCGGATATTTCGTCCCTTAATATGAATAAAAGCAATAGGACTGTTTACCTGATTCCAGAGAAGGTTCTCGTAGGGTGGCTGTGAGTTTTGTGTTGTCCCGGACACTTAGGTTTATGTAGGACAACTATTTTGTTCAGTCCTGAGACATATAGATATGTCCTGAGACACTAGATATAAATATATTAGTAATAATTATTATAATATTTATAATTAATTAGTTTATGCCCGCGGCTTCGCCCGCGTTTAAAAGATTAATGATATGACATGCATACATACATAAAACTGAAAATGAAATTGGAATGACAGTGACGCCATCTGGCGAAAATTGGTCGTACCAACTCTGAAACCGTGCGCTCATGGACAACAACTGTGCTAAGGAATAGTATAACATAAATTACTCAGTTTTAAGACAAAGTTGAGTAAATTTTTAAATGACGTTCGTCAACCCATTACTGTCCCACTGCTGGGTACGCGTCTCCTTTCAGAATGAGCAGGATTAGGCCACCGCGCTGGCCAAGTGCGTATTGGTAGACGTCACAGTAAAGATTTCTCAGGTATGAAGGGTTCCTCACGATGTTTTCCTTCACCGCTTAAGTAAGTTATAATTAATTAATGACGACCTACGTGGCGGAGCGGTCCCCATACCGGTCTGACGCGCAGAGGGTCCCGGGTTCGATCCCCGGCCAGACAGATATCTAAATGATGAATTTATCTTTGTTTCTGGGTGTTTGTGTATTTATGTGTGTGTGTCCATAGCACCCACGATACAGGGAATCCTAGTGTGGGGCTGTGAGTGTAGAAAGTGTTAAGCTTTCTAATACGTACACAACTTTGAAAAATCAGAGGTGCCTGGGATTTAAACCTCGGACCCCTACACCAAGAGGCCGAGTTTCTTAATCTCTACGCTATTACAACTTTTAAAATAATAGACAAAGATAACTACTTATTTTTTGAGCTGTCCCCCGTCGGGATTCGAATTGGTTACCCTCCTCCATTACTCAGTCAGTAGCGGTATGTAGCGCTTTAGTATTATCATATTCGGGGAAGGACACGGGCCCTTATTGGGCTTTATTTTCTCGTTGTCACATGGAGATCCGGTTGATTTAGTAAAGAGCTTACTAATGTGATGTAATGTTTTTGTGGAAACCAGACCTGTTTATATGTGGACAGTATGTTTGTCTATTTGCTTTTATTCGTAAATTAAGTGTGTATGTTTTTTATTGGAGTAGTAAACCATAGATAAGTATAGATATCTCACCGACTTGTAATTAAAGGAAGCCACAAATGACTGACACATACGTAAAATGGCTGACTGTTTTCCCATTACGTCTCCGACTGTCATGCTGTAATTTACGCGGAACAATGCCGACATGTGCAGTAAAGTGGTGCAAAAACGACACGAAATCAAAGAAAAAATGCAGAGAAATATCGTTTCCTTCGTAAATGCTCTAGAAACTATTTTTTTAAATATTTTTCATACATAAAAATTAATGACAGTGACAATTTCAGTTGTCAAAACTGGTTACATTTTCTTGTTAGGAGTGAGTAATCTTTACTAATCTATGTAGCAAACATGAATTTTATAGTAGGTGTAGCGGACGATCATGCCGTCTACCTGATGGTATAGTCCGCACCAAACTGTTAGTCCGCTCTGAAGTTGTTGCAAGCAGGTGTAGTCGTACAATCTGCTATGGCGACGCGATTCATTTCTATATTCAGAGCGGACTAGCAGGTTTACGCGGACTATACGTTTTTCTTTTTTTATATAATATAGGAGTAGCAGACGAGCATGCAGTCCACCTGATGGTAAGTGGCTACTGCCGCCCAAGGACATCTGTAATCAATCAGATGGGATTAGATGTTCCTACCTGAGGTCGGCCACAGATGCGCCGCTACCCCTGAGGACTAATCTGGAACGCCTCGGAAAAGTGTGTCTCCCTTACCACACCCTTCAAACCGGAACACAGCAGCGCCTAACACTGCTGTTATGCGGCAGAAATAGGTGTGGCGATGGTGCCGCCGGAGTCGAACCACAATGTACCTCTTTCCAACTCTCTACACCTATCCTACACTTCAACTCGGAAGGATTTTAACATAAGAAGTCGTTGGATTCGTCTAAATCGGATTATACATATTATATATTTAAGCAGTCTACTTTTATAATAATTTTCAGTTTTCAGGTTTTTTGTTTTATAACAATTCCCTAGTTCCAAATCAAAATTCACAAACATTAAAACACCTTTACTAATAAACTTCAACCCCCAAAACCAAACCCTTCAAGGAATAAAATCAAAGGTAGTAAATCAATTAATGAACTCCACCAATAAATTTCATCCCCAATTCCTTTTTGTTTTAACATCTCGAAAACCATCATAAAACACCTCCCAAGGTGTCGTATTATGCGCGATTATTTCTCAACTGTAGCGATAAGTAATTACTTTCCATTTTAAATCAATCGTAACTTTAGATAGTTTAGATAAAAAAAAGTATCTAAAGTTACGACAGTTAGTTACAATATTAATATTTCTACCTAATTACAGTAGTGTTCTATTTTTAATCGAATTCAAAGTACTAAAAAAAGTTATTCAAATTTATGATAAGACACTGAGCATTTCTGGCTAATAACAGCAGTGTTAAGCGCTGCTGTGTTCTGGTTTGAAGGGTGTGGTAAGGGACATATACTTTTCGAAGCATTCCACTCCACATTCCTCAGGGGTCTCTATAATCTGATCTAGGGTTGATTACAGATGACCATGGGCGGCAATAGCCACTTACTATCAGATGGAGTACATGCTCATCTGCTAGTCCTCTTATTTAATTATAATAATAATTGACATATTTCCTCGCTTATAAATCGCTTCTCGCTCGCTCGCTTACAGACAAAAACCTTTAAACTCGGAAATCGTTTCCCAAACATCATTTCCAGCATTGTTTACGGATGCTATAATTAAAATAATTAATTTGCGAGCCGGAAGGCATTTCTACAGAACAATCACTCCAAAACCACAATAATTAACTCCGTCGATATTAACTTACGATTCTAGTCTTCGTGTCGTAGAACTCGGCAAAGATTAACTGGGATACACAGAAGAGTCTCGTCGTCAACCATTACTGTCCCACTGCTGGGCACGTTACTCCTCAGGCGGGGTTTAGGCCATAGTCCACCGCGCTGGCCAAGTGCATATGGGTAGACTTCACATACCTTTAATTTTTTTTTTAAGATTTCACAGGAATCCTTACGATGTTTTCCTTCACCGTTTAAGCAAGTGATAATTAACTGCTAATACGCACATAAAATTGAAAATCAGAGGTGGCCTGGGATTTGTACCTCGGACCCCCGATCAAGATACCGAGATTCTTACCCACTAGGCTATTAGTGCTTAGGGACCAGCATAGGGCTACGGTACCCCCTGCCTGTCGTAAGAGGCGACTAAAAGGGGCTTCCGGGTTTGCGGGCGGCAAGAGTCGGAGCTCGAACCGTCTAGCAAGCCCCAGGAAAGATAGCGGTTTGTGTGGTCGCATATCGTTGTAATCACCAGGGGATGCGAGACTGCTTGAAGTTAGAGTTGAAGAAACGAAGTATGCGTATAACAAATTACTTGTAATTATGACTTGCTTTAACGTAAATGGCATTCGCGACCCTAATCGATACGGAGCCTCGTTCGGGTAATTAATCTTTGGCTGCCACATGGTGTGTATCGAAAATTAACTTCGAATTTTTATTCGGTGATATTATGTACAAAATGTCGTTTGTCTGAATATTTATCAGTGTTATGTGTTCGCTGTCAGAGTACTATCCTAGTGGTTTGGAATTCGGTCTGTCAATTTTTTTCTTTTTTTTTATAATATAGGAGTAATAGACGAGCATGCAGTCCACCTGATGGTAAGTGGCTACTGCCGCTCATGGACATCTGTAATCAACCCCAGATAGGATTAGATATTCCTACCTGAGGTCGACCACAGATGCGCCGCTACCTCTGAGGACTAAGCTGGAACGCCTCGGAAAAGTATGTCTCCCGTACCACACCCTTCAAACCGGAACACAGCAGCGCCTAACACTGCTGTTATGAGGCAGAAATAGGTGTGGCGGTAGTGCCGCCGGAGTCGAACCACAAAGGGTTCTACCACCTTCAATAGGTGTAGCGGTGGTGCCGCCGGAGGTCAATGTGAAGGTCCGAGATTTGAATTCCAGCTACGCCCCTGATCACATCATCATCATCATCAACCCATTAATGTGCCACTGGGCACGGGTCTCCTCTCAGAATGAAAAGGATTAGGCCATAGTCTACCTCGCCGGCCAGGTGCGAATTGGTACACTTCACATACCTTTGAAAACTTCTTTATTTTTTTTAAGATTTCCCAGGTATGCAGGTATCGTCACGATGTTTTCTTTCACCGTTTAAGCAAGTGATAATTAACTTCTAATACGCACATTACTTTGGGAATCAGAGATTTGAACCTCGGACCCCTCGATCAAGAGGCTATGATTTGCAGCATGCTTTTTTTATAATATTGAAATAGTAAAAGAGCATGCAGCCCCCCTGATGGTAAGTAGCTACTGCCACCCATGAACATCTGTAATCAACCCCAGATAAGATCCCACCTGAGGTCGTTCACAGACGCGCCATTACCCCTTAGGGCTAAGCTTGAATGCCTCTGATAAGTACCTTCCTTGCCACATGCTCAACTGCTACTCCTATATTATATATAATATCCACGAGGGAATAGTTATGAACCGCAGTAAAATGCACCCCTTGCGCTTTTTACTCTTAATTGAAACTCTTTACTCTTAAAGTCTTTGTCATTAAAAAATATTTTCTAGTTTTTAGTTCGATTAGCAATAAAAGTGTGTTTTTTAGTCTTTTAAACTGTTATTTATTTTTAAGTTTGTGACAAATTAATAAATTGGGGAATAAATAATCTAATAAGGATAATGAGAAACTGTTATCAAATTATTGCATTGTCATCGGTCCTTGGTACGTGTGCAAATTTTCAAATTAATCAGAGTTGTGGAAATTGGTGAAAATTGAGGTCTAAGATTCCGTTACATACATACATACATAGATACAACCCAAACTAATATAAGCGTGTTGAAAAATAGATATCTAAGACAACAACACAACATCAAGAGAAACTACTTCTGTTCCTTTAACTCCGTAATTTTTCAGAGGGAGCTTACTGCAAGCCCGTCGAAGCAATTAAAAAGCAATTATCTACAATCTAACGGCACTATTACTAGAAGAGCTACAATTACTAGCGATTATTGGCGACTTGCTAGTCGAAATAATTGTCTCTCAACTTCAGAATAAGCCATTGTTATTATAGCTTATTGAGTTACGTTGCAGCAGCAGTGATAGCCTAATGGTTAAGAAACTCGGCCTCTCGAATGAGGGGCCCAAAGTTTAAATCCCAGGCACCTCTGATTTTTCAAAAATTATGTGCGTATTAGAAATTAATTTTCACTTGCTAAACGCTGAAGGAAAAGATCATGAGGAAACCTGCATACCTGAGAGTGTGTATAAAAACACTAAAGGGTATGTGAAGTCTGCCAATACGCACTTGTCCAGCGCGGTGGACTATGGCCAAATCGTTCTCATTCTGAGAGGAGACCCGTGCCCAGCAGTGGGACACAATAATGGATTGATGATGTGTTACGTTGAATTTATATCAAAGGATTTATTTCTACATATAATACGAATGTAAGCTTTGGTTATGTGCATCGTATATATTTGAATTCAATGGCCTGAAATGTATTTCTGCCTATTACCAGCAGTGTTAGGAGCTGTGTTTTGGTTTGAAGGGTGTGGTAAGGGAGACATAATTATCCGAGGCATTTCTGTGGGCGCGCCGGTAGGTAGATCTACAATGGCATTTCGATTCAACTAATTTAACCAATATTTATAAAAATATAGTTAAAATAATTAAATGAATAAGCGTTAATGCCACCATAGTAACAATAACACCCAAGCAAAATACCAAACAGTTCAGAGCACCACCGTGCCGTGCCCACTATTGGACAACTTCTGATCTGTTGACAGTTGCGCGCCCCTTTTTTATACCATGATACAGGTAGCCAATTGTTAATACGGAGCGGTAGTTCGAAATTAATATCATGTGATTTTAAAAACGGAATATTTATATATATGAAATGAAGCATTCTCCCACACGGCCATTCTGACGAGCAGCCGTTACGGCTCGCGAACAAAAGTTTAAAAAAATCAAATTCAATAATATTAAAGAAGTGGATAACTACTTTAGATTCGCGGATAATATAGTCTCAATTTTAACCACAGAAGCCAAATCTCATGGTACACAAAACACGTAACTTTAATTGGTTAACCCCATAACCAGTGTCTAATAGTGTAAATAAATGGTCGTGTCACATGAAAAGAACTGCCAAATCACATGGCTGATGTCAAGTCACATGACATCATAAATTCGCTAAGTCACATAGCTTACGTACATAATTGATTATTATCTGAAAAGAATTGCCAAATCACATGGCTGATGTCAAGTCACATGACATCATAAATTCGCTAAGTCACATAGCTTACGTACGTAATTGATTATTATCTGAAAATAATTGCCAAATCACATGGCTGATGTCAAGTCACATGACATCATAAATTCGCTAAGTCACATAGCGTACGTACGTAATTGATTATTATCTGAAAAGAATTGCCAAATCACATGGCTGATGTCAAGTCTCATGACATCATAAATTCGCTAAGTCACATAGCGTACGTACGTAATTGATTATTATCTGAAAAGAATTGCCAAATCACATGGCTGATGTCAAGTCTCATGACATCATAAATTCGCTAAGTCACATAGCGTACGTACGTAATTGATTATTATCTGAAAAGAATTGCCAAATCACATGGCTGATGTCAAGTCACATGACATCATAAATTCGCTAAGTCACATAGCGTACGTACGTAATTGATTATTATCTGAAAAGAATTGCCAAATCACATGGCTGATGTCAAGTCTCATGACATCATAAATTCGCTAAGTCACATAGCGTACGTACGTAATTGATTATTATCTGAAAAGAATTGCCAAATCACATGGCTGATGTCAAGTCTCATGACATCATAAATTCGCTAAGTCACATAGCGTACGTACGTAATTGATTATTATCTGAAAATAATTGCCAAATCACATGGCACTCGGGTTATTATCAAACATAAACGTGACTGTTGGCCAGACAATCATCGATATGCAAGACAATCCCGATAACACAGAACTTACAATCCACATACCGTTCCAAAGTTCGCAGGTACTCAAGAGAAACACGAAGTTTTTACCAGATTTTTGACTGTCGATACTGTCATTGCTTCACAGGGTTCACAGTCATCTGACATGTTCAAATAGTTTCCTTTCCATAGCACATGTTCTCGTAGTCTGAAAACACATTACATTATATGTATAGTCAATAATTATATACGATATAACGAGAGAGCTCCGCGTTTCGTTCATGGTTTGAGAGTAAAATCTACAGATCTTTTCGTTTGGCTCGCTTAAATCTATGGCATAGTCTTCTGCATCGCCAAACGTACACTGGGTAGACTCCAGATACCCTTGAGAATATATTTCCCGATGTGTAGTTCTTCACGATGTCTTCCTTTACCGAATTTGTTATAATGTGTCTGACTATCTCAGACAGGATTTCTTGAAAATCATTAATGCCTTTTAAGTCAGCTCATTTGACTATGACAGAATTTTATAAGAAACTATTCGAGACCTGCTCAAAACCATGCACGAGTGCTTTTCTTATTTAGAACTGTAAACAAATAAGCTGTAACAAGCATAAAAATAAAAAAGTAAAAGTTAATTTCAAACCGAAAAACCTGATGTCTACAACACAAATGTGTGAAAATAATAATAAAGTGAATTGTCACGTTCAAAACAGTTTTAATGTCAACTTTACATACAGTAAAGAAAATATCAGAGCAGCAAGTACTCCGTGGTCGTTATTCTTAATAAAATAATTAAAATACTATTGCCTTACCATAACATGAGCTATAGTTCGTACCGTTCATGTGATGACGTCAAATGCCAACGAAATAACACTCTGAAGTCCACAGTTACATTACAACGAAAACCAGGTCATTAAACGTAAAAAGTTATTGGAGTCATCCTACCTTCATTATATTATTTACCTTATATCATTTTACTTTTACCTTGATTATTACAATTACCTTCGTTTGTGCGATAGGCATTGCTGCAAACAAAGTCTTTACCACACAATAATGATCACACATTGCAGAGTCCAATTTGACAGTAGTGTATGTACTCTTGTCTCTTTTCTTTTTGCAGTATTCGATTTTTTCGAATTTTATCAGAACTTGCAGTAGGTATATAATTGCTCGTCCGAACCTGACTTTGACTTATAAATCTCTAGAAGTAGCAGACGAGCATGCAGTCCACCTGATGGTAAGTGGCTACTGAGGCCCATCAACACCTTCAACACAGCAGAGCCTAACACTGCTGTATGGTATTGGTATTGCCGGACCATAAAGGTTTCTACCACCTTTACAAACTTTACCTGCTTGAGTGTAACGACGATAAAGTTATGAAAAGGAGAAAAACATGCCGAACAGTTTCGTATCATATAAACATTGCGTGCGTGAATTTTCTGAATTTGTTTTATCCACAGCCGTATATCTAGACGTAATGTCGCCATCTGCACAGTTACGAAATTAAATGAAATAACAATAAACTCCTTATGTCAATGAATAATTAAAACGTTTAGATTGTTAGCTAGATTACATGATGGTATAGTTGACTTAGCACTGTTAAAGTATTCACTAAAGGTACCAACATAATATAGTTTCACACGTAAAGTCTAGGATCGTGATGTACGTCATCTCGAAAGGTATTATTTACTATGACACAAAATAAGAAAGAAGATCCAATAACAATTTAAAGTACTGTAAAACAAGTTCAAACTTTAAGTTATTATTAAAAATACTTGATCGACTCCGAGCGAGGCTAATGAATTGTCTTTATTAAATTAAACCTTTAAACACATTTGACCGATCAAAATGCTTACAGCTTTGCACCATTATAGTAACTGTTTTTTTTTTCTACAGTCAGCTAATCTTCGATTCTCTTTACTTCTGCATTTTTTTAAAGTGAATAGCAAGTATTACTTACACATTATGTCACAAAACAATGTAAAAAACAGAAGACTAAATGTTTATTAATAAGTTATAACTTACGTTAATTCACCTTTTTTTTTGCCTAGTCCAATACACCATTTGGGGTGATGCAAACCTTACCAAACTCCTTTTCTTCAGCTTTACCTTAATGTATCCTTCGCAAATTGTAACCTTTATCAACTTTAAATACACAAATTTGTAAGAGCACAAAGTCGCTTACCGATAAACAACTTACTGACTCACCACCAGAATCTAAATGTTACATTTTCATTCAATTTTGGTCCACGTCTACGGCCATCACAAGTCAAGTTTTGTTACAAAACCCCCAATAAGCAGCTTTCATTTTATTTACAGATTCTGGGAACAAGCGCTAGGTAAATATTATTAGATAGCACCCTACTAAAAATGACAAGCGCTGGTTGAGAGTACACCTTTCAATGAGCACAATACATATCTCACTATCACGGTGTTCCAGGTGAAACTAGAAATATAACTTACGAAATTCACGGGCCATGGAATTGCGATGGCAAAAAGTATGCTACCTGATTTATCAAACCTTTTACTTCAATAATAATCTTCGTTGTGACTAGTTTTATTTTAAGACTGGGAGTTTATTAAGAATGTTAAATGCATTACAATGAATAGGTACATACAAAAGGGTAGATATCAGAACTTGTATTCACAATCGTAAAATATTTTTTGCAACGCAATCATTTAAAACAATATGATCGTTATTCATTTACTTATTTAGCATAAGCAAGCATCGACTCTTAAAGAGTTGATATAAGCAACGAAACTGTGAAAAGCATAGTTGAAATTACTCGAAGATTTAAAAACCCAAAACATTTCTAAAAAAATGTCGGTACCTACGAGTGTGATTGTTAAATTTTTCGCGCATAACCAAATATTTTCATATTAGTGATTCTTATAATCTTTAACAACTTTCAAATAGCAAAATTGAAAATATAAAAACCATTGGTTTGATCATACCGGAGCGCCAATCGTTCGCCAATGAGTCTCGGCGCCAATGAGTCTTAATGACGAAGACGGTTAACATGGACGATGCTAACCACCTTCCACCTCCTCAATTTTCATACCCAAGCTTGCGGTACCCAAGCTTGCGGTTGCTTTCACACGCTTGAGCTCCTCCAATGTCGAAGGCCTTGTCTTGTCTCCTCCATTGCGCGTCCCAAACTGTCGTCAGGAGTACAGCCACGATAAATTCTTCAGTAGAACACTTCCTATACACGCGGTTGATTATCTTCTGTTACCGTTACTTTAAAACTATTACGTAATAAAAGGGCGTATCCTATCCCGATTCTGATGTGGGCGCGCCGGTAGGTAGATCTACAATGGCATTTCGATTCAACTAATTTAACCAATATTTATAAAAATATAGTTAAAATAATTAAATGAATAAGCGTTAATGCCACCATAGTAACAATAACACCCAAGCAAAATACCAAACAGTTCAGAGCACCACCGTGCCGTGCCCACTATTGGACAACTTCTGATCTGTTGACAGTTGCGCGCCCCTTTTTTATACCATGATACAGGTAGCCAATTGTTAATACGGAGCGGTAGTTCGAAATTAATATCATGTGATTTTAAAAACGGAATATTTATATATATGAAATGAAGCATTCTCCCACATTTCAGCTTAGTTCTCGGGGGTAACGGCGTATCTGTGGCCGACCTCACGTAAAAAATTAATCTTATCTGGGGTTGATTACAGATGTTCATGGGCAGCAGTAGCCACTTACTATCCAGGTGGATGGTAAGTGCCTACTGCTGCACGTCTGCTACTCTTAAATTATAAAAAAAATACATCACAAAATGAACAATTCCTTATCATAAAATAAATCATTACGAGTAAAGAAAAGATGGTAATATTTGGCAAACTGAATGAAATATCTGTGAAAAAAGTTTTTTCACACCAAATACTGGTAAAATTGTAAGACTCGATCCTATTGTGAGTATTCCATTAATTAATTGTCGAGTTGTACGACCGCTTACTAATATGCGAGAGCGATGAAAAACTTTGAAGTCATTTTGTACTTCTATCAACGAATAATTATTTCTGAAAATAAATGAGTGCCCAGGCATAGTCTACGGCAAGCTGCTAGTCCGCTATATACTACTATACTAAATTTCATTCGAGGGGTCCGAGGTTCCGAACTTAGGTGCGCTCTGATTTTTTAGTTGTAAAACATCTTGAAATCTGCACATCTGAATGTTTGATACAAAATACAAGGCCGTGTGAAGTCCAGCACTATCACACTATCACACTATCAGTAATTAAAAGAATAACTCGCATCTTCAGGCTATCCACCTTTTGGTTGCTACCACTCAGGCCATAGGCTGCCAATGGGTGGTCAGACTTGAGTAACGATGATATAAGTGTACATACTCCACAAAAAAGAACCCTTTGTGGTCCGCCTTTGGAGAGACGACCGCCATACATTTTTCTGCCTAATAATGCAGTTTTAAGCGCTGCTGTGTTCCGCTTAGCATCATATGATAAGGGTTATACTTATTGGAGGCATTCAAACATGGTCCTCAGGGGTACCAACGCATCTGCGGCTAACCTCAAGCATGACTCCGAGTTTAAATTGAATACAATAGTTCAGCGGTGACAAACTTAATGTACCATATTGCATCCTTGTTAGCTACTTCATTTACAAGGTGGTAGAACCCTTTATGGTTCGACTCCGGCGGCACCAGCGCCACAATTATTTCTAATTAATAACAGCAGTGTTAGGTGCTGTGTTCCGGAGACAGACTTTTCTGAAGCGTTCCAGCTTAGTCCTCAGGGGTAGCAGCACATCTGTGGCCGACCTCAGGTAGGAATATCTAATCCTATCTAGGGTTGATTTCAGATGTCCATGGGTGGCAGTAAAAAAATGCATGCTCGTCTGCTACTCCTATATTATAGAATATATATATATATATATATATATATATATATATATATATATATATATATATATATTCTATAATATAGGAGTTGAACAAACTATTATCTTTCGCTTCATCGCCTTCATTCTAACTTGTCCTTTCCGTTACGACTTTGTCAATGAATAAAAAATGAGTCCCCAACTCTAAGATAACAAGAGACGGGTCTTTTATTATTGTTTAGTTTTATTTGAGTCCCGTTTGACACCTTTGATGAAATTTTATTGAAAAAGCATTATTTTTCCTCGGATTCATTCATTCTCTTTTCATTGGAACTTTTTATTTATTACTGCCATCTTTGATTTGAAACGTTTCGATGCTTTTGTTACGGAGTTTATTTTTGTCAGTGAGTTATTGATATTTTGTTTATGTTTATAAATAAGGTTTCCGTGTGTTTCTAGGTATGTTCTCTTTTGATTTATTTTGCAGTGATAACCTAGTGGTTAAGAAACTCGGCCTCTCGATCGAGGGGTCCGAGGTTCAAATCCCGGTCACGCACTTCTGATTTTTCAAAGTTATGTGCGTATAAGAAATTAATTATCACTTGCTAAACGGTGAAGGAAAACATCGTGAGGAAACTGCATACCTGAGAGATTTATAAAAAAACTCTCAAAGGTATGTGAAGTCTACCAATACGCACTTGGCCAGCGGGGTGGACTATGGCCTAATCCTTCTCATTATGAGAGGAGACCCGTGCCCAGCAGTGGGACAGTAATGGGTTGTTGATGTTGATGTGATGTGGTCTTTTGAAGTGTAGGCACTCGTTGAAACGCTGCTCTTATTATGCCATTAAAAGCCCTATCACAGTGAGTTCAGCCGGAATTGCTTTAATTATTATCAGTATAAAAGTCCTATTATTTATATGCTAAAATACAATATCTGGAGGCACGGCAGTGTCTCCGCAAGTCGAACAAAAAAAAATAAACAAGCGGCACGACCGTTTCATATATTGCACTATCGTACACAAATGACAATTTATATTATATTGACACGTTTTACGAATTTTCGATCAGGTCACGTGTTCTGACGAGAGTTTAACATTTTTTATCCATCACAAAAACAATGCCGCTAAAGAAGTTTTCACTTTGACTGTTGTTATAACTAGGTACTGTGAATACTTTCATATATTATACATACATACATACATACATACATACATACATACATACATACATACATACATACATACATACATACATACATACATACATACATACATACATACATACATAGTATGTATTTAATTAAAAGGCGTTTTTAAAATACAAACAGACACTTCAATTTTATTTATTCGTATAAAAGTTCAGCGGATGACCGTTCTGTACATGTAAGCCTATATGTTTTGGATTGATAGTTCTAAACTAAATAGTCACTTCCGTTCACTAACATTTAAAATAAACATTTGCATCGATGCGTGTCTATTTGACAAACTTTTTGGTTACAGTTGTGCGAAAATGCCGATTTTTTAACCTACTTCTAAAACTATGTTAGCGTTCCAAAGGCAAATGTTTGTAAATTTTTTTCAGTCATGTTTCTTTTTAGAAGTAGCAGACGAGTATGCAGTCCACCTGATGGTGCATCAACTTACACTAAGAAAAAAATTTTAACAAAAAAATAAAACCGACTTCTATGTCACTACAAAGTAAAAAATAATTGAAATAAATGTTGGTTTAGTACATATTTCTGAAGTTGGCGCTCAATATATTTCGTTTGATAACGGCGTAAACAGCGTGTCCAATATGAGCGCCGACTTCAGAAATATGTACTAAACCAACATTTATTTCAATTATTTTTTACTTTGTAGTGACATAGAAGTCGGTTTTATTTTTTTGTTAAAATTTTTTTTTTTCACCCTTTTTAGTGATGATATGCTAACGTTTGTATTAATATTATGTAAAATTGTATAAAGGTGATCATGAATAAAGGTAAGGTCTGAATTCATACGGATTGGACCCACCCGCTCGCAGGGCGCTACCGCGCCCTTCTCGCTTAGTTTTACATTGTCTTATTTGTTCCAACCTAACCTAACCAATTCAATACGAAACACTATAGGCGAGGCTATATGAGATACTATATACTACTATATTATTGGCTAGATTAGGTTGGAACAGAAAAGTAAATAAATCAAACTAGGTGGTAAAACTCTGCGAGTGAGTCGGTCAAATTTACCTTAAATTAATAGTTAAGAAAAACTACAACGTATTCATTAATCATATTTTATATTTGTAAGAAGTAATTGTCAAGTTGAAGAGTTGAGGTCATTTATTTCATTACATGTGCCTGGTTAGGACCTGTAAAATATGTGTGAAAGCACTAAATGGCTTATTCATGTGGTTTAGGCTGGAGGTACCTCTGCATCATCAGATCTAAGGAGTTGAAGGTCAAATTTTTCATCATATATCCATCATATGTCTCTACTTAAAGACCTTATCATATATTCGTAAGCTCCAAATGCCTAACTTGTATGCTTAAGGCAGGAGGCACTTCTGCATTATCAGGGTTGAAGAGTTGAAGGGAAAATTTTCCATCATATACCTCTACCTATCAACCTTATTGAATATTCATAAACATCAAATGCCTAACTTGTATGGTTGAAGCAGGAGGCACCTCTGCATCATCAGAGTTGAAGAGTAGAAGGTCAAATTTTCCATCATATATCTCAGCTTATCGACTTTATTAAATATCCATAAGTTCCAAATGCCTAACTTATGTGGTTGAGGCAGGAGGCACTTCTGCATTACCAGGGTTAAAGAGTTGAAGGTCAAATTTTCCATCATATCATGTTAACCTAGATACTCAATGTTCATTTTAAGTTTCATGAGAATTGAGTGGGCAGAAGGTAAGTTGTCATAAAATATGTAAAAAGCAGGGGTAGTGATGATGAGTTCCACCCCATAACTTAAATTCTAATCATCAGAGTATACTAACGTTAAGGTAGGAAAGTACCGCAACGAAACACCCTTTCATATGAAAAAAAGAAAATTGAAATTGGTTAAGAAATACTCGACTTGTTGAAGTTTATATGAAATCTGGTTTTTCCAATTTTCCGGGAAAACTGCAGGAAATTTTCGAATTTCCTCGAAATGGGACCCCTTGTGAAACTAGCCGCATACAATGGTGTATGAATCATATCGATCGGTCGCGGCATCGCGAAAAAATCGCCGAACAAACATAAAAAAAAAAAAAAAAAAAAAAACATATATACGGTCGAATTGAGTAACCTCCTCCTTTTTCGAAGTCGGTTAAAAAGCTAAAAAAAAAATTAACAAAAAATACAACCGACTTCTATTTCACTACAAGGTAAAAAATAATTCAAATAAATGTTGGATGAGTACATATTTCTGAAGTCGACGCCCAATATATTTCGTTGGATAACGGCGTAAACAGCGATATTTGTATTATTTGTTTACTTTGTAGTGACGTAGAAGTCGGTTGTACTTTTTGTTAAAAAAAAAATTCACCCTTTTTAGTGATGACATACTAACGTTTATATTAATATAATATATATAATTTAAAATACTTAATCAAAAAACTTATAGTCGCCCCTACGATTTTTGAAAGTTCAACTCGATTTCTCTGGTCTGCCATCATCAGACCCTGACTTCCTTATAATGGGACCTCCTTAGAAATGTCTTATTTCCAACAAAATAAAAATCATCAAAATCGGTTCATAAACGATGAAGTAATCACCGAACAAACATAAAAAAAATATATATACGGTCGAATTGAGAAAACGTCTCTTTTTTGAAGTCAGTTAAAAATATTTTTTTATTAATTTTATCACCATTATCGCGCACACGACTATAATAATTTGCGCCGGGATGCGCCGAATATTCGTTTGGTATTCGGTATTCGACGTATTCGGCATCTTTTTTGCTATTTTTATTAGTCCGAATTATTCGGTTTTAGTGCCGAATATGTTCGGTTCGAGAATTCCTATTTTCTTGTATACACGACATAGTACAGGACTTAAACACAAAACTTCTTATATAAGATTTCTGTTATATTATAAGTCAAACTATCCTATGAAGAATATGACGAATAAAGCTAATAAAATAAAGCTTCAATTCAACATTTATTTTAAACCTAAAATCAGTATTCATTTTTAAAACTCAAATCAAAATTTTAAAGTGTGAATGAACACATAACTGGCAAATTGACAATAAAGAAATGGTAAACCGAATAATTCGGCCGAATGTTCGGTTCGGTAAAGGTTAAACGGAATATTATTCGGTATTCGGTTATTCGGTGAAACCACTATTCGGCGCATCTCTAATAATTATATTGATGGTTACTATAAACTTTACTTAAATAATTAATTAATGAATTAAACTTTTACGACAAAATTATTGGATAAATTCTCTCATAGGTATTTATGCTCGTATACAAAACAAACATAACCAAAGACTGTACATCTCATACATCCACATCATACATCTCCACTGTACATCTCCACCTGATGGTAAGTGGCTACTGCCGCTCATGGACATCTGTAATCAACCCCAGATATGATTAGATACTCTTACCTGAGGTCGGCCACAGATGCGCCGCTACTCCCGAGGACTAAGCTGGACCGCTTCGGAGAAGTATTTCTAATAATTTATTTAACTAACTACATAGCAACATTCTGCTATGAATAATTGTTATTTATTAGCGTTTTCCTTTTGCATTGTACGTGTTTCTTTTTCAATTTGATTAGTCGTTTTTACAATGCTTTTGTTAGCTTGGCCTTGTGTATATTTGAGTACGGAACCTTTGAACTACGCAGTGATAGCCTAGTGTTTATGGAACCCGGCCTCTTGATCTAGGGGCCGAGGTTCAAATTCCAGGCACATCTGATTTTTCAATGCTTGTGCTTTCAATGTGCGTATTACAAATTAATTGTCACTTGCTTAAACGGTGAAGGAAAACATCATGAGGAAACCTGCTTAACGGAGAAATCTTAAAAAAAATTTTTGAAAAAGGTATGTGAAGTCTACCAATACGCACTGAGCCAGCACAGAGGTATATGGTCTAATCCTTCCCATTCTGAGAGGACTCGTGCCAAGCAGTGGGACAGTAATGGGTGATCTTTGAACTTGATTTTTACTCACTTTGAACCGTTATAATTCAAAATTTTGTTCAATTATGAGCAAATGACGATATTTGTTCAAATTTTAATAATTAGGTTCCCTCGTCCTCATCAGGATCATCAGGATTAACGATTTCCCGTGACGCGATGGTCGAGCGCCTTAGAAACATGACAAAATTACTGCACGATAGATTGAAATAATTATTTTTAATTAATCAAACTAAAAAGTAAATAGAATATAGTTTAAAAACCAAAAAGTCCTGGGTTGCCAAACAAATAATTAGTCCGCCATTTTAGGCATCCGCCATATTGGATTTAGACTTACGTCACTGAGCTACTTAGCATTGTAATCCAAACCAAATGTGTAAACAAAATTTCACCTCTAAAAGTTGGGGTTAACTTATTTTTAATTCAATACATGATTTGACTTTCAAATTTACAGTGACTTACAAATGAATTAAGTGTGTTATTCATATGACAACAAGTATTACCCGCGACTTTACTATCGGTCAGAAGTTATATAATAATATCCTTTGTTAAAAAAAAAGCTTTCTACACTCACAGCCCCCAGTGTTTTGGGTGCCATGGACACACACATAGACAAATACACAAACACCCAGACCCAGAAACAAACATCTAAATTCATCATTCAGATACCTGTCTGGCCGGGGAACGAACCCGGGGCCCTCTGCGCGTCATACCGGTATAGTGACCGCGCCGCCACGCAGGTCCTCATGTTTGTTAAAGTTGTGTTTTGGGAATAAAAGATATAGACTACGCGTGTACAAAACTTCATGAAAATTACTACGGCTACGGTATCCCCTGCCTGTCGTAAGAGGCGACTAAAAGGGGGCTTTCGGGGTTGCGGGGAGTAAGATCATCAGGCATTGTCTTTGCTTGAAAACGAAACGCACATTCGGGGATTCCCGCAAATAATGCATATTTATGTTTAGGCATTTTTAAATTATAATTCTAATATTTAAAAAAAAAAACAATACATTAAATGAAAAATGTTTACGTAAGCATGGGGGAGGGGGGGGGGGGGAATAATTGTAATAAATCTGCTTATGTAGTACTTGAACGGCCCCTCCTTCAGGATAGAGCCCGATAGGGGCATCGCGCTTGGAGGGGTCCGGTTATGTTCCGTCGGAGATCCCAGAGTTCTCCAACAAACGTTGAGGACGGCCACCGGGGGGGTTTTAGTGCGGTAAAAAACCCACATAATCCGGCGTCGCTCCCACGTCGTCGGGTACCTTTTGAAGGTTTCCCCCTCGAAAAAAAAGGTTATGTAGTTACGGCGTGAAAGGGTAGCAAACAAATAAACAAACGAATAAACAAACAAACACAGGCAAATTCGCATTTATAATATTAGTTAAGATTAGTTTGGACGTAATGAACACATGTGCGATGGAGTAGACTAATTATTAAGTAATTATTGCTCGTTATCATTTCATTCCTATATTACGAATTATTGTTCGTAATATAGGAAGTTATGCATTTATTACATGATCATTTTCACTTGACGTAACAGTGAAGGAAAATATCGAGACACGCTGGAGAGTTTAAAAAAAAATCTCAAACGCAAGTCTACAAGACATACTGACAGTCTCATACTGACAGGAGGAAAAATACTAGATTTTTATATACCACGGGATTAAAGGTGGTAGAACACTTTGTGGTTCGACTCCGGCGGCACCACCGCCACACCTATTTCTGCCCAGTGTTAAACACTGCTGTGTTCTGATTTGCAGGGTGTGGTAAGAGAGAAATACTTTTCCGAGGCGTTCCAGCTTAGTCCTCAGGGGTAGCGGCGCATCTGTGGCCGACCTCAGGTAGGAATATTTAATCCTATCTGGAGTTGATTACAGATGTCCATGGGCGGCAGTAGCCACTTATCGTCAGATGGACTTCATGCTCGTCTGCTGCTTCTATATTATAAATAAAATACGGAACTTGTACGCCTGATGCGCAAAAATCTATATAAATTACCCTAAAACTGATGCGTTTGAATATTTATTGTTAGTGTAGTGTAGTAATTGGTTGTGTTTATACGAGTAGTGTGGTATTTATCTATGAAAATTTCCGCAATGAAACAGATTATTTTAGTTGTATGCTTTTTTATACTGGGTAAGTGTTGTTTATTTGTTATATTGCAACTACAGAAATAACATAATTAGAATATATTATAAATGTAGATAAAAAGCAGTGATAGCCTAGTGGTTAAGAAACTCGGTCTCTCGATCTGAGGTTCAAATCCCAGGCCTCTGATTTACAAAAATTATGTGCGTATTAGAAATTAATGATCACTTGCTTCAACGGTGAAGGAAAACATCGTGAGGAAAACTGCATACCTGAGAGATTTATAAAAAAAACTCAAAGGTATGTGAAGTACCAATACACACTTGGCCTGCGTGGTGGACTATGGCCTATGTCCTTCTCATTATGAGAGGAGATCCGTGCCCAACAGTGGGACAGTAATGGGTTGATGATGATGATGATGTTAAATGTAATAAGTACTAGTAATAGGTAACCACACTTACTCAGAGAGTTCCAACAAAGTATTCATGAATATGAATGCATCTGTGATTGACCTCAGGTAGGTCTGTAAACACTCTTATAAAAATGTAGGTGCTAAACCTTTTGTGGTTCGATTCCGGCGGTACCACCGCCACACCTATTTCTGCCTGATTACAGCAGTGTTAACAGTACTGTTGTGTTCTGGTTTGAAGGGTGTAGTACTTATGGGTAGCAAGACATCTGTGGTCGACTTCAGGTAAGAATCTAATCTTATATAGATATCAGCAGCCGGTAGTAGCAGATGGTAGGTACCATCAGGAGGGCTGCGTGATTGTTTGCTACTCACATAACATTTACTGCCATTCCACCTAATTGCAGGAAATATTTCTTCGGTACCTGCAGTTGAAAATATAAAAAATAATCCCGTAGCAAAATATGGCCACTTAAATATATTGAGAGAAGACCTTCAGAGTTTAGAATGGGGGCAAGAAGAAGTACCATGTTTGACGCTGTTGGTGAAGATCTTACAGAACGTGCAGAACTCCACTCTTTGGGCTACTTGGAGTAAGTTTTCCTTTTTTATGGAAAAAAGAAGTATATCCATGTCTATTTCTAGGATTCCGTAACCAAAGATAAAAACAGAACCCTATTATAATCCGCGCCCATCTGCTAGTTCACTCCGAATATAGAAACTAGTAGCGTCGTAGTAGCAAATTGTAGACATTAGCGGGACGAAGACAGCGTGAGACCCCCCGGCACCCGTCCACTGCCCGCTCTCGCCCACGGGTACCTAGCTGCGTTAGTGCCCTTACGTTACGGAGTATGCTAACTAAACGTATGCACAACTACTTTGGAGTGGACTAGAAGTTTGGCGCTGACTATACTATGCCTTTTTTTTTTTTTTATATGTAACCTAACGATAAGGCAGACGGGCTGCCTGATGGAAAGCAGTCACCGTCGCCTATGGACATTCGCAACACCAGAGGAGTCGCCAATGCATCGCCGGTTTTTAAGGAGAGCTCTTTTTACACCCCTCTTGAAGAGCCCCATGTCATAGTCCTGAGGGAATACCTCAGGAGGAAGCCTCCACTGTCTCCAACTGTCATAGGGTCAGTCTGAACCGTAATAGATACACACTTGACATTTTTACGGGGTACTGCATTTACTTTTATAGCTATAAAATATATATATATATATATATATATATATATATATATATATATATATATATATATATATATAGAAATATATATATATATATATATATATATAATATTAAAATATATATAATATTAAAAATATATATATATATATATATATATATATATCTATATATATATATTTTTTAACCTTACGATTAAGCAGACGTGATGACGGAAAGTACTCAACGCCGCCTTTGGACATTTGCAACACCAGAGGAGTCGCCAATGCATCGGCGGCTTTGGAGAGCTCTCTTTGCCCTTTTTTTGACGAGCCCCATGTCATAGCGCTCCGGGAATATCTCAGGAGGAAGCTCATTCCACATCTTAAACGCTCGTGGCAAACAGCTTGTGTCAGTTTCTATTTTTTGCTATTTTGGCCCCATGGGAGACCATGGGAGCGACACCGGGATACGAAGGTTTTTTATCCACTTAAACCCGCGGGTAGTCGTCCTTATACGACAGATAAAGGATACTGTAACATTACTCCCGTTTCGATACTAAAGACAATATAATATGACCGACCTTTGTGTTTTTACGTGTGTTTCTAGGTTACCTGTCGTATTTTGTTTTGGTTAATTAATGTATGTGAGGTTTAACGTTAGTCGGCCGTCACAATTTTCGATTACACCGTAATTAAACGTAATAACTAAACTTGAGATACTTAATTTCATATAATTTAATATATCATTTTTTTAATAAGATACTAGTTTCATAAACAGTTTTTATTGAGCATAATAAATGTAAATTTATTTTAAGTTTTTGTATTTATTAATTATTTGTATTATGTTTCAATAACAAATTATTTTAAAAACAAAAAAAACGTGTGTTAGAAATATGGCCTATCTTACTACCGTAGACATTTCAATGACACTTCATAGGTGTCAATCAAAATCCGTCGAGCCCTTTGGAGTCACTTAAAACTAATAATTGACTAAGTGCGAGTCTAACTCGCACACCTAGGGTTCCGTGTTAGATTTTTGTTTTTATTTTTGGATATAAATAAATGCATATAGATAGATAAAGTGAAAAACGCCGAAAAATAGCTGTTTCTTGAATGGCCCCCATTTTTTAAGCTTTTTTACTCTTTGTATAGTTATTTACATATAGTTATTGTATAGTTATATACATAATTTAATTTTGAATAATGTTATGAATGATTTGCTTTAATATTTTGTATTATATAATTTTGTATGGAGAAATTGAAGTTTATTCAATATTTTGTGTAAATTTAAAGTTAAATGGAATTATTCTAAATATTTGTAAATTGATCTAGTATTATATAATCTTTTATGGCGTCTATTTATTACGTGTGCCGTGCTCACCTATAATTGTGGGGACACGACCTTTTATTCGCTACTCTGTTATCTTTGTAAATTGTTATTGTGTTTTCTGCGTTGGTGAGCCTTAATTAAATAAATAAATGAATAAATAAATAAATTTGTTATTGTAGCGGCAACCCCGTGTGTCAAGAACACTCTGTAAAAAAATCAAGTATTTATCAATTACGGTTCAAGAAATATAACCCTGTCACAGATGGACAGACAGACAGCGGAGGAGTGTAATAGGATTCCGTTTTTACCCTTTGGTTAAAGAACCCTAAAAACACCGGAAAATAAAGTTTAGTTATGATATACAAAAGCAAAACCCGTTTTATGACGTAAACTAGTAAATACACACATCAGTTTTTCACCTTAAACTATTGTTAAATAATGAACGTGTTAAACTCTACACATTTCCTAGATTTGTCTTCGGTATTGCCGCTGGAGTAGAACCCTCTGTGGTTAGACTTCAGCGGCATCACCGCCACACCTATTTCTGCCTCATAACAGCAGTGTTAAGCGCGTGTGTTCTGGTTTGAAGGGTGTGGTAAGGGAGATATACTTTTCCAAGGCGGAACGCGGGGTTTAGTCCTCAGGGGTAGGGGCGCATCTGTGGCCGGTCTCAGTTAGAGATATCAAATCTTATCTGGGGTTGATTACAGATGTCCATGGGTGGACACTTACCATCAGGTGGACTGCATGCTCCGCTGCTAGTCCTAGGTATATTATAAAAACAACAGAATAAAAAAAAATTGTCGCCTTCTACCAATATCTATGGGTAGCATTTTTTAACCGACTTCAAAAAAGGAGGAGGTTACTCAATTCGACCGTATATATGCTTTTTTTTTTATGTTTGTTCAGCGATTTTTTCGCGATGCCGTGACCGATCGATATGATTCATACACCATTGTATGCGGCTCGTTTCACAGGGGGTCCCATTTCGAGGAAATTTGAAAATTTCCGCTAGTTTTCCCGGAAAATTGGAAAAACCCAATTTCATACAAACTTCAATAAGTCAAGTATTTCTTAACCAATTTCAATTTTCTTTTTTTCACATGAAAGGGTGTTTCGTTGCGGTACTTTCCTACCTTAACGTTTGTATGCTCTGATGATTAGAATTTAAGTTATGGGGTGGAACTCATTATCACTATCCCTGCTTTTTACATATTTTATGACAACTTACCTTCTGCCCACTCAATTCTCATTAAACTTAAAATGTACATTGAGTATCTAGGTTAACATGATATGATGGAAAATTTGACCTTCAACTCTTCAACCCCGGTAATGCAGAAGTGCCTCCTGCCTCAACCATACAAGTCAGGCATTTGGAACTTATGGATATTTAATAAAATCGATAAGCTGATATATATGATGGAAAATTTGACCTTCTACTCTTCAAATCTGATAATGCAGAGGTGCCTCCTGCCTCAACCATACAAGTTAGGCATTTGTTGCTTATGAATATTCAATAAGGTTGATAGGTAGATATATATGATGTAAAATTTGGCCTTCAACTCTTCAACCCTGATAATTCAGAAGTGCCTTCTGCCTCAACCATACAAGTTAGGCATTTGGAGCTTACGAATATATGATAAGGTCTTTGAGTAGAGACATATGATGGAAGATATGACCTTCAATTCTTCAATCCTGATGATGCAGATGTGCCTCTCATGTAAAGTATATAGAATAGACATTTGTTGCAATGAAGTTGCTTGACAGAGACATATGATGAAAAATTTTACCTTCAACACCTTAGATCTGATGATGCAGAGGTACCTCCAGCCTAAACCACATGAATAAGCCATTTAGTGCTTTCACACATATTTTACAGGTCCTAACCAGGTACATGTAATGAAATAAATGTCCTCAACTCTTCAACTTGACAATTACTTCTTACAAACATAAAATGTGATTAATGAATACGTTGTAGTTTTTCTTAACTATTAATTTAAGGTAAATTGGGCCGACTCACTCGCAGAGTTTTACCACCTAGTTTGATTTATTTACTTTTCTGTTCCAACCTAATCTAGCCAATAATATAGTATCTCATATAGCCTCGCCTATAGTGTTTCGTATTGAATTGGTTAGGTTAGGTTGAAACATATAAGACAGTAAAACTAAGCGAGAAGGGCGCGGTAGCGCCCTGCGAGCGGGTGGATCCAATCCGTATGAATTCAGACCTTACCTTTATTCATGATCACTTTTATACAATTTTACATAGGTAATATCAATACAAACGTTAGCATATCATCACTAAAAAGGGTGAAAAAAAAATTAACAAAAAAATAAAACCGACTTGTATGTCACTACAAAGTAAAAAATAATTGAAATAAATGTTGGTTTAGTACATATTTCTGAAGTCGGCGCTCATATTGGACACGCTGTTTACGCCGTTATCAAACGAAATATATTGAGCGAAATACATTTATTTCAATTATTTTTTACTTTGTAGTGACATAGAAGTCGGTTTTATTTTTTTGTTAATTTTTTTTTAATTAAATATAATAAAATTATAATCTTAAAATATGCATCAGCCTTCTTTCTATCACACTTCCTTTATTTAATTATTCAATGTGCGATACTAAAACAGAATTTAGATTCATACGAGCTTTTGCCCGCGGTATCGCTCGCGTTACGAAGTAATATTTTAATCCCTTATTTTTTATCCCCTTGGGGGTAGAATTGATCAAAATCCTTTCTTAGCGGATTCCTACGTCATAACATCTACCTTTATGCCAAATTTCAGCCCGATCCGTCCAGTGGTTTGGGCTGTGCGTTGATAGATCACTATGTCAGTCAGTCACCTTTGAATTATATATATTTAGATTATTTCTTCTGTTCTTTGACTAGATTAGTTTTAGGAATAGATAAACATGATTTTGCTGCAAAAATTATGGAACTAATAACATTTTCTTATATTTTATTATAGTATGGGATTCAATGCAGACCCCGGGAGGTCAATTGTTTGGATCCAGCAATAACTACGGGAATTATGACGAATGTCTGGAGTTCCCGTGGGAGAAGGTACACCCAGCACTGAGAACGCAGTACTGTTTGGCTCATATCCATTTGGCTGAAGTGGACTCAGGGATCAATGATGTGGATCTTTTTGGACACGCGCAAAATTATATTCAGGTATGAAAGATCAAGTTGTATTATTTCTACACATAGCAATTTATTTATTATTTCAAGGTGGTAGAACCCTTTGTGGTTCCACTCCGGCGGCACCATTGCCACAACTATTTCTGCCTCATAACAGCAGTGTTAAGCGCTACTGTGTTCTGATTTGAAGGGGGTGTTGTTCAAGGCGATCCAACTTAGATCGTAAAGGCAGCAACGCATCTGTTGCCGATACGACTCTAATCTTATCTGGGGTTGATTATAGATGTTCAAACGCGGCAGTAGCCACTTATCATCAGGTGATACCACTGCGGCGACCTCATTGTTTCCTCTGTTTCTGTTTTAAAGCAGCTGGGTGAGTATGATGATCTGTTTAGTAGCTTGAGTTTTCCCTAAGTCGTCGCCGCTGATTTTAGCAGATGATGGATGTACTCGTAATTATAAAATCACTGATCAATCATAATCATTGAACTTACCAAAATAAATATTCATTTGCTACTAGATGGATCCTTGACAATTTTTTGCCATAATAAATGTTCAAGATTTTCTTCATTTAAGTCCAAATTTCAGGTGAAAACCAAGTATAATCTAAAATTTAACACCTTAAGATGTATGTATGTACGCCGGCAGTGTGCAAGCCGCATTCAGTCAATAAATTCGTTGGTGCCTTGTTCAGACAAAGTCACTTGGGTCTAGCTGTGGATAAACTGAACATATCTATTAATGGATGTGATGTAGCTGGAGATACCGAAATTGCTTATGATTTTGGATACTATTTCTCAGGGTAAGTAATGTTTTTGGGAACCTTAGTGTCAGGTTCCAAATTTGTAAACAATTCCAGCTTCATGGTAAGAATGACTGAATGTCATACCATATCTATTTAGAGGTGATGCAATATATAAAATAATGAAACCCAGAAAGACGAAAGAAATGTGAAGTACATTGATTTAATTTTGAAGCCGACAGAAATACGTTTTGTCCAATCAAAGACTACATGCCTGCAAATGCTTTACCATGTTTTCAGAATACTGGGTAGAGGGTACTGCGTGCTGGGTAGACCCCAGTAGCATTTCACGAAGATAATATCTTAAATGCTGTTTATTTGACAGTATTTTTCTTCTTCAGTTCAATCACGCTGTTATGTAGAAATATGTAGTTTGATATGTGTTTGTCATTCATTTATCCTTTTTCATGAATTAAAAGTTTGTTAAAACAGGCCGTCGTACTCTCCTTACTTTATTTTTTTAATTTTGCAGGTTCCTCATAACATTTTCGATAGTTTCAACGCTTCTGGGTACAATACTAGTGAAATATGAAGGTTTACATACATCTTCTACAGGTAATTTATGTCAATAATCTATGTATGTCAATATTATACCAATACACCAAAAGTCCTTCGATTCGTAAAGTTGATAGATGATTAACATTGTAACATGATCTCTAGGGAGTTCATCTCTACAACGTAACGTAGAGAAACGATAAAATAAAAGACAAAATAAAAGACAAGGTTCGATGGTCGAAAATATAAATTTTTAACTTGAAATTTCATTTGAATGATTTTAAAATTCATATAAATTAATTCAAAGAATAAGTATAAGATGTTAGAATTTGTTCTATATGCTCTTCCAATAATTAAAAAAAATATGCCATTTACGTTTTACAAGATGTGAATCTTGCATTTAACAAAATTATGATAACATGTGACAACCTAATACTTTAGTTTTATGTACAAAGAAGTTAAAGGAGGTCGAAAATGGCCTAAATTGCTTCGAGGAAATAATGGTACGGCCGTGCCGCTTTTTTTGCTCGACTTGGCGGGGCACTGCCCTGCCCCCAGATAATTTAATTTTTAATTTTTTACTAGTTTCTATAATCTCTCTTATCTAAATCTGTTTACACCTATCTACCTTTCAGGGCTCGTGTATGCCAAGGCATACGACATAGCAAGGAACCTTGGATCTCTTGTCAATATCACACCCAATGATGTTCATTGTCTCTTCGGGATACGTGTGATCAGCGCTATCCTAATTGTCATCGTCCATGTTGGCTTGCTGATCAACGGCATGGGTGTTTTCAATGGCATCGTTCTCTATAAGGTCAGATTTTGGATATACACTAGAAGTAACAGACGAGCATTCAGTCCACTCGATGTTCCACTGCCGCCCATGGATAAGCGCAATAAATCTCAGACAAGACCAAATACCCACCCGAGGTCGGCCATAGTTACGGCGCTACCCCTGATGACCTAAGCTGGAATGCTGCGCAAAAGTATGTCTCCCTTACCACACCCTTCATACCCAAACACAATTGCTGTTATTAAGCAAAAACAGGTATCGCGGTGGTACCGCCAGAATCGAACCATAGATGATCGATCACCTTCAACCTGTTTTTCGTGAGAAGAAGACGAAAAAATATTACGGTATTATGAAACGCTTGTAATCTTTAATATACATATTTCTTATTTTAAATTTTCAGGATCTAGAAGACAAATGGTTGCTGTTAATTTCTACTGCTGTAATTGCCGTAGATACTTTTCTATTCATGTCTGGTTTTTTATTAGTAAAATCTCTGCTGGCTAATGGTTTTAAGTCGTTCAGTCTTCTCAAATTCATAGTTAAGCGTTACCTCAGGTATGTTGGAAATTTGAAGTTACAATACAAAATACAATAAATACAACACAACACGATACAATACTATATAATATGCCAAAAGATAAAAATAAATATCCTTGAATTTTTGGACTCATATTTTTTTATAAAATTGGTGTAGCAATCGCTTACGCCTCCTGATGGTGACATTTGTGAAAAACTCTATATAAAACACGTTTAACAGGTATACTTGAAAGTGATCACAGATGCGCTGCTTTTGAGGACTAAAATAGTCGCCACACCTTTCCACCGAAAAGCAAAACTACTTCACACTGGGAATGGGTGGTACCTTAATCAAGCCCTTACCACTTTTCAAACATATAAAACACTTATATTAATGACTATACAAATAAACTGATATTTCCTTATAGATTGATTTGGCCCTTAGTAGTGGTATTATTCATAGGATTTAAATTCCTACATATACCACGAGGTCCGGTGAAGAGTGAAATTTTCGGCAAGGAATTAGAAGCATGCAATCAAAACTGGTGGACAACCCTTCTGATGATCCAAAATTATGTTGATCCAGAGAATATGGTAAGTTAAAACATTTTTTTTATATTATAATTGTAACAGGCGAGCGTTTAGTCTACGTGATGGTAGGTGGCTACTGCCGTCCATAGACATCTGTGATTTTCCCCAGATAAGATTCCTACCTGAGGTCGGCCACAAATGCGTCGCTACCCCCTAGGACTAAGCTGGAACGCCTCGGAAAAGTATGTCTCCCTTACCACACCCTTGTAACCAGACAACAGCAGCGCTTAACACTGCTGTTATGAAGCACATATAGGTGTGGCGGTGGCGCGGTTGGCTTCGAACCATTCTGAGTCGGTTCTACCACCTTTTAAATGAAAATCTTTCTGAGATAAAAATTTATGATTAGTGAAATCATTTTAAAATCCAGTACCCCAATGGTGAATTGATTATTACCTATTAATTTAAAGGGGTTTTTCGGATAAGAATACGGGAAAGGCTTTATTATGATCTTTTTAACCGACTTCAAAAAAGGAGGAGGTTTCTCAGTTCGACCGTATATATATATTTTTTTTATGTCTGTTCGGCGATTTTTTCACGATGCCGACACCGATCGACATTATTCATACACCGTTGTATGCGGCTAGTTTCACAGGGGGTCCAATTTCGAGGAAATTTAAAATTTTTTGCCAGTTTTCCCGGAAAATTGGAAAAACCCGATTTCATATAAACTTCAACAACTCGAGTATTTCTTAACCAATTTCAATTTTTTTTTAATATGAAAGGGTGTTTCGTTGCGGTACTTTCCTACCATAACATTAGTATGCTCTGATGATTAGAACTTAAGTTATAGGGTGGAACTCATCATCACTACCCCTGATTTTTACATATTTTATGACAACTTACCTTCTGCCCACTCAATTCTCATGAAACTTAAAATGAACATTGAGTATCTAGATTAACATGATATGATGGAAAATTTGGCCTTTAACTCTTCAACCCTGATAATGCAGAAGTGCCTCCTGCCTCAACCATACAAGTTAGGCATTTGGAGCTTACGAATATATGATAAGGTCTTTAGTAGAGACATATGATGGAAGACCTTCAATTCTTCAATCCCTATGATGCAGAGGTGTCTCCCATGTAAAGTATATAGATAAGATATTTGTTGTAATGAAATTGCTAGACAGTCAGGTCAGAAAAAATTGACCTTCAACTCCTTAGATCTGATGATGCAGAGGTACCTCCAGGCCTAAACCACATGAATAAGCCATTTAGTGCTTTCACACATACTTTACAGGTCCAAAGCAGGTACATGTAACGAAAAAAATGACCTTCAACTCTTTCACTCTGACAATGCTGGTGTACTACCAAGCTAAACGATAGGAGTTAGCCATGTTGTGATTTCATATATGTATTAACGTCACTAAGCAGACACATAGGAAGACAATTTTGACCTTCAAGGTCTTAACCCTGATAACTTTGACCTTCCAGTCTTCAATTCTAGTGACGCAGGGACACTGCTGGCCTAAACCACAGTAACTTGACAATTACTTCTTACAAATATAAAATATGATTACGTAGTAACTACAACGTTGAATACGTTGTAGTTTTTCTTAACTACTTTTTAACTTTACTGAATTAAGGTAAATTGGACCGACTCACTCGCAGACTTTTACCACCTAGTTTGATTTAATTAGTTTTCTATTCCTACCTAACCTAGCCAATAATATCGTATCTCATATAGCCTCGCCTATAGTGTTTCGTATTGAATTGGTTAGGTTAGGTTGGAACATATAAGATAATATAAAACTAAGCGAGAAGGGCGCGGTAGCGCCCTGCGAGCGGGTGGGTCCAATCCGTATGAATTCAGACCTTACCTTTATTCATGATCACCTTTATACAATTTTACATAATATTAATACAAACGTTAGCATATCATCACTAAAAAGGGTGAAAAAAAAATTATGTATTGTAATATTTTTATAATATAAATTTATGTTGTCTCCAGTGCTATCCAATTTCGTGGTCAATTGCTTGCGACTTCCATCTGACTGTCTTCGGAACAATAGGAACTTGGGTGTTTATGAAGAACAGAAAATTTGGTCTATTAATGTTCTTGATACCTTTCATTGCTTCAATAGTTTTGCAAGCATCTACTGTAATTTCGAATCCTGAAACAGCAATATTACCAGGAGATTTTCGGTAAGATATACCTAAAATATATATTTTATAAAACATTAACAGAGTGGATTATATGGATTAGTATGTATCTAAAACATTTTGAAAATAACTTAATATGCTTGAACACTGCAAAAATGAGTATATACCCTAACACATCGTTCAACTTTATTTTATTCCTATATACAATACAACACGATTTCATTGTTTCTTGAAATAATAATGAAGACATAACAATTGATTATTATTAATTTGTTAAACAGTTTTACATCGGTCGAAGGTGGTAGAACCCTTTGTGGTTCGACTCCGGCGGCACCACCGCCACACCTATTTCTATCTAATAACAGGGGGGCTAGCCATGTTACAAACTTTGCATTCTATTCGTTTTCTATTCCATTCGTTAGCTAATGTAATTCTACATATATGATAAGTCTATGGTTAGCTATAACATTTATAGTGCCACCAACTTTTCTGTTCAGTAGACAAATCTGGAACTAAAACAAAGCCGACCGCCATTTTGAAATGTCATTCCGCTGTCAATTCTTTGAAGTGTGAGTGCTCTTTGTTTTTCGATTCGAATATAATTGTAATAAGTGATTAAAAATGCCTAAGCCTCTCAAAAGTGATGCACGGGTCATTATTTTAAAGGTTTTAGATTTCATGAGGGAAGAAAAACGCCTGCTAGCTCCGAAAATACCGTTTGAGAAAGTGACAGAACGCGTCGCAGCTGCGACAGGTTAGTGTTGCTATGAAGTGTTGATAGTTAATTAATAGAAAGTCCCGCGTAAATATTTCAGTTATTTTATTTTACTTAGTTAAAGTGTCACTGAGTATTTTTGGTAGTAAATGTTTTTTTATACTTCATGTATTTATATTTTTGCTACAGGAGTAAGCGAACGATTTGTTTACAAGCTCATGAATGAAAAGAAAAAAGCTGAAGAAAGTAATGTCAAACTATCTACTCCCGGTAAGAATAGAGAAAGAAAAACAGGAAAATTGGACATTGATGATTTTGACATTGGCGTCATACGGAGAAAAATTCATGAATTTTATTCATTTAGGAAAGAAATTCCGACTATACCAAAATTATTAAACATACTTAGAGAAGAAATTGATTTCTCTGCAAAACGTGAAACACTTAGAAAACTGCTGCATATAATAGGATTTCGTTTTAAAAAAACTAAAACAAATAGAAAAGTGCTATGAGAGCGTAATGACATAACTGCGTGGAGGGCTGCATACTTACAAAAAATTCGTGAGAATGAGTCTGGAGAAAAAAAACCCGTCGTTTATTTAGATGAGACCTATATACACTCATCTCACCAACTGACAAATGTTGGCAAGGCCCAGATGTTGAAGGTGATTTGGAGCCAGTATCAAAAGGGAATAGGTGGATTATAGTTCATGCAGGAGGCGAAGAAGGTTTTGTAGAGAATGCTCTTCTTGTGTTTAAATCAAACACTAAGAGCGGTGACTACCATGATGAAATGAATAATGATAATTTTAAAAGATGGACTATTAAGAAATTGCTGCCGAACCTGCATAAGCATACTCTTATAGTGATGGACAATGCCCCCTATCACAGCATTTGTGTTAATAAATGTCCCAATTCAAACCACACTAAGGCTGTCATGCAATTGTGGCTGAGGGAGAGAAATATAGAATTTTCTGAGCAAATGACGAAACCTCAACTGCAAGAATTAATAAAGCGTAATAAACCAGCTCCTGAATATGAAATAGATAATCTATTAAAAAGTCATGGCCATTCTGTTCTCAGGTTACCGCCATACCACTGTGATTTGAACCCAATCGAGATGGTTTGGAGTTCAATGAAGAGAAATGTCGCTGAGCGAAATGTTGGTAAACCTAGTGCTGAAATGCCCCAGTTAATTCAGAATGCATTCGATAAAATAACAAAAGAAGAGTGGAAAAGCCATTGTCACCACGTAAAAAGAATTGAAGAAAAATACAGGAACAATGATGGATATTTAGAAGAACCATTCATTATTAAGTTGCATAGTGATAGCGAAAGCGATTCAAGTGACTCTGATGACGAATTATGTAAATCACTTGGCACAGGCACCTCAGGCGCATCGTCATTATTTCGCTCAGGGATGTCTGGTGTGGAGCCCCTCGAAGTTAGAGATCATGACCATAATTATTTTTATAAAATATAAATTTTATTTTTATAAAATATAAATAATTATAGTTAATAATTCTGGACTTTTTATTTTTCCTGTCCTAGAATATCATTTAAGAATTAAAATTTGACATTATTAACCTAATTCTTTTTTTAGGATGTTTACGAAGGTTATTTATCTTTTTAAATATTTTTTACATATTTTATCTAGTAAAAATCATAGGTCTCAAAGTTGTTGAGCTCCCTCTTCAGTAGGCAAATATAATTATATGGTAACATTGGACGCTGCACTAGCGACCCTGTCAACTGAACAGATAAGTTGGTGGCACTATACATTAATGAGGCGTCAAATACAATATCGTCTGGTTTCTACACCAGCCAAAATAGCTACATGGTAATGATTAATTATTTAATAGTAATATTACAATATATCATCATAATATAAATAAAAAAAATATACCATATTTTATAGCACATGTATTTTATTATTTAAAATTATTTGCAAAAACTAAACTTAATAATGTGTTTATGGACGGTAACTATGGTGATTAGTGATTGTTTACAAAGAGTATACAAATTGTTCATAGTGATATTACTAATGACAGTAACAGCGATTGCATGTATTTTGTATAAAATTACCTACTTCAACTTAGGATACGTATGACCAAAAGAAAATATCTGGACGTCCAACTTGTTAAGATTTACTGGCTCATGGCACGAAAGTCTCTTAGCAACAAACTTGTCCACTAGAAATCTATCAATCCTAAAACCTATATGGTCATATGGATCCGAACTTTGGGGAACCGAATCCAACTCAAACTTGGACATCATACAGTGCTTCCAATCGAAAATGCTTCGCATGATAGCTGATGCCACAGGGACAACAGTGAGAGAGAAAGTGACAAATAAACTAAAATCATATATTCGTACATATAAAGACACTCCAATGAACTTGCTAGTGAACTTATGAATTCCACCCGCACTTTAAAGTTCATCAAAAGGAGAGCTACTCAGGATCTTCTTCCATCGTAGGAGCGGATTCCAAGGAGGCAATTATTATAAATGAAAATGCCACTGGGTGTATACCATACATGCCATGCCAACAAATGAAACCAAACCACCAGCTTTATGCCTAGACAGGGAGATTGCTGGGAAACAGGAGATAATAATGAAAAAAAGGATACAGATATTAATATTAATATTTTATTTTATAATGTAAATAAATGGTTTAATTACAAGTCGCTGGCGGCGTTTCCTTGCTGCACGGCAAGACTTAATCTTTGTGCAAAATAGCCGCCAGCTTTTTGGTCACCGGAAGCAGTGACAAGTTTGGTCGACATATCTGACATGAATTTTTTCATGTCAGATGACCATGGACCCATTGTCTTTAAAGCAAGCGCCGCAAACAAGTAATTGTCTAATAAATTACTATATTTACGACGCTTGAGAGTCTGGGCATGGTCGGCTGCAGCCCCCGCTTTCACTGAAGTATTAGCTAGGTGTGAGGGGGCTAAAGTCAACGCACGTTGCGTCCCATATCAGGGGTCGTCCGAGACTCCATGGAACTAGAGTGATTCCATCAGGTCTCTTGCCATCGTCTCTAAAAAGACCTGGGGGTTCTAAAGTCGCTGGTATAGAGACGGTAGCAAGAGCCCGACGAATCAAACTGTTCAGAGTCCCGTGACGATATAGCCTGCCGGCACTCCTGATACAGGACAAGCCATGTCGACCCAACGTGTCCACCTCCTGCCCACACGGACAAAAGTGAGACTCGCAAATCTTGGCACCGAGCCGGAGACCTATAAACGCCGCCAGCGTTTTGGGAACCATGCCTCACACGGAAATTTTAGATGGCTTATTTTATTTATAATTTTCTTGTAAATAACTCCTTTTTTAGTTTATAGTTTAAAGTTTATTTTATTACTTATTTCCTATATTTAGTAATTATAATTACAAGTAGGTAAAGCTAATATGAGAAGCATTAATAATTATGCAATAAAACAGTTAAACTGAGACAATCTTTTTATTTAAACACTGGAATAACTCTAAGTTCTATCGTATCTATCTATTATATTATATGCTCCTATTTAAAATTTAAAATAGAAAAACGACTGTGTAATTCATTTCTATAATATTTTAGGGTACCCTAGTTATAGAGAGCCATATTCAAATTTCAACACATTTAATTACTTTTGATCATTTGAAAATGTATACTACATTTTACTTTTACTTTATCTTTTGATCATTTACTAATTACTTTTGATCATTTGAAAATGTATACTACATTCAATTCAATCAAAAGGATCAAAAGTAATTAAATACTATAATGCAGTGATAGCGCGTAGTGAAGTGACAAACAGCTGATACAGAATCCGCCATTTTATTAGCGTTTACGTTTTCTACAGGGTCGGCGCGATCGCTCACTATGACATTTATCTTAGAATACGCTTCACTAACAAATTTGACAAAAAAGTCAAAAGGTGGTCAAAAGGTTGTCAAAGGTTGTCATTTGTATGGAAAAAAGCAATGACATGAGCATTGTAGAATCGCTAGCGTTCTATTCTATCGTGTAACTTGGCTACGACTTTTCTACTTCGCTATTTTAATCACGTGATCATTGATAATTTCATACATATTAGCGTTTCTATAGCGTTTCTACAGCGCAAGCGACTGTAGAATGTCAACTTGGCTAGGCCCCCAGCAGTGTTAGGCGCTGCTGTGTTCCGGTTTGAAGGGTGTGGTAAGGGAGACAGACTTTTCCGAGGCGTTCCAGCTTAGTCCTCAGGGGTAGCGGCGCATCTGTGGCCGACCTCAGGTAGGAATATCTAATCCTATCTGGGGTTGATTACAGATGTCCATGGGCGGCAGTAGCCACTTACCATCAGGTGGATTGCATGCTCGTCTGCTACTCTTATATTATAAAAAAGAGGTTAATTTAAGAAGAAATTAAGTATAAGTAAAAACATTAAAGAATTACGCAAAAAAAATATTAAAATATGAGTAATCGCGTATTTTTTATTTTCAGGAGTATGAGCAATTACCGCAAATACATACTAGGGAATAAGTTGTATATGTACACGCATTATAGAACAGGGTCATATTTTATTGGAATGGCTACAGGGTACCTGATAACTATGTATGATCCAGTTAAATATAGAAATGTTATTTCTAAGGTAAGTTCTTTGTCAACATCTGGCGAAAATTTGTAAATTCTGAATTCTGAATTAACCAGTAAAATTGAGGTAATATAACATTGATGAATGTCTGTATTACTATTTTGAGATGAAGAAAAAAATATAAAATATAAATAAAATTCATAAAGCCATTACAAAAATTTATATTTTTTTATTTATGATTTTAGCTATTTAGCATACTGTAAATATTTTTAATTGTTTTTATTTATTTTTTTTTTTTTAATTTAGTTTCTTTTTAAACTTCTTATAATGTAAATTATGAATAATCTTAGTGCATACTCGCATGTATGAAAATAAAGTTTCATACGGCAGTCTTTGCAATTTTGCATGTTTCGAATTTCAGCTGATGTAATAAATTTTACTATTATTATTCATCTATTATTATTGTATACGTACTAAAAACAAGATGCTTTGTAAACGATATTGCAGTGTATTCTTACATATTGCTTTGTATTTTTGCAGAAGTTGTCCATATTGAGTTTCATTGCATTGCTGGCGATGATTTTAGGATTTTTCTTATTGGATTTTATAATGCAAACAGTTGATGTTAATGTGTTCATGATGGCGTTATATGTGTCTTTTAGACGAATAGTCTGGGCTACGTTAATTAGTATTTTGATTGTTTTGTGCGAATATGGAACACTACGTAAGTATAATGTATTTGTGTTAATTGCTGTGGATTGTTTATAGTTTATTATTAGTTTTACTTTCCAATAAGTTATCATAACAAATAACAGTACCGAATGGAGTAATAATGCATTTTTTACAATTGCACTGATAGTCTACTCGCAACCTCTCAATCGTGGGGTCCAAAGTTGAAATCCCAGGCACGCATTTCTGATTTTTACCACACGTTTATTAGCTTGACCTGTATGTATGTAACTTTGAACTCGATTTTCACCCACTTTGAACGGTTCAATTAATTTAAATTTTGAACAATTTTGAACAACCGATGCCAATCAATACACGATTTAAATAATTTTATCCCATTCACCTCATCAGGATAGTCAAGAATTAGGATTACCGATTTTCCTTGTGCGATTTTAGCATGGTTTTTAATTTTTAAACTAAAATTACTTAAAGTTATATGCGTATTATAAATTAATTATGACTTGTTCTAACGGTGAAGGAAAACATCCTGAGGAAACCTGCATACCTAAATAATGTAAAAATAAAAGAGTTATGTGAAGTCTACCAATACCCATTTGGCCAGCGCGGTGGTCTATGACTCAATCCTTCTCCTTCTGAGAGGAAACCCCTGCCCAGCGGGACAATAATGCGTGGATGATGATTTTCTATGACGTCTTATTTCATTAAGACCTGTATCCAGCTACAATAAGAAGTTGATGATGTTGGTATTTCAGCGTTAGTACCTGGTTTGCTGGGCTGGTCCGCGTGGGCTCCGTTCTCTCGTCTCTCTTTTGGAGTCTTCCTCCTTCATGTTGGAGTCATACTGTTCTGGACAAGTACTACCAGAAGCAACATGGAATACCACGTTTGGCACACAGTAAGTTTTATGCGGCACCACCGCCTCACCTATTTCTTCGTAATAAAAGCGCTGCTGTGTTCTGGTTTAAGGGGTCTGGTAAGGGAGACATGGTTTTCCGAGGCGTTCCAGCTTAATCCTTAGGGGTAGCAGCGTATTTGTGGCCGACCTCAGGGACCGGGACAGGCCTAGGAATATGTAATTCTATCTGGGGTTGATTACAGATGTCCATGGGGGGCAGTAGTCACTTACCGTCATGTGGACTGCATGTTCGTCTGCTACTCGTATATTATTATAAAAAATGACATTTACATCACTTATTGTATCATGGTAAAATTATGATATTTATAACTCAGTTTAATCATTTCTAATTTTAGGTACTGCTTATGATGGGTGTGACTGTAGCTTCATGCATAATTTCCCTTTTGTTATGGACATTATTTGAAGAACCAATGCGGATTCTTGTAACACACGCTCTGAGAGACAGGTATGTATTTTTGGGGTAGAATTACAGTATAATTCTTCTTATACTAGGTATAATCCCTTGTGGTTCGACTTCGGAGGAATCTATCTAGTTCTGCTAAATAACAGCAGTGTTAAGTGCTACTGGGTTCCTCTTTGAAAAGTGTGGTAAGGAAGACGTGTTAATCCGAGGCGTTCCATCTTTGTCCTCAAGAGTAGCGGCGCATCTGTGGTCAACCTCAAGACTTATCTTATCTAGGGTTGATGACATATGCAGGTGGCAGGTGGCAGTGGCCATTCATAAGATGCACGCTCGTTTGCTACTTCTATAGTATAAAAAATGTACATTGTTCGGCAGTTGGATGGGTGACCACCATAGAAGCTTGTTTTTTCTGTTTTATGGTGAACACTAGTAGCCTAACATGCGTACTTATTTAGCAACTAGCAGACTCGGAAAACTTTGTACCGCCTTAAAATTTGTTTATTAAACATATTTCATATAAAATATAGCCTATGTTACTCGTAGATAATATAGCTTTCGAATGGTGAAAGAATTTTTAAAATCGGTCCAGTAGTTTTTGAGCCTATTCATTACAACCAAACAAACAAACAAAGTTTTCCTCTTTATAATATTAGTATAGATAGCACAGCAATGGTGCTGACTCGTGTCTACGGCCATACTGACTAATTTAATTTATCTTTCACAGAAATAAAAAGAACACCGAATAAGTAAAGGGACATCAAAACGGGAAGAATTCGAAAAATATGGAGATTCAAACAAATAAAAACGGTGCTTGTGAAAAAGTAATAAAATAGTGGAATTTGAACTTCTTTAAACAATGTATGGTAACCGGGTTACCGCCACTACACTTGTTTGAAGCGTGAAGCAGTTGTTGCGCTTCGGTGGAAGGGTGTGGACTGTGGATGCAGATTGACTTATATATATTTTATGGGATCATCTTAAAGGAAAGGGCTTGGTAGAATTCATGTTCTATATAGAGTTGGTTACAGATGTCAGAAGTAGAACCATTTGTGGTTCGTACACCTATTTTTACCTCATAACAGCAGTGTTAAGCGCTGCTGTGTTCTGGTTTGACGGGTGTGGTAATGGAGACATATTTTTCCGAGGTGTTCCAGCTTAGTCCTCAGGGATATCGGTGTACCTGTGGCCGACCTCAGGTAGGAATATCTAATCCTATCTGGGGTTGATTACAGATGTCGGGCGGTAATAGCCACTTATTATCAGGTGGACAACATGCTCATCTGCTACTATATTATAAAACGAATGTCCATAGGAGGTAGTGACCACGTACTATGTGGTGATGGATGGTGGCTGATTTCGTATATCAATCTTAAAAATAGAGTCTTATTAAAGTCTGTTTGAAAATTTGGTCGTCATTACTATTCGTATTTTGGCAGTATATAGTTCTCATCTGGTGTTCATTTAAATACATAAGTTTACCTACAAGTAAAATTGCAATACAAATAAGTCTTATTTATTTACAAATTTGTGTACACAGAACATAACAAAGAAATAGAGTATTAAAAAGAAATGTAGTACAAAGGACTACTTATTCCAACCTGGAATTTCTTCCAGCAGCCCCTATGGTCAGAAAAATTGTATGAAAGGCAAATAAAGTGTGCACAAAATAGATAAGTAGGATAGATATCATATACATATACATATATACAATTATATACACATAATATATACAATAATATATACATATAACAATATATACATACAAATATATACTTAATTATGACAGTGATAAGTAGTGCTCTTTTACTCTTCTTTTGAACAAAGAAATACTGTTGGAAAGACGAATATGGGGCGGTAGTGAGTTCCATAGTCTAACTGCATGAACGGAAAAGGAGCGGGAGTAGAAAGATGTTTTGTGAGAAGGATAATTAAGAAGGGATTTCAGATGAGATCTACAAGGTGCAAGAGAAGGACGTGTATATGAAAAACGGTGTTTCAGATAGGAGGGAGAGGATGGACTTTTCAGGATATTATAAAGGAGACAGAGGATACGAGTATTCCTACGAAAACGGATTGGGAGCCACTTGAGATCCTTGCGAAAATGGGAAACGCGATCGAACTTTCTTAAACCAAAGATGAATCTAATGCAGAGATTTTGCAAGCGCTCAAGTTTATTTAATAGCTCCTCTGTGGCATCCAAATAGCAAGCGTCCGCGTAATCTAAAATCGGCTGAATAAGAGTTTGAGTTAGAGAAATTTTTGTTTTAAAGGGCAAGAAACCTTGAAGACATTTAAGCGAGTGTAGAGAAAAGTGGACCTTGCGACTTACTTCTCGCACGTGTGAATCCCAAGATAAATTGGCATCCAAAACAACACCAAGGTTTTTTACTGTGTTGGATAATGGGATTGGAACGCCATCAATAATTATTGTTGGTAAAGTACTATAATTCAGTAAGTTTCGATGGTACCTACTACCAACAATAATTGCTTGCGATTTTTTGGGATTCACCAAAATACCAAAAGCTTTAGCCCATTCACTTATCCGAGAGAGATCATTATTTAATATGTTAATTTCACTAACGGCGTTAGGTACAGTGAAGTGACGGTATAGCTGTAAATCATCTGCGTAAAGATGGAAATTTGAGGAAATAATTTTTGTAATGGAGTTTATGAAAATAGAGAAAAGTAATGGAGAGAGAACGCCACCCTGAGGAACACCAGCAGTGAGCTCACACCAGTCCGAGAAATACTCCCCTTGGCGGACTCGCTGTGATCGTCCTCGAAGATAAGAATTAAGCCATGTAACGGCAGAAGATGAGACATTAATGGAACTGAGAACTCCAGAAAGGATGTCGAAGTCTACGGAAGTAAAAGCACTGCTGAAGTCCAACAGAACCAGTACGGTAAGAGATTTGTTCTCAATTGCCCACCGAACATCATCAGTGACATTCAGCAGCGCAGTTACGGTGCTATGACCGGGCCGGAAACCAGACTGGTAGGGGCTAAGAAGAGAATTATTAATTAGGAAAGTGGAAAGTTGCTTGCGGACAATGTGCTCAAGTACTTTTGAAAGAAATGGCAGGATAGAGATAGGACGGAAATCCGAAAAAGAAACGGGGTTCGTGTTTTTCGGCAAAGGGGTAATGTTCGCCTGCTTCCAGACAACAGGAAAGGTACAGGAGGATAAAGAAAAATTAAATATATGGGACATTATAGGAAGGATATTATCAAGGATTAATAAGATCATCTTTGAGCACAAATTGTCATTTCCAACCGCGGTCGAAGTTATAGATTTAATTGATTTTTTAACGTCTTCTTCCGTAGCTACCGTGAGGCTAAATGGTGAACAAGATGGTTTGGGGATATTTGTAAGTGTAAATAATGTTTTGTTTTTAGTGACGGGATCCAAACAACAAGGCAAGAGAGAGAAATATTTATTTAATTGGTTTAGATCCAAGCCACTATTAACAATAGATGCAGGCTTGCAAATTCCTACAGATTTAAGAAACTTCCAAACCTCAGCGGAGCTACGGTTGACAAGAGAGTCATGGAAATAGCGTCTCTTTGCATCCCTACACAGACGACTACAGCGATTCCGTAAGCGCTTAAACGTGGCCAGATTCTGCTCGGAAGGACAACGTTTAAATTTCTTTTTGGCCTTATCTCTAAGGGCCATACACTCTTTGATATCCGAGGTAAGCCACGGAGCTGGAGCATGCCTAACTTTAACGCGTTTAAGAGGTGCATGGCTGTCATAGAGTTTGAGAATCTGGTGATTGAATTCACGCACTTTGTCGTCTATGCTGACGCTATTTACGAGTGGTGTCCAGTCAATAGCATCAGCATCACGCCGCAATGCCTCCAAGTCGATGCCCTTGTAACTGCGAAGTGTGAGATATTGCGATCTACGCTTAGAAGTACGAATATGATAAGATAAATACACAAGATCGTGATATGAAAAAGAAGAAGTAATTTGCCCATGTGTATCGACGTTACCAGGTGAAGAAACAATCATGAGATCGAGGAGAGACGGGGTGCAATTTGGAAAATGGTGAGTTGGCCCAAGTGGCAGAATCTGAAGATTATATGAAGCTAGAAGAGATTGCAATTTTAACGCACGAAGGTCATTTTTTAATAAACATGTGTTAAAATCCCCCATTAATAGGATGTGATCAAATATAGGGCACATGTCAGCTAAAATATCGTCTAAAGTGCTAAAGTAATCAATATTAAGATTAGGACAATATAATACCCCAAGTAACACTTTAGATGAATGAAGCGTAAGTTCAAGAAACAGGTATTCAGCTGATTCACTGTATTGTGAAGGAGAAGCACTCACCACCTTAAACGGTATGTTTGCGCGTAGGTAAATGCATACACCTCCACAGCCTTTACCTGTTCTATCATTACGTATAAGGACATATCCTGGTAACGCGAACTGGGAGGAAAGAAGAGAGGGTTTGAGAAAGGATTCCGAAATTAGTAACGCGTCCAAGTGTGTGGTACCAAAGGATGCCAGAAGATCGGAATAATGAGCAGGAATACTTTGTGCATTTATATGAGCAACGTTAAAATTGGTTAAGTAACCGGAGTAAGAAGCGGAAATCTGTTCATGCAGAGTTAGACAAGCGGAAGACGAGTCACTGTCCGCACTAACAAAGCTACAAGATGACGAAGAGCAGGAGAAAAAACTATCATTAATATCACATAAATCATGCATAATCATATAAATATATTAGTAAATATTTAAATATACTTAAATCTTTATTACACTAACTAACAAAATATATATATAATATGTGCATAGACCCCTAGCACTCTCCATTAGGGTTGATGAAAGAAACAACTCACAGTGACATCTACTTTCAGAAAATGAATATTTCTAACAAGAAATTATTTTAAATAAGTTTAACACTTAACTATGCAAAACAGAGAACATTAAAAAAAGAAAAGAAAAAAAATACGAAAAATAATAAAATAACATTATACCACTGAGTAAAAAAAGAACACATAAATAAAAAGTAAAATAAACATAGACAAAAAAAAAAAACGCAAATAAAAAAAAAAAAAAATTACATCGACATCTATTTTGAGAAGAACAGAAATTTTGACATGAAACGACTTTAACGAAGATTAATAACAATATGAAACTACACAGAGCAAAGAAAAGAAAAAAAAATAACTAAAAAATTAAAAAAAATAATAATAATAAAACAAAAGTAAATTAATGTAAAATTTTAACATTGATTAAAACAAACATAAATAAAAGGAGAAATAATATTATACATAAAACGGAACGTTACTATTATTGTGTATTGACGTTGTCAAAGTCAAACGACGTGATCTTACAAATGTCCATGCTTGTTACTGTCACTCTTGTCGGCTCAGCTGTCAGCATGCAAAATTAATCCTTAAGAAGTATCTTAACCAATGTAAGGCAAAAAAGTGAGAACAAAGTAAATAAGTGCTTACTATTGTTTTTAGCATACCGACAAGTTTTGTTACAAATATGCATAGTGTTACGCGGCCAAATACAAGAGGTTTACAGAGTTATTACAATGTTAATAGGATATTGAAGTTGTGTTGTAAACATTGTGGAACAAGTTCAGTAAAAACTTAACGACGTCGAGTTTTCCGGGCAGCAGTTACAGCTTTTGAAGCAGCATTTTGAGGAGACATTTGTGTTGAATGACTCGATTCACAGGCTGTATCAGTGCTCACAGAAGGATATGAAGTTATCAGTGACTGAAGTTCTGCCATGGTTTCAATCTTTTGCCTGGATTTGTTTGGAAGGAGCACCACAATTTTACCCTCTGAAGTCCAGGAATTCTTCACACCAAAATGCTTCCGTGCTGCCATGAAAGTCTTATGCCGCGCTTGTGTCAGAAATTCAGAAATGGTAATTCCGGTGCCCTTCAGAGCCGTTTTCTCTAACCAAATGGCCTGTCGATGTTGGACTTCGTGGAACCTTACAAGAATTGGTCTGTTCTTGCCATTGAATGAACCCAGGCGGTGACAGACATGTAAGTTCTCCGTCAGTATATCTGTCACCTTCATTTGGTCGGATATAACTTTATAAATTATATCCATTGGTTTTTCATTCTGTTTTTCAGGCAGCCCGTGGAACAACAATACCTTTCTGCGCATGACAGTTTCATGTCTGTCCAACCCCATCTATCTTGTCAATAGTATGTCAATAGTCTTCTATTTATTCCCTGAAGAGATTTTCGCATAATAATATGTTTTTGTGTTATTTCATCAACTTACCATCATCGATACATCGACATCATCATCATACATAATATATATTATACTCTCTCTCTGGTCATGGTTTCAATTGTTATAAATAATTCATACTTATTATATTCTCACGCCTTAAAATTTGAATAAGATGAAGAATGCGACGAAATATTAATTATACTGTAATTGGTAAAATGTTATCATCGTTGATGACGTAAGTTACATTACGTGCCGACTAATTAGGCAAATGAAAAGCGCTGAAACCACCAGGTATTTAATAAAACAGCCCTGAAAACAGATCTACTAATATTTGGATACGCTAATGTGTAATGCATGTAGTAGTAGATACTAACATGAAGAATATTTTTTAAAATGTGGGTAATAAAATTGTTAAAAACATTTTTACATGAAAAATATGTTAAAAATATGAAAAGAATTTGTCTGTTAATGGAAGAATTGCTCAGAAAAGATACTTATTAATATCTATATTATTTAAATTCGATAAAGATACATTATTTATACTATATTATTTAAATATTAAAATAAGTTGAAAAATAATAAAATGTAGTATTTTACGCAAATAAAGCTTAAAATTGAATAGTTTAAAATATTTGTAAACATAAAATTATTTATGTTTACAAATATTTTAAACTATTGAACCTTTAACATAATAACAAAAGGTCTAACATTTCGCACATCCGCCGGAAGTGACGCGAATTTTAATCAAAACCCGTCATAATGACATTCCACAAACTGAACCTTTAGGGACGCGGCAATATGGTACAACATTACTGTTGATATATTACACTGTTGACATATTGCCTTTAACCCCAATATGTGGTTAGCGTGGTTACTCTAAGTTTCCTTATTTGCATTATTAGACCTTATGAGAACTTTAAAAAAATAACAAAAAAAAACAACTGACTTCTATGTCACTACGAAGTAAAAAAGAAAAAAAAATGTTGGTTTAGTACATAGTTCTGAAGTCTGCGCTCAATATATTTCGTTGGATAACGGCGTAAACAGCGTGTCCAATATGAGCGCTGACTACGGCGACCGATATACGGTCGAATTGAGAAAGAAATTTGAGGTAGAATCCTTTGTGGTTCGACTCCGGCGGCATCACCGGCACACCTATTTCTGCCTAGTAACAGCAGTAAAGCGCTGCTGTGTTCCGGTTTGAAGGGTGTGGTAAGGAAGACATACCTTTCCAGCATTCCAGCCTAATTCTCAGGAGTAACGACGCATCTGTAGCCGACCTCAGGTAGGGCTCTAATCTTGTCTGGGGTTGATGATGACAACAGGCGGCATTAGCCACTAATAATCATTCGGTAATCGCAGTGATAGCCTAGTGGTTAAGAAACTCGGCCTCTCGATCGAGGGGTCCGAGGTTCATATCCCAGGCGAGCACCTCTGATTTTTAAAAGTTATGTGCGTGTTAGAAATTAATTATCACTTGCTAAACGGCGAAGGAAAACATCGTGAGGAAACCTGCATATCTGAAAGTTTTATTTTAAAAAAATCTCAAAGGTATGTTAAGTCTACCAATACGCACTTGGCCAGGCCGGTGGACTATGGCCTAATCGTTCTGCACTATAAAAAAATCATATATCTACATTTTATTTTGATAAAAAACAAAACAAAACACTTACATAACTAAACTGTTAAGTAACGGAGCCTAAAGGACAAGGTCATAAGGTCAGTCCGCCCTCACAGTCCCTTCCGGTCACCGTTATAAGTTATCCGAAGTCCTCTGAAGGCTGTACGTGCGTAGTTTGACTAAGTTAACCGCCCTTTATGTAATAGCAGTAAATGAGCAAGGGAAATTCTATCAGCTCTAAGGCTGACTACCTATTGGTTAATATTGACTGACTGGTACCGATTAAGGTCCGTTTTTAATATTCAATCTATCTAATGTTTAGGCTACCGAAGGTCAAAATTTAGCGATTAACAATAATAATTGTATAGGAAAACCATTGGATTGCAGTTATTATTAATATTCAATCCGTAATATTAAATCTGTTCAAAGGTTTGCCTAAAAATATTTTTGATAGGCAAACCATAGTATTCTAGTTTGAAGGGTCGTCGTAAACTCATTACTGTCCTATTTATGATGTAGACTTCACGTACCTTTGAAAACTATATTTTAATGATCTCTCAGGTGTCTTGGTTTCCTCACGATGTTTTCTATTCATCATTATAGCAATGGCACATGGAGGCTTCCATACCACCAAATGTTCATTATGTTTTTACTTGTTTTTATGCATTTTATTATTTTACAACAATACAACAACAACAACAACAATACTTAGTTATATGAAACAACTTTAGATGGCGTTGGGGTGACGATACGTAAACAACGTATAATAAAATTAATATAAGTATATTAAAATATGTTTTATGGTTTTTATTTGTATTTATTATAATACCAGTTAGAGTAGTAAATGGATTGTAAAAATTTCATGTGTCTATCTATTACAGTTCCGGAGATATAGCCCTGTGACAGACGGACAGACGGACAGACAGCGAAGTGTTAGTAATAGGGTTCCGTTTTTACCCTTTGGGTACGGAACCCTAAAAATCAGTGATCCCTGTGATTCGAACCTAGACGAAAGGTTTCAACCACTAAGTTATAATAAAATTTATTCTGATAGCTTCATGTTACCTATGAATACTAGAAATTCAAACGCAAGTCTCGATGTATTCGGAATGAAACAGATGTCTGGCGCGACATCGCAAATCGAAGCAGCGCAGGTGAATCTTATCTCCATACATTGTTTGTGACGCGGCACAAATGACCCGCCCACGGCCCGAATACACAAGTATTCGCTTGCTAGTGCCTTAACCATGTCGATAAATGTATCGATACTTTATGATATAATTATCGACTTCATGATGGCAACAACATGTTATCATCTTTAAGTCGCTTTTATCACTGAAATTCAAACGCAAGTCTCTATGTATTCCGAAAGAAACAGATGTCTGGCGCGACATCGCAAATCGAAGCAGCGCAGGTGAATCTTATCTCCATACATTGTTTGTGACGCGGCACAAATGACCCGCCCACGGCCCGAATACACAAGTATTCGTTCGCTAGTGCCTTAAATATGTCGATAAATGTATCGATACATTTTTATAACAATCAAGTAGCAAATGAGCATGTGTCTACCAGATGGTAAGTGGCTACAGCCGCCCATGGACATCTGTAATCAAGATTAGGTAACGTATGAGCTACCCGAAGTCGGACTGAAGACGCTTGTCAATTCACGGCAAATCAGAGATATGGTTAAAATCCACTTAAAAACCTCGTTAACCATGTGTTAAAAATAAATTACGAGTAGGCTATTAAAAAGCGGAAAAAAGCTCTCCTTTAATGCTGACCATGCATTGGGGACTCCTCTGGTGTTGCAAATGTCTATAGGAGACGGTGGCTACTTTCCATCAGCTAGCCTTATCCTTAAGTTAATATAACAAATGTAGATACAATAAATGTAGAATATTTACACCATTTCAAATATTATGTAATTAAGGTACAATACAGTTTTCAATTCGATTATTAAGTTTTAACTTTCAGTTGACTTTTGATCAGACGACCTTTATTACTATCCATTCAAGTTCAAGTTCAAATTAATTCTTTTGATTCTCGAAAATGTTCTGGAATGAATTTTGTGAATGTTTTCGTTGAATTTTCTCACTCAAAGTTATTTTTAGTGAAGATGTTTTTAACTAACTTTCTAAGGACTTCATGGAACAAAATTCACTATTTTTATATTTTTATAAGTTTTATAAGTAGCATTTGACCTAGCTTCTTAAGGATTTCAAGGAAAGAATTTTATTACTTCAGTTTTTTGTTGGTCTTACGGTGTTAACCTACTTTATTTGGAGTGAGTATAAAGTTTTATATAAATAACTGAATATGCTTTGTTATTTTTTTTAATCTACTAATAGTTTGTATTCCCGAAATCTGTACTAAGATTTTTATCACATTTACTGAGATATGATAAATTTACTTTGAGAAGACAATTTTAGTCCTAAGGAGTTTGTTGCAGATATCCATATCATCAGGACACTGCTGGATTCAGAGGTCTTAGGACTGGTTGGAGTAATATGAATAAGAGGAGGCCTATATGCAACAGTAAACTTACTTAACAAGCTGATTTAACGACTTTTGTTTTAAGAGTAACAGACGCGTCTACCTGATGGTAAGTCACTACTGCCGCCCTTAGACATTTGTAATCAACACCAGATAGGAATAGATTCCTACCAGAAGTCGCTCGCAAATACGTCGTTACCTCTGAGGACTAAGTTGGAATGGCTCAGAAAAGTTTGTTTCCCTTACCACACACTTCAAACCAGAACACACACGACAGCGTTTAAAACTACTCTTATTAGGCAGAAATAGGTGTGGCGGTAATACCGCTGGAATCTAAACAAAGATGACCTTCAAAACCAAAGGCTGATAGAATAAAACTTTGTAAGATCAGTTACGATATACACAAACCGCGGGGCTTCTGCTACAAATAAACATCGTCAATCCTATTAACCCTTGTCAAGGCTGATTATATTGACCCTAAACGATATTGACCTTGTACTACGATGAAGATGTTTTGGCAGTTTTCCAGTGATACTGCGTCATGGGGTTGTTAAGGGTGTTTAGGAAGAGCGATGAACGATGACATAAAATTACCCGGGAATTATTAAAAAAATACTACTTAAAAATATTGTCTTCGTCACTCCAACATTTGAGATGAATTCCATGACTCCTCATCAACACTAATATTATAAAGAGGAAAACTTTGTTTGTTTGTTTGGTTGTAATGAATAGGCTCAAAAACTACTGGACCTATTTTAAAAATTCTTTCACCATTCGAAGGCTACATTATCTACGAGTAACATAGGCTATATTTTATATGAAATATATTTGATAAATAGATTTTGAGGCGGTACAAAGTTTGCCGGGTCAGCTAGTATGTTATAATCCGCTGTTGAGCTCTTAAGGTGTGCCAAAGGAAGGGTATGAAAGTTTGGGAGTGACCTTCTGATTTTTGTTTTTATAATAATCACCTCGGGTTTTTATATGATAATTATGTTAATTATTATGATATTTTTAGTTATCATCAAATTCGTCATTGACTCATTAAGATTCTATTGATAATGAGGTCACGATCTATTAAGGCTACTTTTAGGTTTACTTATATTTTATGAACCTGAAAATATCCTTCATATTAATGATTCTTTACTCGTAAATACTACAACAATTTCCTAAGATAAAAGAATAAAGATGAATGAATTATTTACTATGGGGGTAATCTTTATATGGCCTTGGATAGGCATATTTTCTGTTATAACATAATAGAGTATTTAATATTAAGAGTTCCGTATCTAAACTTATTATTTTATTTATTTATGCACACAAACAACAAAAGAAACCTTATGTTTAATTTTGTGCAAAGACACTGCTTATTTCTAAAGAAATCTCTTCCGGCCGACCTGACATTGGAGTTTGGTTAACATCTGGTAGTATTGTGTGCTTGTTTATTACTGCATTTATATCCAACAGTATGTCTCTCTTACTTTTAATGGGCTCTTTTAAACTTAAAGTAAATTAAGGCTAAGTTTAAACTAACACAATACAGTAATGTATAATTATCATCATCATCAGACATAGTGATCTATCAACGCACAGCCCAAACCACTGGACAGATCGGGTTGAAATTTGGCATGCAGGTATGACGTAGGCTTCCGCTAAGAAAGAATTTCGATCAATTCTACCCCCAAGGGGACAAAAATATTACTTCGTGACGCGAACGAAGCCGCGGGCAAAAGCTCGTAACACAATAAATAACAAACGAATCTATCTCTGCAACTGTAGATGTACTGTTAAATAAATTTCCAGTGTGTACTGTAGTATATAAAATCTTAAAAAAATATCGATAAATTATTCACCTGTCGCCCCATCCCTATCGATCCCACGCGTGGCATCGCTTACAGCTTTGTTTCAGCAAAAACGGATTATTCTTGACAGCGATAATGGCGCCATCTGTAAACCCGGGAAGGGATGTTTAAAAGAAAATGTTAAGGTGCAAATATCCGAGGACTTTATTTTTCTACGAATATACGTTACTATGTAGGGATTTATATGTCAGTCTAGACGATTGAGCAGCAACTAGGTAATTTATAACAATTTGTTAAAGTCAAATAGGTGTTCGTTTAGTTAGACTACAGTTGCATTACTATTTTTTATAATACAGAACTAGCAGACGAGCAGGCAGTCCACTTGTAAATGGCTACTGCTGCCCACGGACATCTATTCAACCCCAGAAAAGATTAGATATTCCTACGTGAGGTCGGCCACAGATGCGCCGCTACCCCTGAGGACTAAGCTGGAACGCCTCGGAAAAGTATGACTCGGTTACCACACTTCAAACCAGAACACAGCAGCGCTTAACATTATTTTTATCAAGCAGAACTTGTGTTTTTTAGTTAGACTAGAGTTGCATAACTTTTTTTTGTTTTTATAAAATAGGAGTAGCAGACGAGCATGCAGTCCACCTGATGGTAAGTGGCTACTGCCGCCCATGGACATTTGTAATCAACCGCAGATAGGATTAAATATTCCTACCTAAGGTCGGCCTCATATGCGCCGCTACCCCTGAGGACTAAGCTGGAACGCCTCGGAAAACAATAACAAAAACCGCGCTTACTTTTTGTCATCTTATAAAATTGTCCCGTTTGTGGTCACAATTTGACCCTAATCGAGAAGCACGGCTATGCGTCCACCATATTCAGGGAATGCGCGCAATTTTCGCAAATGTGGGGTTATACAGCAGTAACGATTTACCATCAGGTGGAATGCACCGTTTCCTACAATTATATTACAAACAATTGGCCAAGTACAATCCGAACACGTATACATGGGGTTCCGTATCGTTATAATTATTATCGTTACAATTTTAGAAGTAAATGCATTATGAAAAATTTACTGTCTACCTAGTACAGTTTAATAGATAAAGCGAAAAACGTTAAAAACGGTATTATTTTAAAATGGTTTTTCTCTTTAGTATTTGTTGTTATAGAGGCGACCATTAAACATACTCTGAATAAATTTCAGTCGCCTTTCTATTACGATTCAACAGATACAGGCGTGTTTTTATTGTTTATAATATAGGAGTAGCAGACGTGCATGCAGTCCACCTGATGGTAAGTGGCTACTGCCGCCCTTGGACATCTGTAATCAATCCCATATAGGATTAGATATTCCTACCTGAGGTACCACTGAGGACTAAGCTGGAACGCCTCGGAAAAGTCTGTCTCCCTTACCGCACCCTTCAAAACGGAACACAGCAGCGCCTAACACTGCTGTTATTAGGTAGAAATAGGTGCGGCGGTGGTGCCGCCGGAGTCGAACCACAAAGGGTTCTACCAACTTCAACAGACAGACAGACATCGGAGGCTTAGTAATAAGGTTGCGTTTTTACCCATTGTTTGCGGAACCCTAAAAACATTTTAGGTGCTTGTTTATAGCAGTGTATTACGTTTATTAACTTGTAATTATAACTTAATAAGCAACTCATTAGTTTGTAATCAATCACTATGACCTACGTTGTCCTATACAAGATCTCAATCCTAAAACATAAGTAGGTTGCTAATTACACTTTGCGCACATGCGTTTATCGCCTTTGCTAAAAGGTAATAAGGACGATTATTATTTGCATTTTAAACCCCAAATAAGTGAGGTTTGTTACAGGATTTTCTAGTTTATGCTTACAGGATAAGGGTGGGTTTGGGGTGGTTAGAGGTGAGTTTTGAGAACTTCTGTATATGTGGTTAACTTACAAATCTTCTAAAGTGTTGCTTTGGGAACTGAAACTTTGTATTGTTTCATTAACTAATTGTTTAGTTACACATGTGGTGTAATATCTCAAGGGTATTTTTGGAATTAAATATAGGTAGGTAATAGTATTTAAAAGTATTGGAAAGTAATAAAAATATTATATTAATAACTAGCAGACTTGGCAAACGTTGTGTTGCTCTATAAATAAAAAAATAATAAGGGTGAACAACCCTTATCACTTAGGGGTATGAAAAATAGATAGTAGCCGATTCTCAGACCTACTGAATATGCATATAAAATTTGGTGAAAATCGCTAAAGCCGCTTTGGAGGAGTACGGTAACTAACATTGTGATATGATAAATTTATATGTAAGATTAATTAATATAATGAATCTAAAAAAAAGTTTTCAAAGGTATATGAAGACTACCAATACGCACTTGGCCAGCGCGGAGGTTTATAACCTAATCCATCTCATTCTAAGAGGAGACCCGTGCCCAGCTGTGGGACAGTAATGGGTTGATTTTGATGATGACTTCCTGTACCTTTCAGATACCTAAATTAATAACCAAAAATACATTTTAAATCACGTAAAATATTCCTACACTTCGCACCGCAACAAGGCAAAATTGAATAAATTACACCAAATCTGAATAACAGACTTGTAATGACTTCCATTTATCTTGGGGAACCCACTTTTTTAATATAACTAAGTAAGGTAAGTGCTGTAGAGTTAAAATTTCGTTTAAAACATATTCTTTGATGACGTAGCGAAGAGGCATGCTGTTGACTTGATGATAAGTGGCGTCTAGCAGTGATAGCCTAATGGTTAAGAAACTTGGCCTCTCGATCGAGGGGTCGGAGGTTCAAATCCCAGGCAGACACCTCTGATTTCTCAAAAATTATGTGCGTATTAGAAATTACTTATCATTTGCTAAACGGTGAAGGAAAACATCGTGAGGAAACCTGCATACCTGAGGGATTTAAAAAATAAATCTCAAAGGTATGTGAAGTCTACCAATACACGCTTGGACAGCGCGGTGGACTATGGTCTAATCCTTCTCATTGTGAGAGGAGACCCGTGCTCAGCAGTGGGACAATAATGGGTTGTTGATGAAGTGGCGTCTGCTGCCCATGAACATCTGTAATCAAGTCCAAATAGAATTAGTCTTATCTGAGATCGGTTACAGTGCATTGTTTACCACTAGAATGGTCTTCAAGTAGAATCCCTGGTCTATATGGAGGTGAGTACAGACATAAGATTCAGTGATCAATTACGTAAGCTGCCACCTATGAACATTTGTTATCATCCTTTGATTAAATTAGATTCCTACCTGAAGTCGACCACATATGCGTTACCCCTGAAGACAAGTTGGAAAACTTTGAATAAGTACGTCTCCCTTACCACATCCTTCAAACCACAACACAACAGTGCTCAACACTGCTGTTATTACGGAGAAATGGATGTGGCCGGAGTCGAACCACAAAGAGTTCTTCCACATTCTTTCATCCTGTGTAAATGTTATCATGGCTTGCATGTGAAGCTAGAAATTTATTCTCGCTTATAACCTATCGTTGTTGAGGAAACAGTTGGTTGTCGGAGGATCTCGTGAACTAATAAAATAAATCATTTTCCTATCTGATTTAGAAGTTAGGTACGGACCGCAAATGGATTAATGATCTAATTACTTTCCTATATTACGCTATCCTTGCTAAATTAGTACTTAAGGCTTAATCTTATCATTTTTATAATAGCCCTAAAAGTACTAGGCGGTAGAACCACCAAGGCAGAAGTACAACCGTCATTTTTTATAATGTAGGTGTAGCAGATGACCATGCAGTCCACCTGATGGTAAATGGCTAGTGACGCCCATGGACATCTGTAGTCAACCCCAGATAATATTAGATTCCTACCTGAACGGCGGACGCGCTCTCAGATGCGCCGCTGCATCTGAGGACAAAGTCGGTATGAAAAGCATGAAGTCATGAAGTCGGTATGGAAAAAATGAAAAGCATGTGTCCCTTCAAACCAGAACATAGCAGCGCTTAACAATGCTGTTATTCCGTTGAAATAAAGTGATGCTTGCAACTTTGGCGCTGCAAGTCTGTAGCACTAAGTGAGAGTAGCGACGTATCTGTGGTAGACCTTAGATAGGATTAGAATCCTATGTGGGGCTGATTATAGATAGGTACCCATGAGTAGCAGTAGCCATATTTTCTCAACAGATATTTTCATGCTCTGAATTATAAACAAATGTAGTTTGTGTGATGGTAAACCGTGCATATATGCTACCAAATCTAAATAAAACCGATATTCTGCGATACGATAAAACGATATTTTGTATCAATACATATAATACGCCAAGCGGAGATAAATATCATATTCCTCGGCGTATCAAAACGTATTTCTGATTCCGAATACAGATATACCATCTTCTGGTTTTTATCCGGTAAACTCAGGAATGGAGAAACTTATATTTAAGCAATACCTACACCGCCTTTGAGTAAATAACTATAAATAAACACTACAATGTTTTAAACAATAGTTTAAACACAGTAAATCCAAATAAATTCCCACTTTAACAAAAACTAGAACTAACCGCCCCATTAATAAACAACCCCTACGTAAAGTTTACGTATTTTTAAAAGCTTTGTTCCACCCTTTTAGATGTGTTTCACCAAGGGTTGGTAAAGTGGGTGTATAGTTTATTTTGAGAGTTACACAAAAGCTTTTTTGCCTACCGGTCGAAATTTAACTATTATCATTGATTTTGTTAATATTATTAAGGGTAATAATAAATAATAGCTTTTAAAATCGGCTAATAAACATAGTTCTTAATCAGAGGGTCCAAAGTACGAATCACTGGCACGCCTTTGAGTTTTCAGTTATGTGTGTATTGCAAATTAAGTATTTATGCGCTGGCCAAGTACATTGGTAGACTTCACATACCTTTCAAGATTTTTTTAAAGGTTTCTTAGGTATGCAGGTTTCTTTACGATGTTTTCCTTCGCCATTTAGCAAGAGATAATTAATGTCTAATACGGCCATAACTGAAAAATCAGAGGTGCGCCTGGGATTTGAACTTCGGATCCCTCGATCATTAGACCGAGTGTATTAACCATGAGGCTATCATTGCCTTATTCTGTCAATGTCTTTCCTATTTAAGTTATTTCCTTATTTATTTCTTATTGCCACTCGCTAAGGGTGGAACAAGGGTGTAAACCACCCCTACGGTTCATACGGTTCATTAACTAGATTCGTGAGCGAACAAATTTCTAACAACAAACAATATGTACGCAACTTTCAGATTAAATTCTAGGAAATTAAAGTTAATGTACAGAATTAGGATCTCACTGGGATATGACATAGTGAGTCTTTTTTATACAGGAATAGCAGACGAGTAGTCCACTGATGGTAAGTGGCTACTGTCGCACATGGATAACTGTTATCAACCCCAGATAAGATTAGATTTCGTCAATTAGTCGGCTATAGATGTGCCGCTACCCCTGACTAAGCTGGAATACCTCGGAAAAGTATGTCTCCCTTACCACACTTCAAACCAGAACACAGCAGCGTTTAACACTGCTGTTATTAAGCAGAAATAGGTGTGGCGGTAATGTCGGGGTTGAACCACAGAGGTTCCTACCTCCACCACCAGGAGGAGGTACCACCTTCGGTTGAAAAATGTTATTGTGACGAAATCAAACGTTTTTGCACATATTACATTTAGTCCACACCTTCATTCAGTGAATTTGTGTACGATTTAGCACAATACATAACTTCTTGATTAACTTCCCGGAGAACTTTTATAGGGAACGGAGTATAGTTAGAGTAATTAAAGAGTAACTGCGCGTATAGAGCGAGCATACTTGGTAAGATACATGACACTGGTAAGAACACCATCTCTATACGCAATATAGTGCGAACAATCTTAATTCAAAGTTTAAGTGAAGTGAGTTAGTTAATTTCGATGTTAATATAATATAAATATCGTGATTTTAGCCAATGAGCGATAGTAAATTAGTCATAACTATAAGTAAGGTAGTGAAAGGCTAGTGGTTAAGAAACACGGCCTCTCGATCGAAGGTACAAGGTTCAAATCCCAAGCACGCATCTCTGATTTTTCAAAGTTATGTGCGTATTAGAAATTAATTATCACTTCTTAAACGGCGAAGGAAAACATCGTGAGGAAACCTACATACCTGAGAGATTTATAAGAAAAAAATCTCAAAGGTATGTGAAGTCTACCAATACGCACTTGGCCAGCGCGGTGGATTATGGCCTGATCCTACTCATTATGAGAGGAAGACCCGTGCCCAGCAGTGGGACAGTAATGGGTTGATGGTGATGATGTTAAGTATCTCATTCTCAATTAAAAATAAGCTGAAACTGGACTGAAATTTTTTAGACAACCCCCACTTTTTGACATATTTAATTTCATATAAAAAAGGTTTCATCCATTAAGCAGCTCGGTGAAAGTCGTCTTATATCAGGATCTTAGACCATAAGAACATCTGCTCACGATTCCTACTAAGTGTTAAATTGGACTCTATGCTAATCGTTACTCTGTGGTAACAACTCCGGGCGCTAACCCCGAATGGGTAGAAGTTATTTGGGTCTAAGCTATATTCTGGTAATGATTTAGGTCATTTCAGGCTATTGTTACTTTCAGAACTATGTAATTAGTTTTTGTTGACTTTAACTGTTGTTATTTGAATATAAATTAAGGAAAAGGTTTTAATTAGTTTGGGTATCGGGTTCTTTTAAACAAAATTAATTGCATTGTTTTCTACACTAATATTATAAAGAGGACAACTTTGTTTGTTCGTTTGTTTGATTGTAATGAATAGGCTCAACAACTACTGGACCGACTTTAAAAATTCTTTCACCATTCGAAAGCTACATTATCCACGAGTAACATAGGCTATATTTTATATGAAATATATTTGATAAATAGATTTTGAGGCGTTACAAAATTTGCCGGGTCAGCTAGTTTATAATATGGAAGTAGCAAGCGAGCATGCAGTCCATCTGGTGGTAAGTGGCAATTGCCATCTTTGGATATCTGTCATCAACCCCAGATAAGATAAAAATCTTACCTGAGGTTGGCCACAGATGAGTTGCAACCCCTGAGGACTTAGCTGGAACGTCTCAGAAAAATATGTCTCTCTTACCACACCCCTTCAACCAGAACACAGCATCGCTTGACACTGCTGTTATACAGAAATAGGTGTGGCGGTTGTGCCGCCGGAGTCGAACCATAAAGTGTTCTACCACTTTTCAATACCCAAAACTTCCTACTTCTATATAAAGACTGCTTCAACAAAGATTATTTTGAAAAACCGTATACATTTATGTAGCCATTCCCGAGCCATCCCAATATCCTTAAAATCACGGCTCCAAAACACTTAGAATAAGGATGTCAGTGCAAAATTATTGCCCTAATCTAAAAAACCCGGCTAAACTGAGCGGAGTCATAAATATAATGTCATGTTCGTGGCTACATTGCTACAAAATCCGCTACAGGGGAAACATACGGGCGTTTGTTTCAGACGTGCCCGTAGTTGACTGGAGTTTTAATATTTATCAGCTATTTTTTTTGTTAAGAACAATAAATAAAATAATACATATTAGTTGTAGTACTTGCTTGTAGCATTAGGTACATTTTTTGTCTCATATTATTTCTTAGTCTTTCTCGTGTCACAATGTTAGTTACCGTACTCCTCCGAAACGGCTTTATCGATTTTCACCAAATTTTATATGCATATTCAGTAGGTCTGAGAATCGGCTACTATCTATTTTTCATACCCGTTAGTGATAAGGGTTGTTCACTCTTAAGATTTTTTTTATTTACATGGCAACAAAACTTTTGCCGGGTCGGCTAGTAATGTTACAACAATGTTATTCTTTTCTTTATTATGTATTTACTACATGTTTTTTCCTTTTGATATAAGTCATGGTTTATTATAATCTGTTCTGAAAATAGGGCTCTATTATAAGCTTAGCACTCGCAATAGCAATGAGCTTCACAGGAATATGTTATCTACTTTTGGCAGTCGTTATAAAACTTCTCTGTGGAGCTCTCAAATCAAATGGAGTTTTAATTATAATATGCACAAAAAATAGGTAAGTATTTAGTATATATGTATAACACATATAACATATAATAATAGTTTACACAAAACAAACATAGTTGTAAATATTACACTACTTTAGCAAAAAAAAAATGCCATTAAGAATAAAAAGTAAGTGTTGTAACAACTCTTTATAAATACTGAATTGTTCCTCGTCCGACAAATCCGAAGATAGCCGATTATTGTCCATAGACCGTTAAGTTCACTTAAACCTTAAAGTTAAATTACTCATCAATCTCATCATCATCATCAACCCATTACTGTCCCACTGCTGGGCACGGGTCTCCTCTCATAATGAGAAGGATTAGGTCATAGTCCATCGCGCTGGCCAAGTGCGTATTGGTAGACTTTACATACCTTTGAGATTTTTTTTATAAATCTCTCAGATGTGCAAGTTTCCTCACGATGTTTCCCTTCACCGTTTAAGCAAGTGATAATAAGTTTCTAACACGCACATAACTTAAATCAGAGTTACCTGGGATTTGAACCTCGGACCCCTCTATCGAGAGGCCGAGTTTAACCACTAGGCTATCACTGCTAAAGTTACTATCCGTGTTTTTCCACGGTTATTCTACTGTAGCTGGACATTAATTTGAGGAGCAATTAAAACTTTTACCCACGGTTGGTCTTTTTAACGCTCAAGTGCTTAGTCAAAAAGTATGGTCGTGGATTTTCGGTGATTCCATGAAAGTATCTTGTCAAGACTCCATTTGTAAGTGGCCTAATTACTTTTTCGTTTATCTTGTACAAGCGGCCTTACTTATGTTATCATATAAATGAGTTTTTTTAAAAAGCTGTTTATTGTGCAGTAAATTTAATAGAGGAGTATAAAATGTTGTAAATTTAACTTTATAAATATTTTTTGAAATATAATTTTATTATTTTTTTTATTTCAGAAATGTAGCAATAGAGTATGCAGTTACGTGATTATAAGTGGCTACTGCCGCAAATGTAATGTATATGTAAAAAAAGCAAAAATAGGTAGCTAGGTGTTTTCTGGTTTGAAGGGTGTGGTAGGAGATATGTACTTCCAAGGCATTCTAGCTTAGCCCTTAGGGGAAGCGGCGTATCTGTGGCACACCTCAAATAGGAATCTAATCTTACCTAGGGTTGATGATAGATGTCCATGGGCAGCTGTAGCCTATTACCACCAAGTGGACTGCATGATCGTCTGCTACTCCTATATAATAAAAAATAGTCTATTTTGGTATACTCTCCTCTCAGGCTAGAGAACTTTTACCTTTTTGAAAAGCCCTATTTTCAAAATGGTTGGAAAATACCAATTTCGAAACCAATTTCGAACATAGGAAAAGATTTTCCTGGTTTTGTGAAGACAACAGTAGATTCTACAAAGGAAGTTGTAAAGTTGCATTTAAAGGCATTTGCAGTTACAATATATAGAGAACCATTGCCCATTACAGTACACAAAGAATTGTGACGGCTAAAGTGAATAAAAGGGCCGATTGTTTGGGAAATAGGACAAAATACTGTATTGTCAAGTTTTCCTGGAACATTTTAGAAAGCTACATTTCTATTTTAAAGGTAGAACCCTTTGTGGTTCGACTCCGGCGGCAGTACCACCACACCACACCTATTTCTGCCTAATAACAGCATTTTTAAGTGCTGCCGTGTTCTGGTTTGAAGGGTGTGGTAAGGGAGACGTACTTTTCCGAGCCATTCCAGCTCAGCACTCATTTTGGCTGCTCATCTGTGGCCGACCAAGTCCAGATCAGGTAGGAATATTTAATCCTATCTTGGGTTTGGAATATTTAATCCTAATAGGAATATTTAATCCTATCTTGGGTTTGGCTGCTCATCTGTGGCCGACCAGGACCAGATCAGGTAGGAATATTTAATCCTATCTTGGGTTAACCACAGATGTTCTTTGCAGTAGACGTTTACCATCAGGTGGACTGCATGAGTATTTACTACTTCTATACCAAAAAAGCCATATTCTAACTTAGAGTCAAGCACCAATCCATAAGCCATCTAAAATAGCTTCTAAAACCCAATACAATTTAAGGTTAGGCAAGTATCAGGCTGGGCGCGATAAAAACAGTGTAACTCGAATTATCTTAAGCTGAGATCCAGAAATCTAAACTGGGCCGTCATATCGCATTGCAATCCCCAAGGTCTGACGGTGTATAAGTCAAAGACTTACGCGGATTTTCTTTTTCTATATTATAAAAGTAGTAGACGAGTATGGCGAGGAATATACCACCTGATAGTATCAATCACCTGATCAATCCCAGGTATCCTACATGAGGTCGGTCACAGATGCACAGCTACTCCTGAGGACTAAGCTGGAGCACCTCGAAAAAGTATGTCTCCCTTACCACATCCTTTAAATTGTTGTTAGGCAGAAATAGGTGTGGCAGAGTCCCGCTAGAATCGAAATACAGAGGGTTCTACCACAAAAAGTGTCTCATCATAATATCAAGAGCTAACGGGTAGCTCAGAAATTTGAAGGGTGAGAAAAGAAGAAGAGAGATGTGAGGTGTTTCAACTTAGTCTCAGTAGTAGCAACTGTCACCGACTTTCAGTTAGGACTACATTTGTAATTATTGTCAATAAGATATATCCATCGGCAGTGATCACTTACAATCAGGTGCTCAGTATGATTTCTACTTGAAATTGTTGAATTTGAGGTGACCGTTTGTAACTTCGACTCTTCTGTCACAAGAAAAATGTAAAAGGTATGATGGTTTCTGATAACCTATCTTCACAATCAGTGTTATGTAAAAATGAATGATTAATTCCCTCCCAATCCTCTTACTTAAGCCCGCCCCTATCTCCTACCAACATGATTTATCGTAACAGCCCTCGCATTTCGTCCAATTTACAGAAAACCCAGCTACCCTAATAAAGTACCTCGGAAGATACAAATTTAAACGCTCCTCTGACCGCGATACAAGATATTTGTTGCTTTTTCTATATAGTGGTCGTTATTTTTAACTAAACGCCATGTGAGCTTCTGAACTCAGATACTAAAAGCAGTTTTAGAAACATTTTAGCTGTTTACGAATTGAAGTTAAAGCTATCTGCTGTGGTATATACTATTGATTGAAGATTGACTATTGGTGGTGCACGGCGTATTTATTTACAAATAATAAATAAATAGCCATATTCAGTTTTCCGGTGTTTTGTTGAAGAATACTGTAAAGGAGAGGTGTCTTTCACCTCGTGGATTTAGTTGGAACGTTCCGTATTTGTAAGTGTACTTATACGAGGCGTTCCGTTTGTCCGTGAGAGAAGCTATACAGATATTCAGTCTTCTAGGATCCTCTTCTTTCTTATTTGGGGTTACATATTCCCACATGACATGAAATGAGTTACAGCTTCAGTTAACACTAAGACCAGTTTGCATGCTGGTTTGCTTCTCCAATTTCATAAAAAGATCACGTGGATCCATGTGGGCAGAATACCAATTGATAGCTCATTTGATGCTAATCACGGCAGAAACAAACAAGCGACGTGGAAAATTCAGGATTTTCACGTATCAACGCCCGAAAACATTTGTCTAAATGATTAACGATCGGATAAGAATCTAAGAGGGGAAATGCGACAGTTTTTTTGGGAAAATCTTCGCGATTTATCTGTTTTTAATTCTTACTTTTTTGCCAACCGCTCGGCGATTTCAGAAGTGGATGAGCTTTAAGCGGCCGGCGAAATTTGGCTCAAGGCCAGCCATTTCTTAGGTCCCTTTGAGATGCTATTTTTCAGACTTACACTGTTTGTCCACCGCAACCGTCACCGAGCCGATACCGATAATTAATGACGGCGCCGAAGTAGCGTACATACAATTACTAAAGCAGCTTGTCTACCGCACGTCCGTCACCCGAGCACCGTCATCCCGGCCGCCGATATTTCGAGTAACGGCGTGACCGCTAGATCGGCACCGAGATTTTGACGGTCCGATGTGCCGGCAATATGAAATACGTTGGAACTTGTCCATACACTACCGTCACACGAATGGCAGCTGGAACAAAATAAACCGACGATATCGGTCGCGGTGGACAAACTATCGCCGTCACGACGTATTAAAATCGGCCCCAAAATAATCTCGTTCGCGGTACCGGCTCGGTGACGGTGCGGTGGACAAACAGTCTTAGTAAAGTCTGTGGCCAAATTGTTTTCATACACTTTTACCCAAATTCGCCTAAATCAAGTAACTTGACTAATTGAGAACTTTTTGTCAACTTTGCCTTGATTGATCGTAAAACTTCTTCATGATCAATTTTTTGGAATTTCTGGAAGACAACCAGATGAATGAGTAGACAGGCTGATGGACTTAATTTCTCTAATAAACTTCAAGTAATAGAGGAATAATATTGTAAGCTCATCAATCCAGATAAACTTAGATTCCTATCTGGGGTTAGCAATAGATGCGTTGCTATTGAGGATTTAATTGGAATGTCGCGGATAAGTATGTGTCCCTAACCAAAGCTTTCAAAGAGGAACACAGCAGCACCCAACACTGCAGTGCTTATTAGGCAGATATTATATACGTGTGGCGGCGGTGCCTTCGGAGAGGAACAGAGGGTTCTACCACCTTCATTGGTAAATATAAAACCATTTGAGTAAAAGATAACATCAGTTATGAAAACAATAATATTCAATTGTTATTCATAGAACATAAAATTAAGCGAAGGCATAGAAGCAGTAAAAAAATAATAAAAATATGCAATAACGGGCAAAATAGGGGAAGTTTATGTACACTCATAAATGGTTATGATGCTACGAACTCATATATATAGCAAAACATATTTACGTGACCTTAGATGAAAGATGTCCGTCTTCGTCAGCTCATTACTGTCCCACTGCTGGGTACAAGACAAGACTTATGGTAAGGATTTTCTGAAGAGTTGATATCGAATGGATGTTACTGATTTTGTATTTTCTGCGGTGGTTATATATTTTAGATATATATGTGGGAGAATGTTTATATTCATATATAAATATTCCGTTTTTAAAGTCACAATATATTAATTTCGAACTACCGCTCCGTATTAACAATTGGCTACCTGTATCATGGTATAAAAAAGGGGCGCGCAACTGTCAACAGATCAGAAGTTGTCCAATAGTGGGCACGGCACGGTGGTGCTCTGAACTGTTTGGTATTTTGCTTGGGTGTTATTGTTACTGTGGTGGCATTAACGCTTATTCGTTTAATTATTTTAACTATAATTTTTATAAATATTGGTTAAATTAGTTGAATCGAAATACCATTGTAGATCTACCTACCGGCGCGCCCACATCAGAATCGGGATAGGATACGCCCTTTTTATTACGTAATAGTTTTAAAGTAACGGTAACAGAAGATAATCAACCGCGTGTATAGGAAGTGTTCTACTGAAGAATTTATCGTGGCTGTACTCCTGACGACAGTTTGGGACGCGCAATGGAGGCGATATTGACAAGGCCTTCGACATTGGAGGAGCTGTGTGTGAAACACATGATGAAACCGGTTGCGTGAGTAACGTGTACGGTTTGTCTAAATATTGTAATAATTTTATGTGCATTATTTTAGCAAGCGTGTGAAAGCAACCGCAAGCTTGGGTACCGCAAGCTTGGGTATGAAAATTGAGGAGGTGGAAGGTGGTTAGCATTGTCCATGTTAACCGTCTTCGTAATTAAGACTCATTGGCGCCGAGACTCATTGGCGAACGATTGGCGCTCCGGTATGATCAAACCAATGGTTTTTATATTTTCAATTTTGCTATTTGAAAGTTGTTAAAGATTATAAGAATCACTAATATGAAAATATTTGGTTATGCGCGAAAAATTTAACAATCACACTCGTAGGTACCGACATTTTTTTAGAAATGTTTTGGGTTTTTGAGTAATTTCTACTATGCTTTTCACAGTTTCGTTGCTTATATCAACTCTTTAAGAGTCGATGCTTGCTTATGCTAAATAAGTAAATGAATAACGATCATATTGTTTTAAATGATTGCGCTGCAAAAAATATTTTAAGATTGTGAATACAAGTTCTGATATCTACCCTTTTGTATGTACCTATTCGTTGTAATGCATTTAACATTCTTAATAAACTCCCAGTCTTAAAACTAGTCACAATGAAGATTATTATTGAAGTAAAAGGTTTGATAAATCAGGTAGCATACTTTTTGCTATCGCAATTCCATGGCCCGTGAATTTCGTAAGTTTTATTTCTAGTTTCACCTGGAACACCGTGATAGTGAGATATGTATTGTGCTCATTGAAAGGTGTACTCTCAACCAGCGCTTGTCATTTTTAGTAGGGTGCTATCTAATAATATTTACCTAGCGCTTGTTCCCAGAATCTGTAACTAAAATGAAAGCTGCTTATTGGGGGTTTTGTAACAACACTTGACTTGTGATGGCCGTAGACGTGGACCAAAATTGAATGAAAATGTAACAATTAGATTCTGGTGGTGAGTCAGTAAGTTGTTTATCGGTAAGCGACTTTGTGCTCTTACAAATTTGTGTATTTAAAGTTATTGATAAAGGTTACAATTTGCGAAGGATACATTAAGGTAAAGCTGAAGAAAAGGAGTTTGGTAACGTTCGCATCACCCCAAATGGTGTATTGGACTAAAAAAAAAAAAAAAAAGGTGAATAAAGTTATAACTTATTAATAAACATTTAGTCTTCTGTGTTTTTTAACATTGTTTTGTGACATAATGTGTAACTATTACTTGCTATTCACTTTAAAAATTGCAGAAGTAAAGAGAATCGAAGCTTAGCTGACTGTAGAAAAAAAAACAGTTACTATAATGGTGCAAATCTGTAAGCATTTTGATCGGTCAAATGTGTTTAAAGGTTTAATTTAATAAAGACAATTCATCAGCCTCGCTCGGAGTCGATCAAGTATTTTTAATAATAATTTAAAGTTGAACTTGTTTTACAGTAGTTTAAATTGTTATTGGATCTTCTTTCTTATTTTGTGTCATAGTAAATAATACCTTTCGAGATGACGTACATCACGATCCTAGACTTTACGTGTGATATTATATTATGTTGGTACCTTTAGTGAATACTTTAACAGTGGTAAGTCAACTATACCATCATGTAATCTAGCTAACAATCTAAACGTTTTAATTATTCATTGACATAAGGAGTTTATTGTTATTTTATTTAGTTTTGTAACTGTGCAGATGACGACATTACGTCTAGATATACGACTGTGGATATAACAAATTCAAAATATTCACGCACGCAATGTTTATATTATACGAAACAATTCGGCATGTTTTTCTCCTTTTCATAACTTTATCGTCGTTACACTCAAGCAGGTAAAGTTTGTAAAGGTGGTAGAAACCTTTATGGTCCGGCAATACCAATACCATACAGCAGTGTTAGGCTCTGCTGTGTTGAAGGTGTTGATGGGCCTCAGTAGCCACTTACCATCAGGTGGACTGCATGCTCGTCTGCTACTTCTAGAGGTATGAAATTTGGTTTAAAGTTTTTGTGTGTGAGCGAATACTTATTATGTATAAATCAATCCGGGACGAAATAATGGTATTTGTAGGTACTTATTATTCTTGCAAATGGTTAATTACAACAACTTTTGGAAGTTATTCACAATTTCTTGTGATAACAGATACTGTTACGTATGAGTTATATTAAATTGAAATAGGTAATTCTATTATTTTCAGATATTGTATTGGAACTCGCGGTTCATACCAGAAAATATTCGTTATTATTTTGTGTTCATACTGTTTCGACCGCTGTTTGTTATTCTACTAATTAAAATGTATATCTTTGCAGATTTATAAGTCAAAGTCAGGTTCGGACGAGCAATTATATACCTACTGCAAGTTCTGATAAAATTCGAAAAATCGAATACTGCAAAAAGAAACAGAGACAAGAGTACATACACTACTGTCAAATTGGACTCTGCAATGTGTGATCATTATTGTGTGGTAAAGACTTTGTTTGCAGCAATGCCTATCGCACAAACGAAGGTAATTGTAAAATTCAAGGTAAAAGTAAAATGATATAAGGTAAATAATATAATGAAGGTAGGATGACTCCAATAACTTTTTACGTTTAATGACCTGGTTTTCGTTGTAATGTAACTGTGGACTTCAGAGTGTTATTTCGTTGGCATTTAACGTCATCACATGAACGGTGCGAACTATAGCTCATGTTATGGTAAGGCAATAGTATTTTAAATATTTTATTAAGAATAACGACCACGGAGTACTTGCTGCTCTGATATTTTCTTTACTGTATGTAAAGTTGACATTAAAACTGTTTTGAACGTGACAATTCACTTTATTATTATTTTCACACATTTGTGTTGTAGACATCAGGTTTTTCGGTTTGAAATTAACTTTTACTTTTTTATTTTTATGCTTGTTACAGCTTATTGTTTACAGTTCTAAATAAGAAAAGCACTCGTGCATGGTTTTGAGCAGGTCTCGAATAGTTTCTTATAAAATTCTGTCATAGTCAAATAAGCTGACTTAAAAGGCATTAATGATTTTCAAGAAATCCTGTCTGAGATAGTCAGACACATTATAACAAATTCAGTAAAGGAAGACATCGTGAAGAACTACACATCGGGAAATATATTCTCAAGGGTATCTGGAGTCTCTACCCAGTGTACGTTTGGCGATGCAGAAGACTATGCCATAGATTTAAGCGAGCCAAACGAAAAGATCTGTAGATTTTACTCTCAAACCATGAACGAAACGCGGAGCTCTCTCGTTATTTCGTATATAATTATTGATTATACATATAATGTAATGTGTTTTCAGACTACGAGAACATATGCTATGGAAAGGAAACTATTTGAACATGTCAGATGACTGTGAACCCTGTAAAGCAATGACAGTATCGACAGTCAAAAATCTGGTAAAAACTTTGTGTTTCTCTTGAGTACCTGCGAACTTTGGAACGGTATGTGGATTGTAAGTTCTGTGTTATCGGGATTGTCTTACATATCGATGATTGTCTGGCCAACAGTCACGTTTATGTTTGATAATAACCCGAGAGCCATGTGATTTGGCAATTCTTTTCAGATAATAATCAATTACGTACGTAAGCTATGTGACTTAGCGAATTTATGATGTCATGGGACTTGACATCAGCCATGTGATTTGGCAATTCTTTTCAGATAATAATCAATTACGTACGTAAGCTATGTGACTTAGCGAATTTATGATGTCATGGGACTTGACATCAGCCATGTGATTTGGCAATTCTTTTCAGATAATAATCAATTACGTACGTAAGCTATGTGACTTAGCGAATTTATGATGTCATGGGACTTGACATCAGCCATGTGATTTGGCAATTCTTTTCAGATAATAATCAATTACGTACGTAAGCTATGTGACTTAGCGAATTTATGATGTCATGGGACTTGACATCAGCCATGTGATTTGGCAATTCTTTTCAGATAATAATCAATTACGTACATAAGCTATGTGACTTAGCGAATTTATGATGTCATGGGACTTGACATCAGCCATGTGATTTGGCAATTCTTTTCAGATAATAATCAATTACGTACGTAGCTATGTGACTTAGCGAATTTATGATGTCATGGGACTTGACATCAGCCATGTGATTTGGCAATTCTTTTCAGATAATAATCAATTACGTACGTAAGCTATGTGACTTAGCGAATTTATGATGTCATGTGACTTGACATTAGCCATGTGATTTGGCAATTCTTTTCAGGAAATAATCAATTATGTACGTACGCTATGTGACTTAAGCGAATTTATGATGTCATGTGACTTGACATCAGCCATGTGATTTGGCAATTCTTTTCAGATAATAATCAATTACGTACGTAAGCTATGTGTTATTTATTTACACTATTAGACACCGGTTATGGGGTTAACCAATTAAAGTTACGTGTTTTATGTACCATGAGATTTGGCTTCTGTGGTTAAAATTGAGACCATATTATCCGCGAATCTAAAGTAGTTTATCCACTTCTTTAATATTATTGAATTTGATTTTTTTAAACTTTTGTTCGCGAGCCGTAACGGCTGCTCGTCAGAATGGCCGTGTGGGAGAATGCTTAATTTCATATATAAATATTCCGTTTTTAAAGTCACAATATATTAATTTCGAACTACCGCTCCGTATTAACAATTGGCTACCTGTATCATGGTATAAAAAAGGGGCGCGCAACTGTCAACAGATCAGAAGTTGTCCAATAGTGGGCACGGCACGGTGGTGCTCTGAACTGTTTGGTATTTTGCTTGGGTGTTATTGTTACTGTGGTGGCATTAACGCTTATTCGTTTAATTATTTTAACTATAATTTTTATAAATATTGGTTAAATTAGTTGAATCGAAATACCATTGTAGATCTACCTACCGGCGCGCCCACATATAATACGGCTTGATCTAACTTATGTGTACGTATTTTGATAAATTCAAGATAGATTTTAAAGCCCATTACAAAAGTATAAGTTAGTAGAAGTCCGTTATACAGGGTGAATTTTTAAAACGGGCCTTCAGGGCCAAATCCGAAACTATAAGGATTAGCGAAAAATGCCGAAAGGAGTTACGAGGCCGATTTTGATAAAAACTAAAACTGCATCATTAATTTTTTAAAATATTTTTTCCTTAGCCGGGAATCGAACGAGTTCATTTTGAAAAAAAATACACCTCTATATTATTCCACTATCTGTTAGTGTCACTAATAACGATCAAATTCTGGGAAGTAATGTTATGTGACAAATTAAAAGGAAAAGGAAAATTTTGAAGAAAATACGTATTTTTTCATACATTGGCATACTAATCCTTAAGGATTATACATAACAAATGATTTATGTATAATCCTTTAGAAACATACATACGTCATACCATTGAAGAATTTGTTGGTTAATCAACTAATTATTCGATGTTATGACTATGAAATACGGCTTAGTATGAGAAAGTAAAAGTTTGGCAAATAAGTTACTGCCGTTTTTAGGATTTATTTTTTAATGGAAAGAGATAACTGATTATATAGTAAATCTTATTGTTTGTTGTTTACAACTTCGTTTCAACGTTAAATATGATTATCTATATCTCTTTTTTTAGTAATCACTCGGATTTTACTCTAAAAAGTAATTCTCGCAAATTGTCAACTTTACATCTGTATTAAACGAAACTCCGCCCATAGCTAAGTCAGACATAAAAATATAAATTATTGGGAAACAAAACGTCCATTTCAAATGATTAGAAACATTGAGCCAAAAAAATGTTAATACACGAAATATTTAAATTGATGAATGGTGGGAACTTAACTGCCAAATTAATATGAAAAAATATGTATTTTCTTAAAATTGAGGCTTCTCCTTTAGTTTGTCATTTATCATTACTTTCCAGATTTTGATCCTAATAAGCAACACTATCAGATAGTGGAATAATATAGAGGGTGCATTTTTTTTCAAAATGAACTCGTTCGATTCCCGGCTAGGGAAAAAATTATTTAAAAAAAATTAATGACGCAGTTTTAGTTTTTATCAAAATCGGCCTCGTAACTTCTTTAAGCATTTTTCGCTAATCCTTATAGTTTCGGATTTGGCCCTGAAGGCCCGTTTTAAAAATTCACCCTGTATATTTTATTATATTTTTACTACGTTTGCTGATTTTATTGTTTTTAAAATCATTATTAACTAAAGTTGTCATCAAATAAAAATTGTCATAACATCGAAATTAAAATAAAAAGATCTTTTATTCCGTACACGTATTCTATTCTTAAATATCGTTTAGATTTTGCAAAAATATCTGTAGAGACTTTTCCAAAATCTAATTACCTCAAACTAGATAATGTTGGCAGAATATTTATTTATTTATTTATTTATTAGGTAATCCAACAGCGATACATATCATATTTTCACAATATATACAGTATGTTTTAAATTAAGCCAAAACAGGATTTACAATAACATTTCTTATGGATGCCGAAAATCTCGGTAAATAGGTCAAAGTATTTTTAAATATAACTTGCTGACCCAGCAAACGTTGTGTTGCCATATAAATAAAAAAAGTTTAGGGTGAACAACCCTTATCACTTAGGGGTATGAACAATAGATAGTAGCTGATTCTCAGACCTACTGAAAATGCATATAAAATTTGGTGAAAATGCTTAGTGATTGAAACTTGGCCTCTTAACCGGAGGCCCGAGGTTCGAATAACAGATAAATGAATCAGATTTTTCGTAGTTTTTATAATATAGGTGTAGCAGGCGAGCTGCATCCACGATGGTAAGTGGCTACTGCCGCCCATGGACCTTTGTAATCAACCTCAGTTAGGATTAGATACCTAAGGTCAGCCACAGATGCGCCGCTACCCCTGAGGACTAAGCTATAAATCTACACACTTGAGTGTACTTGATAAAAAATGGCAGAGAATTTGCAAAGATATCTCTATAAAGTTTTCCAAAATCTACTTACCTCCACTCAATAACGGCGGTAGAACATAAACACATTTCCTAAGGATGCCGACGATCTCAGTAAATGGGTCGAAGCATTTTTCATCATAGCAATATTCGCCAAATGAAATTTGCCGTCAGTCCTTAAACATCATTATATTAGGTTTTATGAGCGATTTCGTATCTGCTGCCTTTTGTGACCTATTCTCAGTATTATAACATTAAGTTATGGAATATGAGTTAAGTAATGTCGGGCATAGTCAGTGATTGGTTGGGTGACCACTAGTGGTTTTGAAGGTGGTAGAACCCTTTGTGGTTCGAAACCGGCGGCACCACCACCACACCTATTTCTGCCTAATAACAGCAGTGCCAGGCGCTGCTGTGTTCCGGTCTGAAGGGTGTGGTAAGGGAGACATACTTTTTAGACGCGTTCCAGCTTAGTCCTCAGGGGTAGCGGCGCATCTGTGGCCGACCTCAGGTAGGAATACCTAATCCTATCTGGGGTTGATTACAGATGTCCATGGGCGACAGTAGCCACTTACCATCAGGTGGACTGCATGCTCGTCTCCTACTTCTATATTATTAAAAAAAATCAATGAGATCCTTTTGTACGAGTATTTCTGGTCTTGGTTTATAACATAGGAGTAACAGACGAGCATGCAGTCCACCTGATAAGTGGGTACTGCCGCCCATGGACATCTGTAATCAACCCCAGATAGGATTAGATATTCCAACCTGAGCTCGGCCACAGATGCGCCGCTACCCGTAAGGACTAGGCTGGAATGCCTTAGAAAAGTATGTATCTTGCCAAACCCTTCAAACCAGAACACAGCAGCGCTTAACACTGCTGTTATTAGGCAGAAATAGGTGTGGCGGTGGTGCCGCCGGAGTCGAACCACGGAGGTTTATACCACCTTTAAAGAGTTTTAAGGTCTTATTAAGGCCCTAAACACATTTCTATAAAAATGAACTACAAATAAAGACAATAAATACATTACTACTCCTCACCATAGTTTCCTAAATAGGCATATCATGTGAAATAAACCTTAGTAAACGTACTAATTAATTAGTAAACCTAATTACTGTATATGTGATTTGGGTAAATAAGCCTGTTTATGACAAACGTAATTATTGTGAAAATTTTGTTACTTGTATAGTACAATGTTTGGAATTATGTGTGTATTTATAAACGAAAATAATGTAAGTGATTATTTTGTTGGGATGCTTTCTAGAACCAACTTTAACTTTGAAAGTTTCTAAGTGATTTGAAGATATGTTATATAGGTTAGAAAACATACATTTTCTATTTTATTAGTACAAAATCAGACTAATACAGATTCAAACTGTGATTTGGAACTGAAAATTTGTAGCATTAGTGTGATATTCAACAGAACAAAGAGTTAAAAATATTTAACGTTAATAATATGTAATTGGGTAAGAAATTACATGCAGCCATATTTTATAGCAATCATATTTCTATATAATACATTAAGTAATGAGTAAAAATTGTATAATTATAAAAATGAAGTTCTAGAATCTTTTTTGGGTTGATTCCATAGGCCCCATCACCATGACTATTTATGACAACAGTGCGCTGTTGTGTTGGTTTAAAGTGTGTATGGGTGTGTGTAAGTGAGTGTAATACTTATCCAAGGCGTTTCGATTTAGGGTCCGTTCACGCAGACCGGATCATATACGCTTGGAATTGTCCAGATCGGAGCCGTCAACTATTTCACATAGACCGGCTGAAAAGATCTGAAAGCGGGTGCGCTTGCAATCGGAGCCGATCGCCTGCACGAGCGACAAAGAGCACGCAATCAGTGCCGGTCGGCTCTTCATATTATTTCACACGAAGCGCGTTTTTCACACGAAGTTTCACACATGCAAAAAAACCTTAATACTCAAAACTCTGTTTTCAACGTGATAAAAATCTGTTCCCCCCATTCGAGCCGGTCTGTGTGAACGGACCCTTAGTCCTCAAGGGTAGCAACAAATCTGTGACCGACCAAAGGCAGGAACCTAATCTTATCTGGGGTTGATAATTATATATGCCCAATAGGCAGTAGCCCAAGAAGGAGAAGTAGCAGTAGAAGAAAATGCCACCACAGTTCAGTATATTTCAGCTCAGACAATTTCTAGGCTAAAAATTAGACACTACAGTTGTATATTTATAGATTTTATCTTTCAATCCCGATGGAAATGTAGTCTAGCAAACACGTTAGGCAATTCTCAGTAAATTTGGCCTACTTTTACGAATTTTATGCCAAAAAATAAAAAGAGATCGTGCCCAAATCTTGTAACAATCAGTATTAACATTATTTGGACTAGATATTTTGTAAATAGATATGAAATTAAGAAATGTTGATAAAACTTTCTATTAGAATTATAATATTTAGAAGCCTGAGGCTAAAATAGAAATAGGTTATTTAATTTTTGTGAACCTACGTGTATTTCTATCTGCTAAAGTATTAATCCATTCGGACAAGTTTTAACGAAAGAATAATTGTTCATTGAGCAATATAACTTATTTAATACGGGATTTTAAAACCATAGTAGAATACAATGTTTGTATTAAGTATAGCTGTCATTCAAAAAAAGCAAATATTCACTTCATGTACAGCAAAAAAGAAAAGTTGGTATAAGAAAATGTACAATTGTACTCGTACATTGAAAAGACTTTGTACACTCATAGCCACACTAGCATTCCCTGTGTCGAGGGTGCCATGGACATACACAAAGACGAACAAAAATACCCAGACCCAGAACAGATATCTGTATTCATCATTCAGATGTCTGGCCGGGGATCGAACCCCGAACTCTCTGAGCGTCAGACCAATATGGTAACCGCTCCGCCACGCGGGCACGGTAATGGTACGTTAACTTTAAAATAAAAGTATAAATTAATGAAATTTAAGTGAGATTCGTGATGCCTACTTAGTCGAGTTTCTTTCGAAAATCTTCTTAAATTAATTGGCTTCATCATCAATTCATTACTGTCCCACTGCTGGGCACAGGTGTCCTCTCAGAGTGAGAAGCATTAGACCATAGTCCATCGCGCTGACCAATTGCGAATTGGTAGACTTCACATACCTTTTAGATTTTTTTAATAAATCTCAGATGTGCAGGTTTCCTCACGATGTTTTCCTTCACCGTTTAAGCAAGTGAAAATTAATTTCTAATACGCACATAACTTTGGAAAATCACAGGTGCCTGGGGTTTTTACCTTGGACCCCTCGGTCGAGGAGCTCATTAACTCACTACCACTGCTCATTAACTCAGACATTGAAAATACAGTTGTATTCCTGATTGCCTAAGATCCACTTATATTATGTACAAGATCAGCATAATATGATAATGGCAATCAGAGATGGACTCCTAAACCAATAATCTTATAGTATACGAGTATTAGCTCAGATATTAGTATTTCTTTGGGTAGTTTATTTTGTGGCAAAATTGTATTATTTCGACAAACGATAAAAGGACGAGATGAGATTTTGTATCTAGTATTTCTGACTTCGCCAAGACTTGTTATCAACTCATTACTGTCCCACTGCTGGGCATGGGTCTATTCTCAGATTATAACAGGTTTTAAGTCATAGTGGACCGCACTATAAGAAACAAAGGAGCGTGCAGTCCACCTGATGGTAAGTGGCTACTGCCGCCCATGGACATCTGTAATCAACCCCAGATAGAATTAGATATTCCTATCTGAGGTCGGCCACAGATGCGCCGCTACCCCTGAGCTAAGCTGGAACGCCTCGGAAAAGTATGTCTTCCTTACCACACCCTTCAAAACACAGCAGCGCCTAACACTGCTGTTATTAGGCAGAAATAGGTGTGGCGGTGGTGCCACCGAAGTTGAATCACAAAGTAGGTATAGTCCGCGCCAAACTGCTAGTCCGCTCTGAACTTATTGCGAGCAGGTGTAGTCACACAATTTGCTATGGTGACGCGATTCATTCTCATATTCAGAGCGGACTAGCAGTTTTACGCGGACTATATAGATATAAAGATAATTCCTCGGGATAACCCCGAAAATATATTCGGATCTCGAAACCACCCAGATTCGTACGTGATAGAAATTTAATAATACGACCTTCGTGCCTGCGTGTCTTATTAGTTTCATATTGGAATTATTTTATTGGATTTCGCCCACTTGTGAGGTTCTTGCTGTATTCTTTTAACTAAATGGAATTAACTTATTGGAAGTTTAACGGATATACCAAGGAATAGATGTTTTCTATCGTTTTCTATCATAACGTGTTTTAAATGGCAATTAATTCGTTCTTATCTAAAGCTGAGATTTTGAGGGTGGTTCGACTCCGGCGGCACCAACGCCACACCTATTTCTGCATATTAACAGTAGTGTTAAGCGCTGCTGTGTTCTGATTTGAAGGGTGTGGTATGAGAGACATATTATTATTTATTTTATGATTCGAGGCGTTCCAACATAGTTCTCAGAGGTCACAACGCATTAATCTTACTTGGAGTAAATAAAGTAATCTTACTTGGAGTTTATTACTAATGTCCATGAGTGGCAGTGCCTACTTACTACGGCTGGCTGCAAGCCCATTTGCTGCTCCGATTAAAAACAAACTGGGGATCTACCACCATCTTTTAAAAACCATCATAGTTCAGGATAATTTTATTTCAATATTGCGTTAACATTATTTTGTTTCTTACCACGACCTCCTTAAAACATTATTTTCATTGTATGATTAAAATAATATTATTTTAAGAGATGGTACTAACCCCCCTGGACTAATCTAGAACAATCTTGTATATTTTGTTGTGTTAAGAGAAAATTAAATATTTACTTTGCAGAATTATTTGTACGTCAACCACGGCTCCACAATATATTTCGTATATAGAGAAAACCCGATAAAAATGCATAATGTATAAATTTTCCAGAAAAAATGACATCCATAATGATATTTGAAGAACAAAAAAGCATTACATATGAGTTTTTCAGAAAAATGCCATTCATAATATATTTGAAATTTAATATTGAAGTTGGAAATATTTCAGAATGTACGTTCTTTTTTCAGCTTTTTAGCTGTATGCATAAGTTTATTGAAGTTTCAGTTATTTCAGTTATATTTTATATGCGGAATCCAATATATTGTCATTTTAAAAGTTAACTGAGTTGACATTTTTTATTAATAAAAGTCAATTTTATAATATAGAAGTAGCAGACGAGCATGCAGTCCACCTGATGGTAAGTGGCTACTGCCCCCATGGACATCTGTAATCAACTCCAGATAGAATTACATATACCTGAGGACTAAACTGGAACGCCTCGGAAAAGTATGTCTCCATTACCACACCCTTCAAACCAGAACACAGCAGCGCTAACACTGCTGTTATTAAGCAGACATACTCGTAGATGTGGCGGTGGTGCCGGAGTCGAACCACAGAGAGTTCTACCGCCTTCACGATACAAACATACTCGTAGATAATCTCGGTGATATTCTAGTGGTTACGAAACTCGACCTCTCGATCGAGTTGCCCGAGGTTCAAAACCGAGACACGCACCTCTGATTTTTCAAAGTTATGTGCGTATTAGAAACTAATTATCACTTGCTTAAACGGTGAACCTGCATACCTGAGAGATTTAGCAAAATCTCAAAGGTGTGTGGAGTATATCAATACGCACTTGGCCAGCATGGTGGGTTATGGCCTAATCCTTCTCATCATGAGAGGACACTCGTGCCCAGCAGTGGGACAGTAATGGGTTGATGATGATGATGATGATGCGTACGCAATTTATGATGTGTTGAGCATGCATTACATAAATTATCATGAGCTTGAATATATTCGTTTAACCTACGGGTTCTACGTTTTAGGCGACGCAGTATCTGAAATGTCTCACGTCGTAGTCAATATGCTACGGTAACGTGAATTTGGATACTGCAAAATCCGTGACGTCGCCTTACACTGACAGGTAAGTAAATTTCCGTTAGGGTCAGCTTTTGTGAAGGATTTAAGAATTAACGGTCAGTTTCTTTTCTTAAGGATTTGAGAAGGAAAGCTCTATCTAAAATGATATTACCAACAAATACTAAAAATAAATTAAATGTAAAATTGAACATAAATAAAATGAAAGGAATAATTATTAAGGAATATTGTTAATAAAGACACTCATTATCATTATGTTTTGCGTCGGGATGCAACAGCCAGGATACAGAAAGACCGAAATACTTATTGTATCCTTACATGTATTTAACCATAGCTGAATGTTACAAAAGTTTCAATGAAGTCTAACCTAAATTATAAGTAACTAACCTAAGTGACTTACTGGGGCAATGTTAGCACCCAGACTGAGTTCCCACGACTTCGAGTTCGGGACTATGTGGTGGCAACGTAGTCAGCGTTCGCACGGCACGGAGGCGGTGTGGAATCGGATCTACTCCAGATAATTTTGTTTAACGCGAATGCCTAACAGGGTTGGTTAAGGCCAATACATGGTTAAGGCTAATAACATATGGATATCATATGTAAATATAACAGAGGTGTAGAAATATTATATGGTTGCAATATTTTTTGCATAGGCTCTTGGAGGAACTGGATTAGGGTCTGAATGGTACTTACTTTGATCATTTTTTCAAAAATATACCAGGCTCGACAAATGAAGAGCAGTGATTGTCTATTCATTGAAACTTTACTTCTCAATCAACCTCTGATTTTTCAAAGATATGTGTATAAGAAATTAATTATCACATGCTAAGGCAAATATTGTGATATTACCGGTATACCTGGGAGATCCTAAAAATGTTCCGTAATCATTCGATCCACACTTGGCCAGCGCGATTGACTATGACCTAATCAATATGAGAGGACTTGCGCCCAGCAGTGGGACAGTAATGGGTTAATGAATCATTGTTTCCCAAATAACGGTAGACCGAATGAGCGTACAGTGACCCCAATTCCTTGAAGATTTCCTCAGACCACGACGATTTGGGCTCTATCGACACCTCGATCAAACATGATCGGAATTTGGGACATTTCTTGTTTGACAAATAGTTTCCGAAAAGGATCTGTAGTTATGGTGAAATTGCGAATATAGCGATGGGTTTAATATGAACAGTTTTAGTTATAAAATTTTAATGAACACATTATTGTAATACTAAGTTTTCTCTCAGAATGAGGACAATCCGGAGTTCACCAAGTTGAGATTGGTAGACTCCATACAGCTTTAACAACTTTTTAGAAAAATTCCAGGCGTGTGGGTTTCCATTTTTAAGAAGAACCGTTCCCAGCAGGGGGATAGCAGTGGGTTCAAGTCATGCAAAACAAATTACCTGTGTCTGGAATAAAAAGCAATAAAATTGAATTTAGACTGTAGTGAATTCGTAGACGACTTTGGCTCAGAATGTTAGATGTCCGAATACGAATACTTTGTTCTAGATTCTAGACGAACAGTTTCCAAAACTTTGTTCTATGTTCAGGTATATGTTTATTTCTGCCTAATAACAGCAGTTTTAAGCGCTGTGTTCTAGTTTGAAGGGTGTGGTAAGGGACACATTATTTTCTGACGAATTTCAGCCCAGTCGTCAGGGCGCGTACGTCGCCGACCTTAGGCAGGAATGTAATGTTATCTCGGGTTGATTACAAATGTCCATGGGTGGCAGTAGCCACGTACGTAGGTGGACTGCATGCTCGTTAGTTAATTTTATCAAAAATACGTAATAGGGGCATAATTTCAAAATTATATTACAGGTATTTTTTACCCAGTTTAGGCAGCTGACGATACTTAATTATGTTAAATAAATTACTATTATATAAATATTACCTCAAGAATATTCAAATATACCTTTGTAATGCGTCATGAAATAAATACATTTATTATTATTATTAATTTCAAAAGCCATACAGTCGAGGAGAAAGCTATATAATGATAAATATTAAAAAAATCTCACATAATTCGACTAAATAAAAAAGCTTCAAGCCTGTCAGCAGTTTTGGAGAACTGTGAATCATCCCAGAATTAATTGTATCAATAGGAGAGAGCGGGCCTTAACTAAAGGACACGAGATGGAGAAAATACAAGGATTCTACGTGACCAAACTTCAATATGCTTGTTCTAGAGGTTTTACGTGGTATGTGTGCTAATCGCTGGGCATCTGCTCTACTGTGAGCGATGGGCGGTAAATATATTCGCAAGAAAGCAGAGACAAGAAAATACTAAATCCCAGAAAGGAAATCATTCGCATATGTTTCGCATTAAGGATTTCATGTTATAATAGTTCATAGTTTTGCAAAATAGTATATTTCCAAAATATTTCATTTGCATAACTAAGATTTTAACATGTTAAGGCTACCCTTAGATAACATCCCCCATGTTATCTAAAGGTGGCGTCTATGAGGTAAATATTGGTACATTTTAAGAAATCAACCAGGTCCGTAAAAATATAAACAAATCTTCCAAATTCCACAATTCTCAGTTTAATTTTATAATCGGTCTATTGACATTTTCGTTTCTTGAACTTTGTTTTATGGTTCTAATTCAATGGTTCTAGTTCTAATTCTCTTCCTGTCACGCGTATATATACCCGCACGCGCGTTCCATATTCACATGAATTAATCCCCTGCATCGCAAACCGTGTACGTATAAAACCATAGTGCAAATGTAACGTATGAGACGCGCGTGCAGGCGTAACGCACGAAAGGAAAAGCACTTACTCTCTTATCGCTCGTCGTGTTTAGTGAAACACATCACTATAGTTCGAGAGACTGGTTTTCGTTTTAGGAAAATTAGAGATTAAATTTTGTGTTACTGTAAAAAATACAGAAGTTCAATTTATTTAGCTTTAATACAAAAAACGTGACACTTTTTAGAACATTGTAAGAAAATTGAGTCGATAACCTTGTTATATTTTTCAAATCACGACCGACGAAAAAGTATCTGAAACTATACACTTTAAAAGCATATTTACTCCTTATTTTAGTTCTTTTTTGTATTTCTAATATAGAAGTAGCAAATGAGCATGCAGTCCACCTGATGATAAGTAGTTACTCCCACCCATGTCATTCTGTAATCAACCTCAGATAAGATTAGGTTCCTACCTGAGATCAGCCGCTACCCCTGTGGATTAAGCTGGAATTTCTCGGAAAAATATGTCTCCCTTACCACACGCTTCAAACCAAAACACAGCAGGGGTGAACACTGCTGTTATTAGGCAGAAATAGGTGCGGCGGTAGTATCGACGGAGTCGAACCTCAGAGAGTTCTATCCTTAATATGTGGTGGAAGTATCTTCCCAGACGAATTATTTTGGTTCTACCTTCCAATACCAATACACAGAGAAAATCTCCATTAACAAATAATTCAAATTCAGAATTCTATTTACAACCTTACAAATACCTCTTCACGAAATCTTAGAATTGAAATAGTTAATTAATAATTTCTAGTCTAGACCTTGTTAATCGGCTTAGCATTCTATGGATCAAATTCGGGCCCTTGCATTATATTAGTCTTTCCATTAATTATGTATATTAATTTCATGCTTATTACTTGATTTCCAAATTCAGAAGCACAAAAAAAATAACGTGTAAAATTTTATGATCATAACACATTCAGTTTTTCATGTTTAATCAAGGTGTACTACTACTACAATCCTTTGTAGATCAGCTACAGAAGAATCTCTATCACACCTTTTTCTGTCTAAAAATAGTAGTGTTTAGCGCTGCTTTGTTTCGGTTATTAGGGTGTAGAAAGGAAGATATATTTGCGGCGCTGCAAAAGGTGGTAGAACCCTTTGTGGTTCGACTCCGGCGGCACCACCGCCACACCTATTTCTACCTAATAACAGCAGTGTTAAGCGCTGATGTGTTCCGGTTTGAAGGGTGTGGTAAGGGAGACAGACTTTTCCGAGGCGTTCCAGCTTAGTCCTCAAGGGTAGCGGCGCATCTGTGGCCGACCTCAGGTAGGAATATCTAATCCTATCTAGGGTTGATTACAGATGTCCATGGGCGGCAGTAGCCACTTACCATCAGGTGGACTGCATGCTCGTCTGCTACTCTTATGTTATTAAAAAAAAAAAAAAAAAAAACTTAGCACTGGATAGCGACGTATCTGCCGACTTTAGGTAGAAAACTAATCTTATCTGGTATTGATTAATATTTAAAATTATTGCTACTACTATTGGTGATTATAGATGTCCATAGGAAATAAAATAAAAAAATAGTAATTTTACAAAAAAATATATATTCAAAAATAAGAAAAAATACAAACTTAAAGTACAACTCCTGGTTCATAAATGTAACAGTTTTGGCAAAATGGGCTAAAACGAAAATCACAAGTCACTGGGATAGACTGGCGTTTGTTTGTTCAGCCTTCAACGTTTCAGGTAGCTGAGTGGTAGCTTACCACCAAGCGTGAAAAGTAGGGTTCACTGTTCAGATCCAATGACAAGACTACCATATCTATTTGTTCATTATAGGGTCTTATCCTACATTACATAAGTCGCAGTTATGCTAACATTAGGGCGATGAGGAATTTCAGGTCCCTAGGATGCCCCTGGAAAAATTCCCAGGTGCTCGTATATCTTGGTTTCTTAATATTTATTTATAATAATACATTTTTATATAGGTAATATAGGAGTAGCAGAGGAGCATGGATCCACCTGATGGTAAGTGGCTACTGCCCCTCAAGGACATCTGAAATCAACCCCAGATAACATTAGGTGAAGGTAGAACCCTCTGAGGTTCAACTCCGGCGGCACCACCGCCACACCTATTCGTGCCTAATAACAGACTGCTGTTAGGCGCTGCTGTGTTCCGTTTTGAAGGGTGTGGTAAGGGAGACATACTTACCGAGGCGTCATGGGCGGCAGTAGCCACTTACCATCAGGTGGACTACATGCTCGTCTGCTACTCCTATATTACAAAAAAAAGACTATACTCAGTAGAAACGCGTGTACAATCAATGCTTAAAATGAGCAATAAATATCAATTACCCGATAACGATATGACATGCAATCCCTATGAATGCGCATATCGGTTCGAAGGCATATCAGATACATTCACGCTGAAATAATTGAATCAATTGGTGCATTAATTGATTGACTTATCTTGATCTGATTTAATTAACCTACAGATGATCGCACACTTAACTATAACCATATAAATTGGATAGAACCCTTTATGATACAACTAAGAGGCACCACCGTCATACCTATTTCTGCCTAATAACAGCAATATATTAGACTTTGCAGTGAAAATCAGTAAAAAAGGGTAAATCTCGATATAAACGCCGAAGTATAACGATTTCTTATATGATATAACGAGGGGTTTTGTCCAACTGAGTTCTCAGAAGGAGTGAATTCAGCATTGGAGACCTCACTGTCCTCCATATTCTTACTCATGATGCATTGATAAATCACTTCACTTTTAGTACACTTTATTAAGTATTACCATTACAATAATCTTCTTAACTAAGCAATATTCTTAATTCTTAAATAATAGTAAAAATCTAATAACTGTACTCACAATTATCGTCCGCTCAACCCGAACACAAGTAAATCAAAAAAATATGCGGTACTTCTAAAAATACATTGTCATTTTAAAAAAGAAATTAATACGGTCCAATCAATGCAATGTAACACAATCAATGTAATCTATCTAAATATAACTTAATTTAGATCTTATAATTCATAAATTGATTTTTAATGATTTTAAACAATAGTAAATATTTTTATAAACAATTATTTAAATAGTTTTCAATATCACATTCAAAAAGCAACAATTTCAATTAACTACACGCCATCTAGTTGCATGACGCTTAACTAAGACGAACAAGATAACAAAGTTGATTTTTGAATATTCCAAGTTTATCATCCAACATTAAATTACATCAAGTACTCAAACTCATGTTTGTAAATAATTAAAGTCGACATTGAATTAATTTAATTAATCCAAAAATAATCAAATGATATTACGAATAATGTCAACGCATTTTGCGTCGACACGGCCATTCTGCGGGGAGGTGCGTGCTCTGCGCCTGCCACGTTTCTGGAAGTGAAAAATATCCATTTGAACTAGGTATCTGTACATCGATACACTAGAAAGTTTTTTTTTTTTTTTTTTTTTTTTTTTTTTTCTTTTTTTTTATAATTGTGAAATATTGTATTTCATGTTGCTGACGTATTTAACTTTTTAAATTCGTAAATATATTCACTTTAAATGTATTCTTAATAAGTAGTATGGGCAAGTTTTATTATTAAAATAATGTGCTATTAGTTTTGTAAATATTAATGTGTTGATGTTACTGTACTTTAGGAATGAGCTATGAATGTTTTTTTTTTTTTTTTTTTTTTTTTTTTATTATTTTTTTTTTACAGTGTTTTTATGCTCCACGCATTTCAACACGTATCATTAGTTCTTATTAAATGCAAATGTCTCCACGCATCCTTGCATTATTATATATATATAATCCTGTAAGGAATGGCATGCGTTCTCCATGTTGCCGTCTAGGAGCGACTTTGTTGTCTATGGCGGGTTTTCTCCTCTCCCCCCCGAGGCAAAGGGAAAAATATGAGATGCCATAGATTCAAGATGGCGGCCGATTTAAAATTTTTAACTTTTTTATTTATTGACTTTATGCTGATGTTTGTTTCTTTTTCGAATAATATTCAGGTGGGTGTTACGATGAAATTGGAAAAAAATGAAAAACCAAGATGGCCGCCGAGATATTTGAGTTTGAAATTTTTCAATTTTCGAGGTGTTTTTGGGAGGTCGTATCTCTTGAGATTTTTAATATTTTGTTGCCATTTTTTTTTAATTTTCTCGGATATATCCTCAATTTTGCCAAATCGGATTTTTTTTTTTTTTTCAACAAGATGGCGGGTCGTCTGTTAGGCGATTTGTAAAATGTATGAAAAAAACAGATTTTTTGAAGTAAAATATTCGGAGGTTGGCAACGTTTGAGCGATTTGCTTTGTTCGGGGCGGTCATGGGGCTCGGTCCGAGGTGTTGCCAGGTTTGAGTTTTTTTCTCCCCACTCTTACAATTTTTCAAACTTTTCATTCAAAAATATGAAAAGTAGAAGGAGAAATATTTTTGATGAAAATTTTTCACTGGAATATTTTTTTTGGCTGTCGTAATGACATTTGACCATTTTCGTCGATGTCGACTGGTAACACTGGCCGCAGGAATTTTTTTTCAGTTTACGAAAAATCGACTTCCTCGTCCTGAAGGAGTGGTGGGGGGGTGGGTTTGATGTATGAGTGGAATTTTTTATTTGCCTCCGTGTCTATGGGAAAAATCTGAAACTTTCAAAATTCAAGATGGCGGCCGATCTGGATTGGGCAACCTTTTTTTTTATTTTGCACCTATCCAAGATCGGTATCGTTTCCGGCTAACTTGAGGGCGACTGATACGATGAAATTAGAAAAAGTTGAAAAAACAAGATGGCCGCCGAGATACTTGAGTTTGAAATTTTTCATTTTTCGAGGTGTGTTTGCGGGGTGGCACTGATGTATTTTTTTTAAGATTTTTTTTATTTTTTTCGTTTTTTTTCTCGGATATATGCTCAATTTTACCAAATCGGATTTATTTATTTTTTTAACCAGATGGCGGATCGTTGGTCAGGCAATTTGTAAAATGTATGAAAAAAACGCATTTTTTGAATTGAAATATTTTCAGGTTGGCAACATTTCAGCGAATCGCCTTGTATGGGGCGGTTGTGGAGCGTGACTTGAAGTGTTGCCAGGTTTAGGATTTTTTTTCTTCGTTCATACTTTTTTTGGAACTTTCCATTCAAAAATGTAAAAAGTAGAAGGAGAAACTTTTTTAATGAAAATATTTTACATGGGTATTTGTCGGGGGGGTCGTAATGACATTTGACTATTTTCATCCAAATTAACTGGCAACACTGGGAGCTAGAATTTTTTTTTCACTTTTTTGACATTTCGAGTAGCCCAGCCTAAACTATTGGTGGGGGGTAGTAATAATGTATGAGATATTTTTTCGGTATATTATGGTGGTTATGGGAAAAATGGGAAACATACAAAATTCAAGATGGCGGCCCTCCTGCGATTTTCAACTTTTTTTTATTCTGCGCGCCTACCTGAGATTGGTGTCATTTTCGGCTAATTGTGGGACGACTGTTACGATAAAATTAGAAAAAATTGGAAAAACAAGATGGCCGCCGAGATATTTGAGTTTGAAATCTTTCATTTTTCGAGGTGTGTTTGTGGGGCCGTAGCGCGATGGTTTTATTAATATTTTTTCGACATTTTTATTTTATTGGCCGGATTGTATCCTCAATTTTGTCATATGGCAGTGTCATATTTTTTTAACCAGATGGCGGACCTTGTATCAGCCATTTTGTAAAATGTACGAAAAATGAATTTTTCGAAGTGAAATATTTTGAGGTTGGCAACATTGAGCGAGTCGCTTTGTATTGGGCGGTCATGGAGCTCGGCTCGAAGTGTTGCCAGGTAAAGATTTTTTTTCATGCTTCATACATTTTTTGAAACTTTTCATTCAAAAATGTGAAAAGTAGAAGGAGAAATATTTTTAATTAAATTTTTTCACAGAACTATTTTTTATGGGTGCCGTAATGACATTTGACCATTTTTGTCTTAATCAACTGGCAACACTGGGATACAGATTTTTTTTTCACGATTTTCACTTTTTGAGTACGTGGGCGGAAATCGTAGACAGAGCATATAAGTAATGTATGGGCGATATTTTTATTTGAAATGGACCCTATGTAAAAAATCGAAAAGCCAATGTTGCCATATACAAAAAAATGTTTTCATACAATGCATTTTCTACAGGATTATCGAAGATTTCAAGCTGTTGCCACCATTTGACGTAATTTTTTTGTATGAGGCGCTTAATGGCACTTATAGACTGTACCAATGTGTAAAAAAATATTTCAGTGTTGCCATACAAAAAATAATAATTTTCATACATGTGCATTTTTGTATGTCACATTTCAAGCTGTTGTAAATTTTGACAACGTTATAATGTATGACGCGTTTGTATGTACTAATAGACTGCACATTTTGGTAAAAAAATATTTTAGTGTTGCTATACAAAAAATATTAATTTTCATACATATGTATTTTTGTATGTAATATTTCAAGCTGTTGTCTTGTATTGGTAACATTAGAATGTATGAGGCGTTTGTTCGTACTAATATTGTGCACATTTTGATTAAAAAATATTTTAGTGTTGCCATACAAAAAATAATAATTTTCATACATTTGTATTTTTGTATGTGGTGTTTCGGGCTGTTGTCTCCCTTTAAAGACCACCGCCACCATGCCCAACATCACTAAACGTCAGTTTTCTGTATGAGGCGTTTAATGGTACTTATAGACTGTGTAAATTGGTGGAAAAATATTTCAGTGTTGCCATATAAAAAATAATAATTTTCATACAAGTGCATTTTTGTATGTCATATTTCAAGCTGTTGTTTCCTTTTGATGTCATTCCAATGTAAGAGGCGTTTGTAGATACTAGCAGTTTTAACATTTGGGTAAAAGAATATTTCAGTGTTCCCATACAAAAAATAATAATTTTCATACATATGCATTTTTGTATGTCACATTTCAAGCTGTTGTATATTTTTGACAATCCTATAATATATGACGTGTTTGTATGTACTAATAAACTGCACATTTTGGTAAAAAAATATTTTAATGTTGCAATACAAAAAATAATAATTTTCATATATATGTATTTTTGTATGCAATATTTCAAGCTGTTGCCTTCTATTGATATCATTAGAATGTATGAGGCGTTTGTAGGTACTAATATTCTGCACATTTTTATAAAATAATATTTTAGTGTGGCCATACAAAAAATAATAATTTTCATACATATGTATTTTCTATTCAATATTTCAAGCTGTTGTATATTTTGACAACATTAAAATGTACGATGCGTTTGTAGGTATCAATAGATTTCACATTGTGGTAAAAAAAAAATCAGTGGTGCCGTACACAAAATAATATTTTTTATACGCATGCATCTTTGTATGTAATTTTTAAAACTGTTGTCTCCTTTTGAAGTTATTACCTAATACGTGGCGTTGTTAGCTACTAACAGTTTGAACCCTACGTCAGTAGGATAATATATCTATGGTTTGAACATTTGGGTGAAAATATATTTCAGTGCTGCCATACAAAAAATCGGTTATAGGGTTTATAAGTATATATTTCGGAATTAATTTATGAGTCGTTTAAAAATGTATATGATTTAATCTTAATGAGCTAACTTATTGGTATGTTGAGAAAGCAATAACTGGTTTGAAATTTTTTTTTTACTTGAGTTTTGGAGTATTCTATTTATTTGAGTTTAATTGGTTGTATGTGTTAAATTGTTTGTGGCTTAAGTTACCTATATGAATTTTACCCGTGATTATTCTTTTTGGAGTGTAGCCCTACCATGCACATAGCAGGAAGGGGCGTAAGATGTTAGATTCTCTTCTTACGTATTAATGTATAATTATTTATTAACAGACACAGATTTTATGGATGTAGTATGTAGTCAAGTAAAGGATACAAAATGTATTAATCTTCAACATTTTTGTGACTTTAAAAGAGGGGTAAAATATAAGATTTACTAAAGAAGGGCCATAATCTATTAGGTATATTTGGATATTTTCAAAGGATGGACAGGATAAATATGATATACGATTTACAAAAGAAGGATATAATGTAAGAGGTATATTTTCTGCACTGCTCTGCTCCTATTGATTGTAGCGTGATGAAAAGTATACTATAACCAGCTCAGGAGTATGAAAAATAATTGTATCAAGTTTCGTTAAAATCCGTCAAGTAGTTTTTTTTTTCTATAACGGTTATATAGACAGACAGACAAAAATTTTAATGATTGCATTCTTGACATCAGTATCGATCCCTAAATACCCCCTGATAGTTATTTTGGAAATATATTTCTTGTACAGAATTGACCTCTCTACAGATTTATTATAAGTATAGAATTAATATAGATAATATAATATATAGAAATAATGTATGACGCGTTTGTATGTACTAATAGACTACACATTTTGGTAAAAAAATATTTTAGTGTTGTCATACAAGAAATAACAATTTTTATAAATAGTTATTTTTGTATGTAATATTTCAAGCTTTTGTCTCCTTATTATGTCTTTAAAATGTATGGCTTATAGACAAAAAAATGACGACCATTCTTGGTATTTCGCAAATATTAACTCATATCTTTTCCAAACAGCCCCAAACAGAATGAATAAAACTTCAATATAGGGGAAAAAATGTAAAAAAATTTTGCACGCAAAACTAAAGAAGACAACCGTTTCGCGAGCTGCTTTAGCAGCGAGCGCACACAAGCGATACCTAGTATATATATAATCCTGAACTTACCACTGACTGACTGACATGCCGTTCTCCATGTTGCCGTCTAGGAGCGACTTTGTTGTCTATGGCGGGTTTTCTCCTCTCCCCCCCGAGGCAAAGGGAAAAATATGAGATGCCATAGATTCAAGATGGCGGCCGATTTAAAATTTTTAACTTTTTTATTTATTGACTTTACGCAGATGTTTGCTTCTTTTTCGAATAATATTCGGGTGGGTGTTACGATGAAATTGAAAAAAAATGAAAAACCAAGATGGCCGCCGAGATATTTGAGTTTGAAATTTTTTAATTTTCGAGGTGTTTTTAGGAGGTCGTATCTCTTGGGATTTTTAATATTTTGTTGCCATTTTTTAAAGATTTCTCGGATATATCCTCAATTTTGCCAAATTGGCTTTTTTTTTTTTTTCAACAAGATGGCGGGTCGTCTGTTAGGCGATTTGTAAAATGTACGAAAAAACGGATTTTTTGAAGTGAAATATTCGGAGGTTGGCAACGTTTGAGCGATTTGCTTTGTTCGGGGCGGTCATGGGGCTCGGTCCGAGGTGTTGCCAGGTTTGAGTTTTTTTCTCCCCACTCTTACATTTTTTCAAACTTTTCATTCAAAAATGTGAAAAGTAGAAGGAGAAATATTTTTGATGAACTTTTTTCACAGGAATATTTTTTTTGGGTGTCGTAATGACATTTGACCATTTTCGTCGATGTCGACTGGCAACACTGGCCGCAGGAATTTTTTTTCAGTTTTACGAAAAATCGACTTCCTCGACCTGAAGGAGTGGTGGGGGGTGAGTTTGATGTATGAGTGGAATTTTTTATTTGCCTCCGTGTCTATGGGAAAAATCTGAAACTTTCAAAATTCAAGATGGTGGCCGAGCTGGATTGGGCAACTTTTTTTTTTATTTTGCACCTACCCAAGATCGGTATCGTTTCCGGCTAATTTGAGGTAGAATGTTTTGATGAAATTCGAAAAAATTGAAAAAACAAGATGGCCGCCGAGATATTTGAATTTGAAATTTTTCATTTTTCGAGGTATGTTTGCGGGGTGCCACTGATGTGTTTTTTTAAATATTTTTTTTATTTTTTTCGTTTTTTTTCTCGAATATATGCTCAATTTTGCCAAATCGGATTTATTTATTTTTTTAACCAGATGGCGGATCGTTCGTCAGGCAATTTGTAAAATGTATGAAAAATCGCATTTTTTGAATTGAAATATTTTGAGGTTGGCAACATTTCAGCGATTCGCCTTGTATGGGGCGGTTGTGGAGCATGACTTGAAGTGTTGCCAGGTTTAGGATTTTTTTTCTTCGTTCATACTTTTTTTGGAACTTTCCATTCAAAAATGTAAAAAGTAGAAGGAGAAACATTTTTAATGAAAATATTTTACATGGGTATTTGTCAGGGGGGTCGTAATGACATTTGACCATTTTCATCCAAATTAACTGGCAACACTGGGAGTTAGATTTTTTTTTTCACTTTTTTGACATTTCGAGTAGCCCAGCCTAAACTATTGGTGGGGGGTAGTAATAATGTATGAGATATTTTTTCGGTATATTATGGTGGTTATAGGAAAAATGGGAAACATACAAAATTCAAGATGGCGGCCCTCCTGCGATTTTCAACTTTTTTTTTATTCTGCGCGCCTATCTGAGATTGGTGTCATTTTCGACTAATTGTGGGACGATTGTTACGATAAAATTAGAAAAAAATGGAAAAACAAGATGGCCGCCGAGATATTTGACTTTGAAATCTTTCATTTTTCGAGGTGTGTTTGTGGGGTCGTAGCGCGGTGGTTTTATTTATATTTTTTCGATATTTTTGATTTATTGGCCGGATTGTATCCTCAATTTTATCATATGGCAATATTATTTTTTTTAATCAGATGGCGCACCTTGTGTCAGCCATTTTGTAAAATGTACGAAAAAATGCATTTTTCGAAGTGAAATATTTTGAGGTTGGCAACATTTGAGCGAGTCGCTTTGTATTGAGCGGTTATGGAGCTCGGCTCGAAGTGTTGCCAGGTAAAGTTTTTTTTTCACCTTTCATACATTTTTTGGAACTTTTCATTCAAAAATATGAAAAGTAGAAGGAGAAATATTTTTAATTGAATTTTTTCACAGGACTATTTTTTATGGGTGCCGTAATGACATTTGACCATTTTCGTCTTAATCGACTGGCAACACTGGGATACAGAATTTTTTTTCACGATTTTCACTTTTTGAGTACTTGGGCGGAAACCGTGGACAGAGCATATAAGTTATGTATGGGAGATATATTTTATTTCAAATGGTCCCTATGTAAAAAATCGAAAATCCAATGTTGCCATATACAAAAAAAATGTTTTCATACAAATGCATTTTCTACAGGATTATCAAAGATTTCAGGCTGTTGCCACCATTTGAGGACATTTTTTTGTATGAGGCGCTTAATGGCACTTATAGACTGTACCAATGTGTAACGAAATATTTCAGTGTTGCCATACAAAAAATAATAATTTTCAAACATGTGCATTTTTGTATGTCATATTTCAAGCTGTTGTAAATTTTTGACAACGTTATAATGTATGACGTGTTTGTATGTACTAATAGACTGCACATTTTGGTAAAAAAATATTTTAATGTTGCCATACAAAAAATATTAATTTTCATACATATGTATTTTTGTATGTAATATTTCAAGCTGTTGTCTTGTATTGGTAACAATAGGATGTATGAGGCGTTTGTACGTACTAATATTGTGCACATTTTGATTAAAAAATATTTTAGTGCTGCCATACAAAAAATAGTAATTTTCATATATTTGTATTTTTGTATGTAGTGTTTCGGGCTGTTGTCTCCCTTTAAAGACCACCACCACCATGCCCAACATCACTAAACGTCAGTTTTCTGTATGAGTTCTTTAATGATAGTTATAGACTGTATAAATTGGTGGAAAATTATTTCAGTGTTGCCATATAAAAAAATTTCATACAAGTGTATTTTTGTATGTCATATTTCAAGCTGTTGTTTCCTTTTGATGTCATTCCAATGTATGAGACGTTTGTAGATACTAGAAGTATTAACATTTGGGTAAAATAATATTTCAGTGTTCCCATACAAAAAATAATAATTTTCATACATATGCATTTTTGTATGTAATATTTCAAGCTTTTGTATATTTTTGACAACCTTATAATGTATGACGCGATTGTAGGTACTAATAGACTTCACATTTTGGTAACAAAATATTTAAGTGTTGCCATATAAAAAATAATATTTTTGATATATATGTTTTTGTATGCAATATTTCAAGATGTTGTCTTCTGTTGATATCATTAGAATGTATGATGCATTTGTAGGTACTAATATTCTGCACATTTTGATAAAAAAATATTTTAGTGTGGCCATACAAAAAATAGTAATTTTCATACATTTGTATTTTTGTATGTGGTGTTTCGGGCTGTTGTCTCCCTTTAAAGACCACCACCACCAAGCCCAGCATCACTAAACGTCCGTTTTCTGTATGAGGCGTTTAATGGTAGTTATAGACTGTATAAATTGGTGGAAAATTATTTCAGTGTTGCCATATAAAAAATAATAATTTTCATACAAGTGTATTTTTGTATGTCATATTTCAAGCTGTTGTTTCCTTTTGTAGTCATTCCAATGTATGAGGCGTTTGTAGATACTAGAAGTATTAACATTTGGGTAAAATAATATTTCAGTGTTCCCATACAAAAAATAAAAAATTTCATACATATGCATTTTTGTATGTAATATTTCAAGCATTTGTATATTTTTGACAACCTTATAATGTATGACACGATTGTAGGTACTAATAGACTTCACATTTTGGTAACAAAATATTTAAGTGTTGCCATACAACAAATAATAATTTTCATATATATGTATTTTTGTATGCAATATTTCAAGCTGTTGTCTTCTGTTGATATCTTTAGAATGTATGGGGCGTTTGTAGGTACTAATATTCTGCACATTTTTATAAAATAATATTTTAGTGTGGCCATACAAAAAATAATAATTTTCATACATATGTATTTTCTATTACATATTTCAAGCTGTTGTATATTTTGACAACATTAAAATGTACGATGCGTTTGTAGGTATTAATAGATTTCACATTGTGGTAAAAAAATTCAGTGGTGCCGTACACAAAATAATATTTTTTATACGCATGCATCTTAGTATGTGATATTTAAAACTGTTGTCTCCTTTTGAAGTTATTACCTAATACGTGGCGTTGTTAGCTACTAAAAGTTTGAACCATAGATATATTATACTAATAGATTGGCAATCCGAAAGAGTCAGAGTATAGTATACGTATGTGTTAGAGCGAGATAGACAGGCGAGACATTATTAACATTATAAAAATAAATAAAATTAGGTTAAAACCTTTCACTCGAAAAATAATGCTGGCCACATATTTAATTGGCTGTAACGCTGTATTCGTGATTTAAAAAAAAAACAAAAGGGTATTATGGCGGGAAACGGCAGATGTCAAGGACGATGTTTGTGGAGGTCTTGGAAATAAATAAAAATAACTAGGTTGATTCAAGTCTTCCATTGGAGATACCCCCAACAATTCAGCCAGTGGGATTGGGTGCGTAAAACTGCGTAAGTTAATTTATTCGATATATTTAAATACACCAAATTAAGAATCGATACAAATGTTGGTTGGCACAGATTGTTTTAAGTTTGCTATCTGAGTTTATTAAATAGATATATAGTAGCTTAGCCGGGCGTTTTTCAGGAATTTGATTTGATTTTGGGTCAAATGTTTTTGTTTTCATTTTACCTTAATTTGATATAAATCATAATAACACTATATTAGAAGTTCTTACTTACACAGTCGAGATATAAAATGGCAGTACCGTTGTTATGAGCAAATGTTATATTTGTTTAGAAGAACTTTAATGTTATAAGACAATTTTTGCAGGCTTCAAATTATTAATATTTCGTGATACATTTAACACCTCACGTTTTGGAGTATATGTTAAATATTTACTAGGGTTCATTGTGCGGATAATATCCGAAAGTAATTATTGAATTTTAAAATTATCGATGTTATATTGTTTAACATTATATTATCCGTATAATAATAATGGGATTAGGTTATAGAAAGTTTGTTCTATTCCTAAGTGTCCATTACGTTACGGACAATTGGAAAAGTATGGTTACAGCTTGTACTTACTTACTTACATTTTTAAATAGAATTAATTGCAAGTTTTATTTTTGTTTTCATGTTAATATTGGATCAAACAATGAAGAATACCTGTGGTCTTTCGAATGTAATAATAACGGACTGGGCATTCAACACTAAAGTATTAAAAGCACCTGTTACCATTTCGAAGGAGAAGAATTACGAGTCATAAGATATGAAAGTAGAAAAGCAAGACAAATTGTTTAGATTATTTGGAGAGAATTTGATGGTTATCGGTTACAGGGTTTATAAGTATATATTTCGGAATTAATTTATGAGTCGTTTAAAAATGTATATGATTTAATCTTAATGAGCTAACTTATTGGTATGTTGAGAAAGCAATAACTGGTTTAAAAATTTTTTATGACTTGAGTTTTTGAGTATTATATTTATTTTAGTTTAATTCGTTGTATGTGTTAAATTGTTTGTGGCTTAAGTTACCTATATGAATTTTACCCGTGATTATTCTTTTTGGAGTGTAGCTCTACCATGCACATAGCAGGAAGGGGCGTAAGATGTTAGATTCTATTCTTACGTATTAATTTATAATTATTTATTTACAGACACAGACACAGATTTTGTGGATGTGGTATGTAGTCAAATAAAGGATACAAAATGTATTAATCTTCAACATTTTTGTGACTTTAAAAGAGGGGTAAAATATAAGATTTACTAAAGAAGGGCCATAATCTATTAGGTATATTTGGATATTTTCAAAGGATGGACAGGATAAATATGATATACGATTTACAAAAGAAGGATATAATATAAGAGGTATATTTTCTGCACTGCTCTGCTCCTATTGATTATAGCGTGATGAAAAGTATACTATAACCAGCTCAGGAGTATGAAAAATAATTATATCAAGTTTCGTTAAAATCCGTAGAGTAGTTTTTTTTTATATAACGGTTATATAGACAGACAGACAAAAATTTTAATGATTGCATTCTTGACATCAGTATCGATCCCTAAATACCCCCTGATAGTTATTTTGGAAATATATTTCTTGTACAGAATTGACCTCTCTACAGATTTATTATAAGTATAGAATTAATATAGATAATATAATATAAAGAAATAATGTATGACGCGTTTTTATGTACTAATAGACTACACATTTTGGTAAAAAAATATTTTAGTGTTGTCATACAAGAAATAACAATTTTTATAAATAGTTATTTTTGTATATAATATTTCAAGCTTTTGTCTCCTTATTATGTCTTTAAAATGTATAGCTTATAGACAAAAAAATCACGAACCAAATTCTTGGTAATTTGCAAATATTAACTCATATCTTTTCCAAACAGCCCCAAACAGAATTAATAAAACTTCAATATCGGGACAACCGTTTCGCGAGCTGCTTTAGCAGCGAGCGCACACAAGCGATACCTAGTTTTATTATAAACTCGTAGACAGGTGATGCTGTGGTCTGGGCGGTCTTTTACGCCGTGGTCCACAGGGGCTCTAAGGGATTTAGGGGCTAGGTCGAAGCTGTGGTCTGGGCGGTCATGTACGCCGTGGTCCACAGAGACTCTGAAAAGTATTGTTTTTTTTTTTTTTTTTTTTTGTTTATTTGATCTGTTTTTTTTTTTTTTAATGCGCTCAATTGAAATTGTAAATGTGGTCTGGGCGGTCATGTACGCCGTGGTCCACAAGAGAATATTAGGAATTATAGAAGGCCGATGCTGTGGTCTAGGTCTTTATTAAACCGTGGTCCACAGAGGCTCTGAAAACGGCACTACAGGTAAGGAAATTGGGATTAGGAGGATAGTACAGTTTTAAAATACAGTTATTATAAAATTAGTATAAGTTGTAAAGTTTAAAAATTTGTAAAAGTTTAAATTAGTATTCAGTAGTCAGAGAATATGTAACGAATAGAACTCACCTAATTTTAGGCAATGGATGTTATCGCACCTCGTGAAGTCGAAGGCATTGAATCGCTGGTGCTTGTTTGGGGCTGAAGGTTTTCCAGATTTAATGTTTGGTCAGATTCACAACACGTCGACATGGATCTCTGCTCGCCTGGTTGCGGTGCGCGACGTAACTGATCGTGAGCAACCTTACGTGGTCGCCCTCTCCCTGTTACTCGTTTGACGAGGTATCTGTCATTATCTTCAATTCTTAAAATCTCGTATGGCTCACTGTATTTGAGATCAAGACATGTCTGATTACGTGGATTATTTCTAATCAGTACGTAGTCTCCTTTTTGAAAAGGACGTATCTTGGCCTTATTTCTGTCAAACCGGTTTTTGTCGTACTGAGCAGCTGCTAGAATTTTTTGATTAACTTGTTGGTCGAGTAGGTCAAAATCAACAGTTTCTTCGTCAATGTTCACCAGTCGCAGAAGTTGTGGCGGGACGCTATGTTGTCGACGAGTCAAAAGAGTAAGTGGGGCCACTCCAGTTACACGATGAGGAGTGCAATTAAATGCTAGTTGTAATGCTTCCAACGCTGTCTGCCAATTCTCGGTTTCATAATTTTTAATCATGGTCAGTGCATTCTTCAGTGTCCCCATTATGCGCTCAACTTGACCGTTTGCTCGGCTTATTCCTGGTGAAATCGCGTGAATATTAATATTGAAAGTTTCGCAGTAGTTTTTGAAGTCACCAAGGAATTCCCTTCCTCCATCCACAATTACTTGTACTGGTGTTCCAAATAAATGTATAGTTCGTTTTAATGCTGCAAGACTGTCACTTTGACTTTTACTGTTTGAATAACTCAGTAGTAAATATTTTGTGAACGCATCTATAGTGACAATCACATATTCATCCTGACCGGACTGGTTTTTAGTACCTAACTTGCCTGTAATATCCATATGGATAACTTGAAATGCCGCAGTTGGTTTCTGAATCGGGTGAAGTTGCACTTGTGTGGCTCCAGAAGGACCCTTTGACGTTTTGCATACAATGCAATTGTCGACAAACTTTCTGACAACAGTGCTCATTCTGTCAAACCAGTAGCACTCTTTTATTTTCTTTAAAGTTTTATCCCATCCTGGATGTTGTAAAGCTGTATGGTAGGAGTTTATCAAACTCCACTGGAATGACTTTGGTACAACGACGGCTTTGTACTTGCCGAGGAACGAGTCAGTAATGCTTCTCTTGAGTACACCTCCTACCAAGACATAATCTTCTACTACTTTGCCAGTAGCTATGTCATCAATAATTAAACGTAGATCATTATCTCGTCTCTGTTCTATCTGAATCCATTCAGTGTCTCTAGTAATCACATTGACTAAAGTTTCGGTCGATGGATTTCTACTGAAGAAGTCTGCGTGTTGAAGGTTTTCACCCTTTCGGTACTCTATATCGAAATCATAATTCTGCAAAAACGCCCACCAGCGATGAATACGGGGAAGTAAGTCCTTCTTGAACTTTGATGCCTTTAACGCGTTGCAGTCCGTTATGACTTTAAATTTCCGCCCATATAAGTACTGGCGAAAGTGCTTAATTGCTCTTACTACTGCCAAGGTTTCGAGTTCGTACGAGTGGTAACGGCTCTCGATCTCAGTTGTACGCAGGCTCATGTAGGCGACTGGATGATGTCGTCCGTTGATTACTTGCACTAACACCGCCCCATAACCAATGCTGCTTGCATCCGTGTACAGCTCAATGGGTGCGTCTTCCTGAAAAAGTAAAAGGGTAGGCGCAGTAGACAGATGTTGGATAATATAATTCCTAGCTTGATCATGTCTTTCGTTCCATTCCCATTTTGCGTCTTTTTTTGTTAATTCATATAGAGGTGCCATAATAGATGAAAAATTGGGAATGAATCGTCTAAAATAACTAGCTAACCCATTAAACTGTCTAACCTGTTTAATGGATGATGGTATGGGAGCCTTCGTTAAAGCCTCCACTTTCCTTGGGCTAGGACTAACTTGTCCGTCTGATATTACATTTCCCAAGTACTCGATAGAGCGTTTAAAAAAAGCTGTCTTCTCCACATTGATTGAAAACCCAGCGGTCTGTAAAGCTATGAGTATTCTCTCTATGCGGGATAGACCTTCTGAGAAGTCTCTACACTTTGTAAGAACATCATCGACATACACTTGACATATTGGATCAGATTCGTAAAGTAGAGGTCCCAGAGCTCTATTTATGCACCTTTGATACACTGAAACAGCATTACTTAAGCCAAAGGGCATGGCTAAATACTCGTAAAGACCATCGGGTGTTACGAAGGCAGTTTTCTCAATTGAACTCTCTGAAACAGGAATTTGGTGAAAACCTGCCGCCATGTCAAAAGTTGTGTAATACTGACCCCCCGATAATTGATCTATTTGATCGGAAATAATTGGGAGAGGATAATGGTCTCTCAAGGTGTTTTTGTTCAGCTCGCGGTAGTCAACACACATACGATCCTGTCCATTTTTCTTTTTAACTAGGATTATTGGGCTAGAAAAAGCAGAGGTACTTTCCCTAATGATATTATTTTGTAATAATTCTGACACAATGTCTCTTACTTTTGCTCGTTCAATAGGAGTAAGCTTATATGGTCTGCGTTCAACATATCTATTTGGATCCTTTAAACGTATCTCTAATTTTCCTGTATTCACACGTGTGCAAGGGTACCCACGAATAAATAAATGTGTATACTTATTCAGCAAAAGTTTTAATTCGTTTATCTGGTCTTCATTAGATAGATCAGTATTAAGTTTATCGAATTTAACATCTTGGGATTGCATATGGCAAACCACAGGTTGACGAAGTAATTTAGCACCTTGAGATGTAACTAGTACACTCAAGTTTGTGTTGTCGATAAGATTTGTCCCAATCAACATGTCAGAACATATTTCATAATCTGGAACTACATGAAATTGTAATTCTACACGTAAATTATCAATAACACAAACAGCCACTATTGTAGTCAATGATACCACCGTAAACTGACCGATGCCCTTAAGGTAATGAACCTCATTTACACGTTTACCTGGAATTTTTGCCGCTATCGATTCGCGTACTAAAGAACATTCTGCTCCGCTATCAAAAATTGCGTTTAATTCAAAATTTTCTATGGTAATCGGTATCAAAGTTAGTTTCGGTTTACCTACGAAATTTACGTTCGAAACGACCGCACGCTCACGTTTATAACACGTCTCGTATGTATGTCCTATTTTGGAGCAAAATGTGCAGGTAGGTATAGTGGTATTTTGAGTTCCGTTGTTAGAATCATGGCGCGGCTGAGAAGCTGTATTTTTGTTTGCAAAACGACAGTCACGTGTTTCGTGGCCTGTTCTTTTACAAACTTGACAATACGGGTAAGATTTTTCAACTAAACGCGGACGTTTATTTAAATTTTGCAGAGACTGGTTAGAGTTTATACGTTTCGTAGGCCGTATAGATGATGCAACCGATATTAACTCCGGTACAGATTTTGCACGCGCGTTTAATAGTTCTATACGTAATCGTTCATCACTAATGCACCCAATTACAGCCTCAACCGCGTCATCACTTGATAACTTATCTTTGGTAACACGCTGCCATAATACCCAAGCCTCCGACAGGAACTGCGCAATATTTTTACTATTATCATAAATATGTTCTCTAAATCGGACTATGTCTCTTGAATAGCGGCTTTCCGGTTCAAACGTTGTTATCAAAATATCGCGCATCTCAGGCCAGGAGTTAGTAGATACAAGCCAACTGTCTACGTACAACCTCGCGCGACCCTTAAGTAGACTACCTACTTTCATTCGTACATCATAATCACTTAGGTTGTAAGTATCCATGGCGGTAGTTATATGTTTACACCATTCACGTATCCCTATATTAGAGTCCGGATCGTATGACGGCAAAAATACATCACAAATTTTTACTTTAGACTCTGATGACGTCATCCGATCCGACATGTGCTTCATCATCTGCATCATTTGTGCGAGAAACTCAGTTGGGACCCCGCCAACAAAAGTGGTTACAGCGGAAGGTAAATCAGAATGCCCGGCAGAAGTGGGTCGCGGTCCCACTTCTGATAACGAGGGGTTTTGTCCAACTGAGTTCTCAGAAGGAGTGAATTCAGCATTGGAGACCTCACTGTCCTCCATATTCTTACTCATGATGCATTGATAAATCACTTCACTTTTAGTACACTTTATTAAGTATTACAATTACAATAATCTTCTTAACTAAGCAATATTCTTAATTCTTAAATAATAGTAAAAATCTAATAACTGTACTCACAATTATCGTCCGCTCAACCCGAACACAAGTAAATCAAAAAAATATGCGGTACTTCTAAAAATACATTGTCATTTTAAAAAAGAAATTAATACGGTCCAATCAATGCAATGTAACACAATCAATGTAATCTATCTAAATATAACTTAATTTAGATCTTATAATTCATAAATTGATTTTTAATGATTTTAAACAATAGTAAATATTTTTATAAACAATTATTTAAATAGTTTTCAATATCACATTCAAAAAGCAACAATTTCAATTAACTACAACGCCATCTAGTTGCATGACGCTTAACTAAGACGAACAAGATAACAAAAGTTGATTTTTGAATATTCCAAGTTTATCATCCAACATTAAATTACATCAAAGTACTCAAACTCATGTTTGTAAATAATTAAAGTCGACATTGAATTAATTTAATTAATCCAAAAATAATCAAATGATATTACGAATAATGTCAACGCATTTTGCGTCGACAAATCAACCCCAGATAACATTAGGTGAAGGTAGAACCCTCTGAGGTTCAACTCCGGCGGCACCACCGCCACACCTATTCGTGCCTAATAACAGACTGCTGTTAGGCGCTGCTGTGTTCCGTTTTGAAGGGTGTGGTAAGGGAGACATACTTTACCGAGGCGTCCATGGGCGGCAGTAGCCACTTACCATCAGGTGGACTACATGCTCGTCTGCTACTCCTATATTACAAAAAAAAGACTATACTCAGTAGAAACGCGTGTACAATCAATGCTTAAAATGAGCAATAAATATCAATTACCCGATAACGATATGACATGCAATCCCTATGAATGCGCATATCGGTTCGAAGGCATATCAGATACATTCACGCTGAAATAATTGAATCAATTGGTGCATTAATTGATTGACTTATCTTGATCTGATTTAATTAACCTACAGATGATCGCACACTTAACTATAACCATATAAATTGGATAGAACCCTTTATGATACAACTAAGAGGCACCACCGTCATACCTATTTCTGCCTAATAACAGCAATATATTAGACTTTGCAGTGAAAATCAGTAAAAAAGGGTAAATCTCGATATAAACGCCGAAGTATAACGATTTCTTATATGATATATATGAATTATTTATTTTCCTTTAATTATTTTCATGATATTTTTATCGACAATATTTGTTGTTTTGGTGAGATGTCAATTACGGTTCACGAGATTGAGCTCTGTGACAGACGGACAGACAGCAAAGGCTTAGCAATGGGGTTCCATTTTTATCCTTTGGCTAAAAAAAACCCCAATAGTGGACAGCAATAGTATTAGTGACTGTATTGTCACTAAGCCCATTGTAATATCATCATGTCACATTCATTAGTAACATAATTTCCAGGTAATCGGAAGCAGCATTCATGACCTGATAATCAAGTTATATTCATTTGAATGCGCTCTATAAACTTGCTATCATGTTCTACAGATCCACGTGGTCGCGAAAAAGAGTACGCATTTGAGGCGCGGTGCATAAGGTTACGTAGCTCAAGGCCCACTCGTTCGTCCTTGGGACTAGTGGCCAATGTGCATACAGTACGCATAGATTAGTAAAGATTACTCACTCCTAACAAGAAAATGTACCCAGTTTTGAGAATTGAAATAGTTGCGTAAAAAGTTTTCCAACGTCTCCGTGCTAAAATGTCCCTAAAATATTTGAAATAATTATTTATTTATTATGTAAATTGTACATTGTAATTGTAAATTACGCAGTATTAGTTAGTTATTCGTAATTTTTCACTTAAAAATATTTTTATTTGTCAAGAATTAAAAAAAAAGAACTTACTATAATAAGCCGTTTGCGGCTTCATTCAATTTCAAGGCGGCGAAGTATCTTTACTAATCTATGACAGTACGTCATCGTAGACGTCACCGGAGTACGTCGGGATTGGATGACTGAGGATGGAACAGTATGCACAAGCGAATAAGCGTTGCGGCGTAACCATATGTGTTTGTTTGTAATGTGAAAATAACAGCTTTTTACTAAAGCTGTTGAAAGGTGGTAGAACTCTCGATGGTTCGATTGTGGCAGCTAATAACAGTTTCAAGAGTTACTGTGTTATAGTTTGAAGAGTGTGGTAAGGGAGACATACTTTTCCGAGGAGTTCCAGCTTAGTCCTCAAGGGGTATTGGCGCATCTGTGGCGACCTCAGGTAAGAATCTAATCTTATCCGGGATTGATTATAGATGTCGATTGATTATAAACTGCATGCTATTCTGCTACTCCTATATTGTAAAAAAGAAAGTTATAGCTACCGCTAACACATAAATAATTATTTATTATTTGCGTTACTTTGCGCAAATAACACAGATTGGGTAAACAGAAACTTGGGGAGTTTGAAATGCTTCAATATAAACAAATTTCAGGCGACGACTTGAAGGAAATACAGTTTGAAGATATCAACGTAAACAGCTCTTGATTTATTTCAAATTAGTTATTTACGACGGATACAAATTGGTTTGAAGTTAGTTATGTCTTATGTTTACTTATAGTTAAGGCAAGTTGAATGAACTTAGCTTTGCGTAAGTAAGTAAGGTTGATAGGTAATAACTTAAATAAGTAGACAATTAGAGAGTAGAGAATGTGTGGAAAGGGAGACATACTTTTACGAGGCGTTCCAGCTTAGTCCTCAGGAGTAGCGGCGCATCTGTGGCCGACTTCAGGAAGGAATATCCAATCCTATCAGGGGTTTATTACAGATGTCCATGGGCGGCAGTAGCCACTTACCATTAGGTGGACCGCATGCTCGTCTGCTATTCCTATATTATAAAAATACAAGAATTATTATAAAAAATCAAAAACTCGATTGTTTAAAAATTTTCATATTTCCACCACATGGGTCCCTATTAGAAACTAGCCGCATACAATGGTGTTTGAATCATGTCGATCGGTCACGGCATCGCTAAAAAGCACTAAATATTCTTTGGCAAGTCAGTTAAAAAGTATAGTCTATGTTACATCTACAATTAAGACCTTATTTGTTCAAAAGGCACTGATAGCCTAGTGGTTAAGAAACTCGGCCTCTCGATTGAGGGGTCCGAGGTTCAATCCCACCTCTAATTTTTTCAAAGTTATGTGCGTATTAGAAATTAATTATCACTTGCTAAACGGTGAAGGAAAACATCGTGAGGATACCTGGATATCTGAGAGATTAAAAAAAAAGTCTTAAAGGTATGTGAAGTCTACCAATACGCACTTGACCAGCGCGGTGGACTATGGCCTAATCCTTCTCATTATGAGAGGAGTACTGTGCCCAGCAGTGGGACAGTAATGGGTTGCTGATGATGTTCAAATCTGTAGGACATGCCAAAGAATAAAACATATAGACATACTTACATACATACATAGGCTCGAAAAATTTACCCTCCGTAGTCAGTTCAGATAATTATTGTTAGGCATTTTTTTTTATTACTACATAAATCATTAAAAATAGGTAATTATCATTTTTTTTTAAATAGGGTAAGTGTCGTGTACTAAAAACCCTGTAACATATCTTCTGATATACCTGCCACCCTTCATACCTTCTGAAAGGTGACCTGTGCCCAGTAGGGACAGTAATTGATAATAATATAGGTACATCTTTATCGTTAGAGGACATTGTAAGCCCTAAATTGGGGCTCTAAACCTTTAATTAAACTGGACCGCTTTGACGCTCGAAAATTCAGTGTTAATTACTTTGTAATCTAGTCTTATTAGTATTTTGATGGGATAGAAAATTTTCAGAAGCGCTTCCGTGCTTTAGATGAAAGGAAACATAGTATCAATCTCTTGTAATCACTAGCATTTATTAGACTAAAGTAGTTTGAAGGTGGTAGACCCCTTTGTGGTTCGACTCCGGCACCACCGCCACACCTATTTCTGTGTCATAACAGCATTGTTAAGTGCTGCTCTGTTTGTTGTTTGGAGGGTGTGGTAAAGGAGACATACTTTTCCGAGGCGTTCTAGCTTAGTCCTCAGGGGTAGCGGCGCATCTGTAACCAACCTCAGGTAGGAATATCGGCTTGAGCGGCAGTGACCATTTACCACAGAGAAATTCCATTAGTATTTTGAACTTTTTATTTTTTTTACATTCGAATTTCGAATACGTTCGTATCAGTTAGTTTTATTTCGAGCTTCATTGTAACTTTATTTTGTAAACCGACTCAAATAGACGGGGCGTTTAAAATTCCGCCACGTGGGCGAGTTTTAAACTTCGTTCCGGAACAAAAGGGATTAGGCTGCTCACATGCGGTGATGCTAAATGCGGTTTATTTTATCGCTTGCTAAAATACATTGCTTTTCGATGAAATGTTGAAGTGTGTCATATTCTATCGATTTTTGTACTATAGTTGAATTATGCACAGTACACGATCAATGAAAATTGCTATTGTCTTAAAAGACGGTAAAACTATACAGTAGGTAGACCGGGAAGGGATCTCAGCCACACCCATTCCTAGCGTGAAGGAATTTTTGCCTTTCCGTGCCGACCTATTACACGACCATCTTAGATTGAAGAGTGGTATAGGCATCTGGCGTTACAAATCCTTACTAATATTATAAATCCGAAAGTAACTCTGTCTGTCTGTCTGGTTGTCTCTTCTTCACGCCTAAACCACTGAACCGATTTTAATGATTTTTTTTTACAAAGATAGTATAAAACCCGAGAAAGGACAAAGGATAGTTGTTATCCCGGAAATCCCACGGGAACTAGGGGTGGCGATCTAAGATCAATTAATTGGAGAACCGATATTTTGTACCAAAAAGTCGATTATTTTTAACGATATTAGTATTCATTGAATCGTAAACTATGCATTTGATCAAGTGATGATCTTTAGCAAAGTTGTTGTCCATGAGCCCACGAAGGTTTCAGAGTTGGTACGACCAATTTTCGCCAGATGGTACCACTGTCACTCCAATGAAGGTACGAATTTTCAGTTTTATATATGTTAGTATGTTATATTATTTTCTTTTAAACGCGGCCGAATCCGCGGGCTAAAGCTAGTTTATAATATAGAACAGAGTGTACGATATTATGAAGTCACGTGAGCGACAGTGAGTACTTACGTGAGTATTTGGATGATCACATATTGCTGCAATTTTAATGAAAACAATAAAAGTACCTAAATAAGTCCGGAGATGAGTCGTTCATTTTGTAATTAAATATTTTTTTGATACGCATATCAAAATTTTACACCTATAAATATAAGCGTGTTATTATTCCAGCGGTTAATTGAATTGAATTTATATTAAGTGACAAAAAACGCAAACATGCAATCCCCCTAACTTACACTTCGAAATTCAGTGGAAACCGCTCAATAGTAACTAACGGCCTGAATAGTTTTTCATTAAAATTATTTATGTTATATACACGACAATATTTGAAGTAAAATACATTTGTCTTATAAAATGAGTCTAAATATTCAACTCATAATTTTATTATTATTTTGTCGATGAACGTTATATCGAAACACGCTACTTTTCGCTTTAAAGATTTCGTCATATAAGATTTTGAGTTTCAAAACCGGCGATAGCTTAAATGATAGATAGCTTACACCTTCGGTCCTGGATTCGAAACCTCGAAAAATCTAATATATGCTACATCCGTAAAAAAATTACGATGAATAAACACTAATTATTTATTAATAGTGCTCTAAGGTGTATTAAACTAAGAATATAAAGAAGAAAAATACCTTTAAAACTGTTTTACGTGTAAAGCATATAAAGTATCAGACAATTCATATAAACCCTTTCTAAGCCCTTTACAAAGAGCACGAACGGGATTATTATGAACCAAGTTAAAGTCAAGGAAATCCTTGCTACAAGCCTAGCAGATACCTGGATACAAAGCTTCAAACAAACAGCTAGAACGCATTGTAATGTAAATACATTGTTGTTAAATTACGAATTTTCGGTGTTACACTGTTGTGTAAGCTACATTAGTTTATGTAAACGACTGTTGACAACAGTCGTCAATTTTTTATGATATAGGAGAAGCAGACGAGAATTCAAGTCACTTAATAGTAAGTGGCTACTGCCGCCCATGGACATCCGTAATCAGCCCCAGATAGTATTAGATGTCGGCCACAGATGAGCCGTTACACCTGAGGACTAAGCAGGAACGCCTCGGATAAGTATGTGTCACTTACCACCTTCAAACCAGAACACAGCAGCACTTAACACTGCTGTTATTAGGCAGAAATAGGTGTCGAACCTCAAAGGGTTCTACCATCTTTGTCGACTCTCTTCGATTACCGTTCCTAATCGCCAGCAAACGAAGTGGTTAACGATAGGTGGTGGAAATCGACGACAGACACTGACGACTGACGGTGACCGTCGGCGATAGTCGTTCGATAGTCGACCGTCGGCAGAAAAATATGAATAAGATGACTTCCGTCGTCGTCCACAGATGCACCGCTACCCCTGAGGACTATGTTGGAATGCCTCGGATGTGTATGTCTCCCTTACATCATCACAACATTCAAATCAGTACCCTTAGTATGAGTTTTTACGTTTTTGCGTTTTTACAAAAAATGAATGTTTTGGTATTTGTTTACGTATTTGCCCATACATTTCCAATCAGTCAAAACGTAATAACTCATACTAAGGGTACAGAGCACAACTTGCTGAACATTGTTATTATTAGGCCGAAATAGGTATGGCGGTGGTGCCGCCGGTGTCGAATTACAGATGGTTCTAATTTCATAGATCTTATAAGTATATTACATTACGGTGTGATTGAGTCTCACAAACAAAAGACGGTGAAGTCCGGCCCGAAGTGAAACAGCCTCCGATAAGGCTCGCTTTTGTCCTCCGCAAATGAATACAGCCTTCCGAAGTCAAAGGAATAGAAACATTTCTTTGAACTAAGACCTAACAGATTTTCAAAATAGAACTGTGTTGAAGCTGACGATGAAATGAATTCCAGTCTTTATCAAGAATTTATGGTTATTAAAGTAATTATTGGGAATTAGATTTCCCAATAATTACTTTGAATCAAGTATTCTTTTTTTTCAAAATAGGTTCTTTACAGCGCACTTTTTGAATGTCAATACAACTACCACCACTTCACAAGGTGTTTCGTTATGGAGAAGAAGCGGTGAAAGAAACTCCATAACACACATCTAAAAAAATGATTTTTACAATGGTAAACTTAACCTAATAGCACATGTGGAGCTGAAGCTCAGACTTCAGACCACACCGTTTTATCAGGGAAATAACCACTTAGTTTATAATGCCTTTTTTACATAGCGTTTGTTTAACGACACGTTTAAACGTTTTCCGTGAGATTATAGATATGGTTGGGTATTTATACATATGTACATTACATAGTACATTACTATGACGAACCGCATGGCGGAGCGGTCACCATACCGGTCTGACGCGCAGAGTACCGGGCTCGATCCCAGGCGTTACAGATATTTGAACGATAAATTTAAATATATGTTTTGTTCTCCCCGTGTTTGTGTGCGTCCATGACATCCAAGACAAAGGGAATCCTAGCAACGGGCTGTGAGTGTAGAAAACTTAAGTGGCCATAGTATATTTGATGGTTTATATATTTAAGGTTGACTTTTTTATCACAAAATATGGTCAGATTTGTATAACTACGCTAATAACTACGAAACTAATAATGCGTTAGGTAATTAAATTTGAACACAACAGAGTCAGTTAGCAGTGCAAAGTTGTACCATCTTGTTTCGTTTTTTTTTGAAGTCTAATCTGTTTTACTCTAATAGGAATTACAAGAGGAGATCCGTGGCCAATAGTGGGATATGTATGGTCATGCTCTATATCAAATCGTAAAAACTCTATACAAAAATTTGTTTGTCGATCAGTATGTACCGAAGTATCAAATTATTTCGGAAACAACTTAATCGATTTTGACGGGACCGTAACTCAAATATCCTTAGAAGGTGACATAGACCCTAAAATATCAAGTGCCATTTAAATTATTGATGGATGTGGGCGGAGCTTCATAGCGAAGCTTCCTTATGAATGAATGAAAATTTGATTGGCGTAATGAAAGAAAATTTTAGAATGGCAATATTCTTCAATACCTTTGTAATTTTTTCTCATAAACAAAATTTTATTCACGAAAATGTAGCGCAGTGAGGATGGCAGTTTCCTTGAAATTACAAGGAAGAATATTAACGTGACAATTATGTTTTCAAGTAAAATATAGGTACCTATGTTTAACACAGTCGTGCGTTTTATATTGAAGTTAGTAGAAATTTTAAAATCACGAGATGACCAGCGGCACTTTCTTGCAAAGTTATGTAAACTTTTTTATAATATAGGAGTAGCAGACGAGCATGCAGTCCACCTAATGGTGAGTGGCTACTGCCGCCCATGGACATCTGTAATTCGATTAGATACCTGCGGTCGGTCACAGATGCGACGCTACTCCTGAGGACTAAGCTGGAATACTTCGGAAAAGTATGTGTCCCATTAAAGCAGAACACAGCAGCGCTTAAACACTGCTGTTAATAGGTAGAAACAGGTGTGGCGCTGGTGCCACCGCAGTTGAACCACAGAGGGTTCTACCACCTTTAAATAATATGCCCCTGAGTAATGGTGACCACTAACTTTTAAATGGGCCGTAAACTCATTTGATATTTGACCAATTGAAACATTTTTGATAGCCCCAAGCAGCCCGTTGCTACGAGATAAGAGAATATATGTATATTTCGTAAAATATAAAGGTAATTCAGCAAAGGTCATTAATATCATTACTGACAGAACTCAGCTTAATTTCGGATCATTAATATGCCATTTCACATAATCCTTGCGCTGTGAAACCGGCGGTTGCCTAATATGTAACGGAGCCGGATGTAATATGTACTCGTACTTAAAATTTAAGCTTAGATAATCTAATAGAAATATCTACTGACTGACTGACAGACTGGTGACTGACTGACATAGTGATCTATCAACGCACAGCCCAAACCATTGGACGGATCTGGGTGAAATTCGGCATGCAGGTAGATGTTATGACGTAGGCATCCGCTAAGAAAGGATTTTGATAATTTCTACTCCTAATGGGATAAAATAGGGGATGAAAATATTACTTCGTAACGTGACCGAAGCCGCGGGCAAAAGCTCGTTCTTCAATAAAACACTTTTTACTCTTCTCCACACTAAGATTCCCTTTGTCGTGGGTGCCATGGACATATACATATACAGACGAATACAAAAACACCCACACCCGTAAATTAATCCATCATTCATATATCTGTATGGCCGGGGATCAAACCCGGAACCATCTGTCCCTTCAGACCTGTATGGTGACCTCGTGGGTCATTGATCAATAGCCTCATTGGTAGTTAGAGCAGGATCATTTATCATCAATATCATCATCAACCCATTATAGTTCTACTACGGGGCATGTCTCTTCTCATGATTAGAAGTTATTCCACCGCGCTGGCCAAGTGCAAATTGGTATCACATACCTTTGTAATTTGTAAATTTTGTAATCTCTTAAATTTGCTCGTGACGATTTCCTTCAACGATAGAGCACTTGATAATTAATTTAGTTATTTCTATTACCTTTGAATTGCAACGCATTTGTGATGGACTTCAGGTACAAGAACCTTAGCTCTATATCTCGATGACTGTAGATGTGCGCCAGTGATCATTTACCATCGGGTCGACTAATCTAAATATATATAACTCAAAGGTGACTGACTGACATAGTGATCTATCAACGCACAGCCCAAACCACTGGACGGATCGGGCTGAAATTTGGCATGCAGGTAGATGTTATGACGTAGGCATCCGCTGAGAAAGGATTTTGATCAATTCCACCCCCAAGGGGATAAAATAGGGGATGAAAATATTACTTCGTAACGCGAGCCGCGGGCAAAAGCTCGTTGCAGAAAAGCACGCAGTCAACCTTACATAAGAAAAAATATGGGAAGGCGAAAGATAGATATTCCAGTCTTATTTTCGGGAGTAAAACGCTTCTGTAATGAACTTGAATTAGGATTTCAATTTTATTTCTAATTTAATACAATTTTTGAGAGACGTAGCTGAGGAATTAAATAAAAGAGATTATCGAGATTTCCATATATTTTTATTCAAGAAGATTTTTCAGTCATCAATTTTATCTTCTTAAGAAGAACTCTTAAAGGAACAGCGCATACTTAGTGTATTAAGGTTACCTTAAATTATAGTAGAATTACAAAATTTTAATATCAAGCCTTAAAATTACAGCCATATTTTTTTATCTTACAATCCAGTGCCAGCTTCGTTTTTTTTTTTCAAAATCGTTCCCATTGTCTTCCAATTTATGCAAAAATATTATTCTAATTAACAAATTGAATTATTATCCGTAATCCTTTTGTGATTTGGTAATTATTCCCATGATAATATTATATGTTGATAGCCACTATTCCTCAGTTTCCTACCAATATTAAATTCGACAACGTGCTTACTTCTAATATGTACCTACATACTATTGTATAATTTTATTACTGTTAGTGGTTGAACAAACTATTTTTTCAGTCAAAGCCAACATTTTTAAAATTTGTGAAAATTTACACAGTTCCCAATTTATTATATTTTTTTACTTCAATAGGGGTACTTAAAACAAATCAAAAATCGGACTTTTGAGATAAATATCAAGTAGACAAAAAACGCATATTAGTTATATCCGAGCACAACCGAATGCACCGAAAATTCACGAACCAATCCGAAACTGTGACCGAAACCTTGTTTGGGCCAAACTTGACCGAATCCGATACTTCGGTCGGTCACTAATTATTGTACCTCTTTACCTATATGCTATAGTTTATTACTTTTCTCGTAAACATTTCCTTGTAATGCTTCGATCTTCTTTAAATCTCCTAAGTTCTGGACAGCTTTATCTTTTTGTATTTCTTGGCTTTTCGGCCTGTAAAATATATTAAGTCATTATTTGTTTTGTATGGTACCACCAATTTCATTTAAATTGATGACCCGCTTGGAACAGAACATGAGAGTTTACCTGAGCCCTTCAAAACGCTGAAGGTGGTAGAACCCTTTATGGTTCGACTCTGGCACGCCACCACCCACCACCGCCACGCCTATTTCTGCCTAATAACAGCAGTGTTAGGCGCTGCTGTGTTCCATTTTGAAGGGTGTGGTAAGGGAGACAGACTTTTCCGAGGCGTTCCACCTTAGTCCTCAGGGGTAGCGGTGCATCTGTGGCCGACCTCAGGTAGGAATATCTAATCCTATCTGGGGTTGATTACAGATGTCCGTGGGCGGCAGAGGCCACTTACCATCAGGTGGACTGCATCGTGCATGCTCGTCTGCTACTCCTATAGTATAAAAAAAAGATAGAAATCGTAGCACCTGTTATGCAAATGGATCTAGATTCGATTTTGGTTCAAATAAATTACTAATTCGGAGAACTACATTTAATAAAATTTCGAAGTAGATAGGAAATCCAGAGTTTTCCCGAAATATCTGGCATTTACAATTCTGGGTAACTGACAAAGGGTGTTTTCGGGAAAAATGAAATATATTAAATTTCACATATAAAATTACTGATAAAATTGAATACGACAGTTACCTATTTACTTTTGATCCGATTATATGGAATTTGTACAGTTTCTAGAATATTGTGAAAAAAGAAATGTAAAACAGTTGATGGTAAAAATAGTGTGATGTAAAAACTACTTAGGAAAGAACGAATAAACGTAAATATACATTTCTTTTATATAATCTTAATATGCCTACAAAAGATCAACCTTTCACATTTGACTAGAAAGTGTCAAATTTCGATTTAGACGAACCTCGGATGGATTGATTATTGATATCAGACAAAAATCTATCCGTTATTTTATTAACTTATTCTGCCACTTACTTATTTTTCAGGAGCAATAAGACAATGTTCCCCAATGGTGCTTCATAGAACGTCCATACGGCCAAAGAGACAATACTTGAGAATACCGTCACTCCTAATGTGTGTACTATCTGGAAATTTTAATAATGATTGCCTAAAAAGTAGTGATAGTCTAGTGGTTGAAACTCGGTATCTCGAGGGGTCCGAGGTTTGGATCTCAGTGCCGACTGATTTTTCGTAGTTATGTGCGTATTAGAAATTTCGAGTATTTATAGCTTTAACAGTGAACCTGTATACCTGAGAATCTCACGGTTCAACATACTTTACCGAGGCATTCCAGTTAATTACTCAGAGGTAACGGCGCAGCTATACGCGACCACAGTTAGACATCTTATCTTATCTGGGGTTGATTACGGAAGTCCATGGGCGGCAATAGCCACTTGATCAGGTGGACTGCATGCTCGTCTGCTACTTTTATATTATGAAAAAAAATCGCTCATATGTAACCACCCTTAGTTATATTGGCTATAACTAAGGCTGGTAACACTAGCGTTAGTAATCATCACTTACCAAGTTAATCAGATCATATTGCAATGGGCTCCTGGTTGCATTTATCCTGTACGTCACTAGTGTGATATGAATTAGGTAAATTCCATACGAAAGTCGACTAATGGGAACCCATGCGGACCAACTAAGGAAGCTGGGGAGGACAGCTGAAAACACCAAAAATACAATTACTGTTGTGGATGTAGTTTAAATTATATTTTAATAGGGTTCCGTACCCAAAGGGTGAAACCTTCGATCACAAATAAGAACTAGATACACAATCCCATACAAAAATGAACTTCAAACGTGTTTATAAAATTCTAAGCGACAGAATCTAAAATTAATGCAAAATCAACCTTATCACTATTATTTAAAGGTGTTAAAAACTACTTACCAAAAGCAATACATTTTTACGACATAAGCTAGCTGTCATAAGCTATCACTTTGACAGGTTTGTGCACCCAAATGTCTATTTGGATGCTCTTTTCGTCGCCCCGTTTTTTTGTCGCTGATTGTGTATCTAGTTCTTATTAGTGATCGAAGGGTGAAACCGACTTAGTAATAACTAAGCCTCCGCTGCCTATCCGTCTGTCAAAGGGTAGTATTTCTTTAACCGTAATAGTTAGACATTTGAAATTTTTAAAGAGTAAGTATAACGATGGCCGCTATAAAAACAAATACTAAAAAAAAATTCAATTAAAAAACGTTTTAAAAACAAGCTTTTAATTGTACTAAAATGTAAATAATAATTTTCTGGAATTAATAATAAATAATCATCATTATCATCTTTATTATCAACTCATTATTGTCTCCTGGCACAGGTCTCCTATCAGAATGAGAAGGATTAGACCATAGTCCACCGCGCTGGGCAAGTGCGAATTGGTAGACTTTACATAGCTTTAAAAACTTTTCTTAAGGATTTCTCAGGTCTGCAGGTTTCCTCACGATGTTTTCCTTCACCGTTAAAGCAAGTGATAATTAATTTCTAATACCCACATAACTTTGAAAAATCAGAGGTGCGTGGGATTTGAACCTCGGACCCATCGATCAAGAGGCCGAGTTTCTTAACCACTAATAATAAATAAATATTTGTAATTATAATATTCAAGAACAGTAGTAATTTATCCTGTAGTGTAATTTATATAGATCAAACTCTGCCTAGGAATGATATATGATTTTAAGGTTTCATTCATTAAACATATGTTAAGGTATATGTTAAGGTCGTGTGTTATTCGGATATTAAAAAAAAGTTTTATCTATTTACAACTTACTTAATGAAAGTTGTAATCTCAAAGGTAGCAAAAAATACAAATGCCGCTAATTTTTGCTGCTACTGAGTATATCTGCATGCCTGCGAGATCTCTCAAAAGGTTTTGAAATGTATGCGAAGTTTACTAAGTTGTAGAATTGACCATAGGACCTAAACCTTTCTTACCTTGTAACTCTCTCATGCCCAGCAGTAGAATGATGGGGTATTGATTACTCTAGAAACTAATTTTAAGAATACTTACGTAAAGTTCCATACTCGCATAACATAACCAAAATGGCCACAAAACCAGCCCAAATTATACGTTTCAGCGATACGTATAACACCGTTACTAAAGCGGTACTTCCTTGTCGGGCTATCGTGTCGGATGCAATGAAAAACTCCACAAACATCACCAGGAGAACACAGAGACTCAGTATGGAGAATTTCTGAAAACATAATAATCTTATGCTACATGCGCACTTGCCGCAAACAACAGAAATCTGCGAACTTGCGACAAATAGCCAAATTGCAAGGAAATTGTCCGATTATTGAATCGGCTAAGTACTTGCAAGCCTTTTTTTATAATATAAGAGTAGCAGACGAGTATGCAGTCCACCTGATGGTAAGTGGCTGCTGCCGCCCATGGAAATCTGTAATCAACCCCAGATAGGATTAGATATTCCTACCTGAGGTCGGCCACAGATGCGCCGCTACCCCTGAGGACGAAGCTGGAACGCCTCGGAAAAGTCTGTCTCCCTTCCCATACACTTCAAACCGGAACACAGCAGCGCCTAACACTGCTGTTATTAGGTAGAAATAGGTGTGGCGGTGGTGCCGCCGGAGTCGACCCACAAAGGGTTCTACCACCTTGAAATCTACAATCTATCAAGCCTACACAAACCAAGTCAAACTCTTTTTGCACGTTTGAATTTGTAACGGTTTGTTGAGGTTTGGCAATCGTGCTGACACGGCATCACATAACTTATACATAGGACATCTTTGTTGCAACTAAAATCAGGTCCAAAAACATCCTACCTCTTAGATTAAAACTAACTATGCACACACACAAAATTTCATTGAAATTAGTTGAATGATTTTGGAATTTAGTATGTACGTTAATTTTTTACCCCACATTAATAATTAATTAATTAATATGATATTATAAAGAGGAAAACTTTGTTTGTTTGTTTCATTGTAATGAATAGGCTCAAAAACTACTGGACCGATTTTAAAAATTCTTTCACCATTCGAAAGCTACATTATCCACGAGTAACATAGGCTATATTTTATATGAAATATATTTGATAAATCGATTTTGAGGCGCTACAAAGTTTGCCGGGTCAGCTAGTAAATTATGTACCTTGTTTCATTTCTAAATCAAGTTTATAAATTTTGTAAGAATAAGATTTATAATTATTTATTCACTACACACAGGGACGAAGTTGAAATGAAAAAAAAAACACGTTGCGTTGAAATTGTTAAGTAATATGTTACCTTTGATAAGATATTTCTATGATTAACTGGGTTGTATATGGACATCAGATAGCCCAATGCTACACCGACCAGGTAGGAGCCTCCACGATAATGGGCGGGCGCATACAACGGATTTCCTAACAGCGAATCCTTATAATTATCCAACAATCTGAGAACAAGAAAATATGAAAACAATATTAGTATAACATGAAAAAAATGTAATACAAATTGAATTGGAAGATTAAAATTTTAACTTCAGAATTAACAAATAATTATAATCCAAAAATCAAGATTATCATCGCTACATAGCATAAAACAAAGTCGCTTTCTCTGTCCCTATAGCCCTATGTATGCTTAAATCTTTAAAAATACGCAACGGATTTTGATGCAGTTTTTTTTGATAGATAGAGTAATTCAACAGGAAGGTTTACTATACTAGAAAAACACTGATCATTTTACAGATTTCGTAAATAAATACATTTTTGGGCTTATATTGCAACTGCTGGCTGAACCCTACAAGATAATTTAAAATAATGTTCTACAGTATTGTACACCTTGAAAATGTCTACAAATAAGTCCGCGATGGCATATGTTTATCTTTGCTGCGTACTCCAAAATAACTGTTTTTATGATTTAAAAATAAGACAAAAAAAAGTTCATAATAAAATGGTTTTAATACATAGCAAATATTAATCGTTATCGAAATAAATTGTTTCAAAAGCAAGCGTTTAATGTAGATAAAACTTGCTCCCTATAGCATGTAAATTGGACTTATAGTTTAGAAGATCCTACGAGTATAACATTTTGCGGGATGAATATGGAGGCGCGCGCTATCAATGTAGGTGATTTTTGTTCGGTTTGATAGAAAGTAACCATAACATAGAATATAGTATCGACGCAACGCGACGAAACGCTAAGAAATGTTTTAAAATAAAAAAAGATTACCGAAAATCTGGTGGTATTACTGATAAGTCGCGGTGTGTAAATGCAAATGCTGCTGGCAGGACTATAGAAGCTAGAAAACTAGTCAGAAAGAACAGAAGACCAAACTTTCTGCTCTTAGTAAACACCCAGGCTATCATCGTCCCGAGAACTGTCAGTTGGAAATCGCAGGAAACTGACCAGAGAACAGGATAGCACTGAAAGCAAATATATATAAGTTAGAAATAGCAGCAGATGTCACTATAAAGTGTTAGAATTCTTTGTTGTTCGACTCCAGAGGCATCGCCACCACACCTTGATCTGCCTAATAAGAGCATTGTTAAGCGCTACTGTGTTCTGATTTGAGGGGTTTGGTAAAGGAGACGTTTACTCGTATTTGTTATTGCTTTTTCTACTTAGTCATCTGTGGCTGAGCTCAGGCAGGAATCTGATCTTAACTGGGTTTGATTTCAAATATCCATGGGCGACAGTAGCCACCTACCATGTACTGCATACTCATCTGTTTCTCCCTTATTAACTTATATATAAAATTCTCGTGTCACAATGTTAGTTACCGTACTCCTCCGAAACGGCTTTACTGATTTTCATCAATTTTTATATGCATATTCAGTAGGTCTGAGAATCGGCTACTATCTATTTTTCATACTACTAAGTAATAAGGGTTGTTCGCCTTCATTTTGACTTTTCTTCATTTATATGGCAACACAAAGTTTGCCGTGTCAGCTAGTAAAAATCATATTAGAATTCTGATCTTACCATATTCTCAGGACGCATGTAATTTTGAATCATCAGAAAAACGTCGAACCAGTGTTGATCGCAAACATCCGATTCTTTTTGGAAGAAATCATTTCTCACTGGTCCTTGTATTACATGATTTAAGCCTCTAAACGCTAATAACAGTATTATGCTCACGGGAATTATTAATCTGAAAGTAGAATCTTACGTCAATTTTCACATTTTTCTTACATCAATCACCGAAGGCCAGTTTAAAGTTTATATTTACAGTAACTATAACAATTATTTTGACAGTGGTGGATTGTAACAATTTTGTGTTACAAGTTATTTGTTACTAACGTTTAATCGACGTTAATATGGAAATTGTAGACAGTGATAGCTTTTTTATTTGTTATTTTTTTTTGTTGACCATGACCATGACCATGGGAGTGACGCCGGGTTATGTGGGATTTTTACCACACTAAAATCCCCCCTGTGGCCGTCCTCAGCGTTTTGTGGAGAACTCCGCGATCTCCAAGGGAACACAACGGGAGTCCTCCTAAAGTGATGTCCTTCTAAGACAGTGATAGTCTAGTGGTTAAGAAACTCAGCCTCTCGATCGAGGCGTCCGAGGTTCAAATCCCAGGCCCTTATGATTTCTCAAAGTTATGTGCGTATTAGAAATTAATTATCACTTGCTAAACGGTGAAGGAAAACATCGTGAGGAAACCTACATACCTGAGAGATTTGTAACAAAAAAAAATCAAAGGTATGTGGAGTCTATCAATACGTACTTGGCCAGCGAAGTGGACCGAGGCTTTATCCTTCTCACTATGAGGGGAGATCCATGCCCAGCAGTGGGACAGTAATGGGTCGATGATGATGGTGATGAATATGGAAATTGACATAAACGAAGTGTGTAGCTATGACGTCATGTGAATCATAACTAAAATGATGCCCATCAATTGCTTAGCTGTAGACTGACGGTTGATTAGGCTTTTAATTTTAAGATGCCAACCAGCCTTAAACGTTACTTTAACTAATGCCATAAGTTTCATAATGACTTTAATTATAGTAATCATCATTATTAACATAATTATAATGTATGTTTAAAGAATTTATTCTCAAAAAAGACAATGTCACTTACATGAGAATAGTAACAAACAGTAATATAAAATATGTATCATACATTCGTTCGTTTGCTATTGTATTGTGTCGTCCAATGCATTTATTTGTTCAGTTAATGGTGCGTTACATTAAGTATACGTGCTAATAACATATTCGGTTAATTTTACTTTAAATACATTAGACGATGTTACATTTTTAATAGATGAGGGTATTTTGTTATAAAGCTGTGCTCCTTCAAACGTTATCGTTTTGCCATAATTGTCCGTGTTCTGTTTGTTTTTTTTTTTTTTTTTGTTTTTTTGTTGTGTGTAAACTAAAAACTCGCACGACGCGTCGACCGTACCTTCACAAATGTAATTTTAACATTTTGCATGCTTCCCTAAAGCTAACTGTGAGGAAAATAGTTAATATTCTTATCAACCCAGATTGTATCACATTTAAAAGCAAATAAATTAATATGAATATGATCATACCTGAAGTACCGCTTAACTAATACTTTCAAAGGGTTGAAAGTTTTAAATCCATTTTTTGCTAAACCTTTTATCAACAAAAAGCCAGACATGAACAGAAATGTGTCTACAGCAACTTCCAAGTGTAAAAACATTGTTAGCTTTTTCGGTTCAAAATCCTGAAAATAATATGTTTATAGCAAACCACCAGTATCAATCATCATTCAAACATCATCATCAATCATCATTCTAATAATCAATCAAACAATCATCATCGCCAACCCATTACTGTCTTATGGGACACGGGTCTTCTATCAGAATGAGAAGGATTAGGCTATAGTCCACCGCGCTGGGCAATGCGTATTTGCAGACTTCACATACCTTTGATTTGTTTATAATTTTTCATGCAAGTGATAAGCAAGTGATCATTCATTTCTAATGGTTAAGAAACTCGGCCTCTTGATCGAGGTCTCCGAGGTACAAATCCCATGCAATTCGCACTTGGCCGGCTCGGTGGACTATGCCCTAATCCTTCTCATTCAAAGAGGAGACTAATGTCCAGGAGTGAGACAGTAAGGGGTTGATGATGAATTATTTCCTAATAATAAAATATGGAGACCCTTACAACAGATAAACTGACCTTATCAAGACGTATGCTATTGGTGACTCCTAAAGTGGTAGTTAGTATCCATATATGGAATAAGGTGATACAGAAACATGCCATCACTCGTATCCCGAATAAGGGTCCAATATCATCCTCTGTTACTTTACTCAGGAATTGGAGGTTCCTTGGAATATAAAACGCGTTGAAGTAGGCCATTCCTGGAAAAAATATGTTGGATTTGGTGAAGATGAATTTGATGAAAGATTTGCTGAAGAACATTAAGAATTTATTTTGATGAACATTTCTTGAAGAAAGTCTGATGGTATGGAGAATGGTCCGGGAAAGAGATCGGGTGTAAAATCAATGTCTCGTTTGCATTGCCTTATAAGGAAAACTCGAAGAGACTTACGTTATGGTTTTGGCTTTAGTCGAAAGTGTGCCACATACTAGGATTCCTTTTGGATGCCATGGACAATAACAAGCCACGTAGAATAGATAGCAGATATTTAAAAGATTTGCCCTAGGTCTGGGTGTTTTTGTATTCGTCTTTATTTTTGTCCATGGCATCCAACATACAGGAAAAATATATTGTGGGGCTTATAGTGTGAAAAACATTATGGCTGACCGAGGATACGGAAGTTTCTACATGTTAATGGCCCGTAAACGATTTAAACAAAAATTAAAAATATATATTACCGTTGGAGCCCAATCCTTTATGATTTACGTATGACGTGGACACAAGGGACAAAATTATAAAAAATGCTACCAACGACCTGCAAAATAAATACATAATATAATTATTAATTACATGTCCGTGGATTTGTGTTTGCAAAATTCAAAATGTCAATAGATAGACTTTTTTATATAATATAGGAGTAGCAAACGAGCATGCAGTCCTGATAGTAAATGGATACTACCGCCCATGGAGATCTGTAATCAACCCAGATAATATTATTTTCCTACCTGAGGTCGTCGTGAGAAACACCGCTACCCCTTAGGACTAAGACTAGAATGCCGAGGAAAAGTATGTCTACTTCACCACACCCTCAAACCAGAACACATCAGCGCTTAACACTGCTGTTATGAAGCAGGTATAGGTACAGGTAGATATAGGTATAGGTGTGGATGCCGGAGTGGAACAGAAAGTTCAACCACCTTCAAACATTTTATTTATTATAGGTAGTTAGTTATTTACACACATTATTTATTTACAAATAGTTGCATTTTATAAAGAGTGTCTTTTTTATCCACTATTTCCAAATTGAAAAATATGTTTTCTAGGTAAATATGTGATCACTAGAATATCGCATGATAATATAATTAATAAATACATTGCTAAAAATACCGAAACAATTTAAGTCTATGAAAAAAATGGAACAGAATAAACTCCGTGGCAAAAACCCCTTTATGCTGGCTTTCCACGGACCGAATAAAAAACAATTATAGACCGTGGGAAACCGGAAATTAGTTAAATTGATTATTTATAATATGAAGTAATTGTCAAATATCAATCTGTGATAAAACAGTAGAGAGATTGATTATTAAAATTGGTTAGAAACAAGGTGATCAACCTAGAGTCCTGTCCTGTTTCGGGCCCATATCAAATGTCTAGTTAGTAACCAATTAACATATAAATAAATCGCCACACATTAATATCACGTGTATTCTGTATATGATTTGAATATGAACTTGGTAAATTGAATAGATTAATGGATTTATTGATTTGTTAATAGGCAAAACATTGGATAGATTGATTATTAATAATGAGCGTATAGAGTAAGTAATTTTTAACTGTCGATAATGGTTGACAAAATATTGTATAGATAGTGGTACCACCACCGCCAACCCTTTTTCTACCTAATAACAGTAGTGTTAGGGGCTGCTGTGTTCTGGTTTGAAGGGTGTGGTAAGGGAGACATACTTATCCGAGGCGTTCCAGCTTAGTCCTCAAGTAGTGGCGCGTCTCAGGTTGGAATCGAATCTTATCAGGGGCTTTTTTCGGAAAAATTCAAATTCAAGATTTTGGAAAAGGATATAGGGTAGCTATATCCTTTTCCAAAATCTTGAGAACGTGTGTACAAAATTTCAAGAGAATTGCTTATGTAAGGCGTGAAAGTATAGCAAACAAACAACCAAACTCACATTCGCATTAATAATATTAGTTTCAATCGACATATAAAATAAATCGCCATACATTAATATCAAGTGTTATTTATATATATAAATGAATGTTTGTCTGTATGTCCTTTATAGAATCGTAAACTATGCATTTGATCATGTGATGATCTTTAGCAAAGTTGTTGTGCATGATTCCATGAACGTTGCGCCATTGTTATTCCAAAAGGAACATATTTTCAGTTATATTTTTTAAAACGCCGGCGAAGCCGCTGGCAATGCTACATATAAAATAAATCGCCGTACATTAATATCACGTGTTATCCTGTATATAATTTGAATTTGAATCTGTTAAATTGAATAGTTAATGTTAGACCTATTAGCGATTTTAGATAATTGACCTTGATGCTAGTTTGCGGTTTTGTGGCATCTGTTAGGAATTTATAGTTGTAGAAATAAAATTGGAGTGTCAGTTTGTTTGTACTACAGCAACATAGGTTAAAAACTCAGTCACATATTTATTATTTATGATATACTTATTCGATTATTATATCTGGAGGCACGGCAGTGCCTCCGCCAAGTCGAGCCAAAGCCAAAAATAGCGCACGGCCGTAGCATTCTTTCTCGAGCAATTCGGCCCCATTTGACCCCCTGTAATCGTTGCTATGAAGCTAGAAGCCTGAATTTCAGGAGCCAAGCAAGCTTGTTTTAGACACGGTATTGCCAATTTCATTAATTTGACCAGTATTGAAGAATTACAATAGTCAAGTTGCGTAATTTTGTCACTCACTGACTGACGATCATCAAAATGTATAGGCACTTCTAGCAGACATAGAAGGTTAAGATTGAGAATACAATTAGTGGTATATAACTCACGGAAAAACTATAATATTTTGCAATTTCTGTCCGGTATCTAGATACACCACTACATAAAATAACTTTGTATCCTATTAAGTATTAGGATTACAAAGTTATATGCAGTTAATGAATCTGTGTTCCTGTCCGCGAAATGTACGAGTAGTAGGGGAGCCCATGATGCTAAATGGGCAGAAACTCGAGCGTCGTTTGGACCTATACGATTGTATAGTGTAAAGTGTACTCACTTTAGTGAGTGAAGAAAAGTTTGTATGATATTTTTCGATTCACGGTGGGAATAGCTTCTAGAGGATTCGAAAGATGTAAAAAAATGAGTCAGACGGACATACTCAAGGCGCAGCAGAAATATGTTTATCTGCTGGTTTGCAGCCATACGAGAGGTAAAAATGGAGAAAAAAAATTACACCAGTGCATTAGATTTTCAAAAGGGGATATTAAGTTACCCCAGATGAGTCGCCCATTCGAAAGACTGACGATTCGATTCGAAAGACTGTCAGTGACTCTTCGAAAATGCAAAAAAAAAATCGTTATCTTGACACACTCGAGGGTGTAAGATTATTATACAGGAAATTCCAGCGGATGTTTTACTTCTCATAACCCTTCATCTGACGATTTAGTGGAGGGGTCTTTTTATACCGACGATTTGAAAAAAAAAATTATTTCCATAAAATTTGCCATTTCCTTTAGCTTGTTATACACCAGTACTTTCCAGGGATTCATGCTAATAAGTGACGCTATCAGATAGTGTATGTACATATTCTCTTTTTAAATGACTGTTTTTCACTACATCAACGTGTGGTATGATTATGATGTTACCCGTTTTCTAGCATTATTTCCTTTATATTAAAAAAAATACCGCGCTCAAGTATGTCCAGGTAACGAATTTTTGGCAACCTTATTACTCCCTAACGCCATCCTCAAATCGCCAGATTGTTATAAATTTATTGTTTTCAGCATGTAATTAAGCTACTATAGATTTCACGATATTTTCCCCGTGCGAACCCCCCAAATGGATGGTTTAAGATACTCTATAGGATGTAAGGTATCTCCCATATCTTAATCTGCCGCGTTCGAGTCACACTCGAAATCCCCTCTTGGGCTCCCCTACTATTATTGGCGACGTCAATTGTTTTTATTCTCGAGACAAAAGAAGTTTTCAATTCCAACTTCAATTTAACTTCAATACAAATAATGGGTGAAGTGCAAATCGAACTCGTACACTGAGGGTTCCGTACCAAAAATAACATGTGTTTTTTATATTTACTAATTGATATTATAGCAGCCATAGAATGCATTGTGAAAATGTCAACTGTAACATCTATTACGGTTCAATAGATAAAGTGAAAAACGCCAAAAAATAGCAGGTCCTTATATGTTTGTCCCTGTAGTTCCTGGACTAAAATAGGGCTACGATATCCCCTGCCTGTCGTAAGAGGCGACTAAAAGGGGGCTTCCGGAGTTGGGCGTGGCAAGAGTGGGAGCTCGAACCGTCCTATAAGTGTCCCCGGGAAGGACGGCGGTATGTGTGGTCGCATACCGTCGTGAACACCGGATAGTTTGGGAGGAGCGAAACTGCTCCCCCAGGGCAGAGCTCGATCGGGGCATCGCGCTTGGAGGACTTCGGTTGCGTTTCGTCGGAGATCGCGGAGTTCTCCAACAAACATTGAGGACGGCCACCGGGCGGTTTTAGTGCGGTAAAAGTCCCACATAACCCCGCGTCACTTTCACGTCATCGGGTACCTTTTGAAGATTTCCTCCTCATAAAGAAAAAAAAAACTATCCTTTATTTGAAAGTTTTTCTTTTTATTTTTAGTACTTGTTGTTAAAGTGGCCATCATTATACATATTCCGTAAAAAAAATAAGTTTATTTCTATTAAGGTTCCGGAAATAGAGCTCTATGTCAGACAGACAAACGGACAGCTTAGTAATAGGTTCCGCTTTTACCCTTTAGGTACGGAACCCTAAAAAGTAATATAATATCAAAAACATTCCGAATTTTTGACAAATGTCATGAGAATAAAACTATATGTTGCGGCTAATGTGCCTAATCAGTTAAAACGCAGATTAGCTTGCCCATTACCTAAAGTACAGAACGAAGATTGTATCAATTTTCACCCCTTGACGTCGTTTCGTGCATGCCATGATGCGTCGTCGTGTCATGAATTTACGACAAACATTGCATATTTTCAAGAAACAATATCGCTTTGCGGCATGATGTCGCTATGTATCACGATACGTCGTTATGTCGTAAAAAGGCATATGTTTTAGCCCTAAGAACAAGTCTGAAAAGATGTTTCGAATTTTACTACATAGTTAATCTGCATATTATTATCTTCTAGCTAATCTTGAGACTAACTAGTTAATGTGTATGCTAACGTATTCTGCAATCTAACGGTAACATACACAAAATACAATAACACCTATTACTTTCTCATACTAAGCCGTAAGTCATGGCCATAACATCGAAGAATTAGTTGATTAACCAACAAATTATTCAATTTTATGACTTATGTATAGTCCTAAAGAATTATACATAAGTCATATGTTACGTATAATACTTAAGGATTAGTATACCAAGGTATGAAAATATATGTATTTTCTTCAAAATTTTCCTTTTACTTTAATTTGTCACATAACATTACTTTCCAGAATTTTATCCTTATAAGCAACACTATCATATAGTGGAATAATATAGAGAATGTATTTTTTTTAAAACTGAACTCGTTCGATTCCCGGCTAAGGAAAAAGATATTTTAAAAACGAATGATGCAGTTATAGTTTTTATCAAAATCGGCCTCGTAACCCCTTTCAGCACTTTTCGCTAATGCACTTTTCGATATTGTTCGGTGAAAAATATGGTCTAGCTGAATATATGTATTATTAATATACTCTGCAAGTAATAATTTTAATAATAACTACAGGTTGAATGCAGAAGACAAATACAGACTAATAATTTAAGTACGATTTCTTTATTGGTGAGTAAACTTACTGAAAAAGGATTTACTGTTAATTTCCGGAAAAACGGTTGCACTATTAGTAACTCTATGGATAATATCATCGCAACTGGCCACGACGTACATGGTATACATAAATTTAAACAATTTGTCAAATCACCGATATGTAATTTGACAATGTCAAATAAATATTGGCATAGAAGACTAGCCCGTACTAATCCGGAATATATGAGAATTTTAAAGAATATTGTGACTCGTCTTGATGATGTGAACATTACGACGGATATGTCGACTAGTAAGAAACCATTTCCAAAACTTTGAACGGGAGCGAACGATATACTGGAGATCGTACATACAGGTTTATGTGGTCCCATGGAAGCTACTTCATTCAACGGTTCAAGGTACATGTTATTATTTATCGACGAATATACTTGAATGACACATGTTAATTTTCTCAAACATAAGAGTGAGAATTTGCGAAATTTAAAAAAGTTCGCGTTGAAAAGGCAACTAGCAAGTCGAACAAGTGTATGAGATCAGATGGTGGAACGAAGTTTTGTAATAGAGCTTACGATATTTTTTTGTCAACAAATGAAATTCTACATCAGAAGGCGATATATAGTATATACCACCAAACAGAATGGTATGGTTGAAAGAGCTAACAGAACTATTATCGAAAAATCGAGAAGTCTATTATAAATTGCAGCGAATTTGAGCAAGAGCGTTAAATACTGTGATTTATATCAAAAACCGGAGTCCGACGAAAGCAGTGAAAGACTGCGTGCCACTACAAAATTGGTCTGGGAAACGAGTAGATGTTACCTATTTATGCTTATTTGGATGTGCAGCGTATACTCTTATACCAAACAGAAAAGACGAAAATTGGATGCAAAGTCAAAACCAATGATTTTTGTCGGATATTCATAAGAAGATATCGATTATTTAATACGAATAAGACACGTGAAATCAAAATCAGTCGAGTTGTTAAGTTTTTAGACGATGTTTTTCCTGAGGATAACGGGAGTAATTCCAGTTGTCAAAATATTAACTTTTTCGATTTAATTTATTGTCATGTTCGAATGAAAGTGGTGATGAATGAAAAGAGTGCATGACTGATGCGGGTGTTACAGGTGATATAGGTGTATGTGTGCCTGCGGTTACAGATACAAGTAAAGTAAGTAATGTGACTAATGCTATGACGGATGTAAGCGAGTCTGAAGTAATGGAACGTGAATCTGTTGATATAAGTAATGATAGTAATAGGCGTTATCATGTTAGAGAGAGGAAATAAACTGAATTTTACAACTTTTTAACATGTGATTTCATTTCAGAGAGTGGTCCTGTAACGGCCTGAGTGTAGGCCTGATCGTAATTTGTGCTAAAATAAAATCAAACTTGAATTCTTGTTGGACCGCCGCGTGATAGCATGCTTATAGATGACTGAGTGATTATTTGAGACCAAAAACAATGTATTTTAAAATTATTGCAAGCCTTTGGTATGTCCGTTTGTAAGTCCGTATCAACTTTAATGGAGGTTGATTTGAAATAAACAAAAGGTAACTCAGATAGTAACAGTAGTCTACCGTGTCAGAGTTTAGTGGAGATTCAACTATTTAGCCAGTTCCACGAAAGAGTTATGTATGCATTTATGTAGAGTTTTGTTATAGGTGGGTAATATAGATAAAGGGGGCGTATTGTAAGAATCTTTTTAATATAAATTGTAATCTATATTACTGGTTGTGTATAAAATGATATTGTTCGGTGACTCAAGATTAAAATAGAAATGAATAAAAACGTGGTCTAGCGGAAAATATGTTTTATTAATATACTCTTCAAATAATAATTCATACAATAACTACAAATATTACCTACAAAAAAGAACGCTCATTCTCGTAAGACAGTGAGGGGGCTTTAAAAAATCTGTTGTTGACATTCAAGTAATAGAAAGTCCCGGAAAGGAAAAAAGTAGACATACCTACAAAAAGGAATGAGATGCCATCAAAAACACTGCTTGTAAAAAAATCCAAGCCTCGCCATTCAGCTCTTCCACCGTAAAAAGTCGTGAGATCCATGGAATCCAAGCCGGTTGTTTCATACAGACTCTACTTAAGAGACCTTCTGTCTTAAGGTATTATCTCACTATCTAACCTAACAACATCTCATGGGACCATATCAATATTAAAAATATTTTATGTTTCATATAAATAGATTGGACTTGGCAATCGTAGTAATGTTACTCGTGTGCTGCGATATGATGCGATTAAAACACAATGTGAACTGTTTGTGGTATCACCGCTTCCAGCAGCACCACCGCTAGATCAATTTTTGCGTCTTAAGCGCTGCTATGTTCTAGTTTCAAGAGTGCGGTAAGGAAAATATACTTTTCCGAGGCGTTCCAGCTTAGTCTGCTTCCTCTATATTATAAAAAAAACAATGTATATCACAAGTATATGTATATTAAATTAAATTAGTTCGTTTAGTACGATTGCCAAATCCAATCTATTTATTTGAAACATAAAATATTTTTAATATTGATATGGTCCCATGAGATGTTGTTAGGTTAGATAGTGAGATAATACCTTAAGACAGAAGGTCTCTTAAGTAGAGTCTGTATGAAACAACCGGCTTGGATTCCATGGATCTCACGACTTTTTACGGTGGAAGAGCTGAATGGCGAGGCTTGGATTTTTTTACAAGCAGTGTTTTTGATGGCATACTATTTATTATCGAGGTGTACGAGGTTCATTCAAATCTTTATTACCCTTGATTTTACATTATGAGATTTATGTTATGTCAAAAGTATGTAGGGTTGTACAATTGTACATGTACATGTAAGTCTAACAAAAAACAGTTATTCAATTTTTTATTTGTACCTTTCGGGTAAGTTGAAAACGGTCGAACTAATTTTCTCTAGACTTTTATAAAGTATACGCTGACGAGACTTTTATAAGGTTTGGGTTAGAAAAAGAAATACTTTTATTTTAAGTACAAAAATAATTAGGGTTGCGCGCAAAAGATTAATTCGGCGCCGACATCGACATCGCTAATGCCAATTTCTATCGGTCAGTGAAAAAAAGTTACTTTATTAACATAACAATGTTACCAAATTTTAATAATACTGTAACAATTTATTTGTACTTTCAACATAAAGTAAAAAAATCAACTATATTTATATTACTTTTTAAACGCGGGTGACACCGCGAGAGACTCGTATGTGTAACACACAATGCATATGTCACTACTAAAACGTGGATATAGAGCTAAAACCTAATAAGGATAAATTGTTGTTTTTGAATTTTATTCATCCAGTTTATTAGACAAAATAAAATCATTAAATGGAATATTTATATTAAGGAAGATGTGATCAAAAATGTTTTTTGAATTTTCGGTCGTCAATGTGGTTTTCTAAAACACATTAAAAGGATACCGGTTTATGGGATTTTACCCTGAGATGAAATAAATTATTGTAATTTGTGAATCTAGTTGGTAGTGGCATGGCAAATCTCAATATGAATTCACTCAATTCGATATGTATTCAAGGTGGTAGAGTTTTATGCGCGGAACCCTAATTCTTTTTCCAAATAAAAGTATCCTATGTTACTCCTAGCAACTGTCAGTTCTGTTAGAAAATTCTGCCAAAATCGGACAACCACAATTTTGCTTGAAGTATAACGGTATATATTGCCATATGAATTAGTAAAAAGCTATTATATTAAAATTAGCAGACATTTCAATTTTATTTATTTGTATACATTACAAAAAAACGCAGTGATAACCTAGTGGTGAGAAACTCGGCCTCTCGATCGAGGGGTCCGAGGTTCAAATCCCAGGCACCTCTGATTTTTTAAAGTTATATGCGTTTTAGAAATTTATTATCACTTGCGAAACGGTGAAGGAAAACATCGTGAGGAAACCTGCATACCTGAGAAATTTATAAAAAAAAAATCTCAAAGATATGTAAAGTCTACCAATACGCACTTGTCCAGCGCGGTGGACTATGGCCTAATCCTTCTCATTCTTAGAGGAGACTCGTGCCCAGCAGTGGAACATAAATGGGTTGATGAAGATGACAATAAATACTCTGTTAGTATAATAATAAACTTGAACTTCGATGGCCTCGATCGTCAAGCAATTTGCACTGCATTATTTTTTATTTCATAAGACCATAAAAACAATGCACCGAACAAAACAAAAAAAAAACAACGAAAAAAAACAAAACCTAAAGAAAAAATATTTGATTTTCACTTATAAACTTTTAGCACTTCATCTCTATAATTTAATAAGGTCTTGTTCGCATAAATTAAATTGAAGTGTTGACATTAATTGATAAATAATATGATTATACACAAAAAAATGGATGCTGGGAATCTTATGAGATCCATTTTAACTGATCATGTTATAAGCTTTTAATTAACTTGTCTTATATCTATATATATAAAAGAGATTTCCACGTATATAGTCACTCATCACGATATCTCTGGAACCATTAGAGCTAAAGACTTGAAATTTGGTAGGAATATTCTTTTCACCGAGTAGAGGTCAGCTAAGAACGGATTTTTTGATATTCCACCGTTAAGGGGGTTAAATGGGGGTTGGAAGTTAATATGAAAGTCCGTCAGTTTTAAAGCAAACTAGATGAAAATTGGTATTTAGCTTTCTGATTTAAAGTAATAAAAATCTAATCTAAGGGTTTTTCCAAAATCAACCCTAAAGGTGGTTAAATAGGGGTTGACAGGTTATTTTAAATTTTGCCATTTTGGAAGCCAGCACTATGAAAGTTAGCCATTGCTTTGCTGGTTAGATATAAAATAACTTTAGTTCTACCGTTTTTGGAAAATCAACCCCTATGTGGGTTAAATAAGGGTTGTAAGTTTGTATAGAATTCCCCCAGTTTTGATGTAAACGCTATCAAAATCGGTATTTAGGTTTTCGATTAAAAATAATTAAATACCTATTTCACCATTTTTGGAAAATCAACCCTTAAGTTGGTAAAATAAGGGTTAACAGCTTATTTTAAAATTTGCCAATTTGAAAGCCAGCACTATGTAAGTTAGCCATTGGCTCACTGGTTAGATACAGTGGAACTATAATTCTACCGTTTAGAAAATGAACCCTCATTTGGGTTAAATAAGGGTTGTAAGTTTGTATGAGAGTCCCCCAGTTTTGATGTAAACTGTATACAAATCGGTATCTGGGTTTCGATAGAAAATAATTAATCATCTATTTCATTGTTTTTGGAAAATCATCCCTTAAGTTCGTTAAATGGGGGTTGGAATTTTATTTCAAACTCCGTTAATGCGGGAGCGACCACTATGAAAAATTATCATTACAATCAATGAAGCATCTGAGTCACAGTTTTTTTTAGATTTTTAGATCAACCCTTAAGACTGCTATAGAAGGGTGTATGCATTATGCCTTTCTGTCTACACATCTGTTTCAGCATTTTAGCAACTCAACAATCAACCACCATTAGGGTACTATTTTTTTTTATACTATAGAAGTAGAAGACGAGCATGCAGTCCACCTGATGGTAAGTGGCTACTGCCGCCCATGGACATCTGTAATCAACCCCAGATAGGATTAGATATTCCTACCTGAGGTCAGCCACAGATGCGCCGCTACCCCTGAGGACTAAGTTGGAACGCCTCGGAAAAGTCTGTCTCCCTTACCACACCCTTAAAAACGGAACACAGCAGCGCCTAACACTGCTGTTATTAGGTAGAAATAGGTGTGGCGGTGGTGCCGCCGGAGTCGAACCACAAAGGGTTCTACCACCTTTAGAAACCTATAAGTAAAGGAAGATTCTTTAAAAACCGTTGTTGAAGTTACTTCCTTTGGCGTGTCTGGAAAAAGAACAGAGTGCAGAGAGGTTTAGTGTAGGGTGAAATTCCACGGGCCATCGTAACATATATTTTTAACATGGGAATGTATTACGCGTGTTGAAATGCACATCGAAGGTTTTTTAGGGTTCCGTACATAAAGGATAAAAACGGAACTCTATTACTAAGACTTCACTGTCTGTCCGTCTGTCCGTGTGTCACAGGGCTCTATCTCTGAAACCGTAATAGATAGACATTTGAAATTCTTACAGAGGATGCATAACGGTGGCCGCTATAACAACAAATACTAAAAATAAAAAAGTTGAAAACAAAAAGGGGTCCCCATACAACAAACTGCTATTCGATATATTTCCAACTAACTTTTAAACCGTTAGAGGTAGACAGTTGAAATTTTCACAAAATGTGTAAATAAAAATTTTAGTTGTACGGAATGCTCAAGGTGCGGGTTGGACTTGCACTTGGTAAATTATTAGTAACGCGCAGACCCGCGGGCCACAAGGAAAAGTCGCGGGCCATACACCACCCGTGGGTGTCGGCTTGCCGACCGCAGGTGTTGAATTAGCTTTCAGAAATTTGATGATAAAGTATTTATTGATACATATGTACATAGGAATGTTTTTGAAATTCTACTAAGGAGGTAAAAGAAGTGTTATATGTATATATACGGGAATCTTTTAGGTTCGAAGTTAGAAACGTAAAATTTCAGATAACGTCTATTCAGACAAATACACGACAACGTGGACGGGTGCAAATTTCATATATGATAATGTGTAATTTTGGTATACTGATTAGGTACATCGCAACTACTTTGGACACACTGCGTGCCAACATTTTGTCCTGCCGTGGGGTATGGTTGTGGTTATGCGTGGATTAGTGATGGTTATGTGATAGACACATAGACCTTGGATTAAAATTTTGGGCTAGAACAGGGCTACAGTATCCCCTGCCTGTCGTACGAGACTAAAGGGGGACTTCAGGATTTGCGGGCAGCAAGAATGGGAGCTCTAACCGCCCAGCCAGCTACCCTGGAAAGAACCACTGTATGTAAGGCCACATATAACATGGACGGTTCCTATAGAATAGAGTAAATAATAATTATTGTATCCTACATGAAACTTATATTTTAAAGAAAGTTTCATTACAGTCCACTAATTAGAATTTTAGTGTATGTTTCTGAAGAAAGCTTGACCAATTTAGTTACACAGTGAAGAAAAAAAGCTTTTATTAATTAAATATTAATGCTATTTTATCGTTAAAATTGTTAAAGGTACAAATTTACGATTACAGTTACGAGTATTTGTCTGTTATATCATATTTTTTTTACGCGGGCGAAGCCGCGGGGTTCTGCTAGTTAGTTATATTAGTTTATGCCCCAATACATGATTATTAAAGCAATTTTAAATACAATGTGCCGAATGCTCAGTCGTTTTACGATACGATACGCGTAGCGGAGCGGTCACCATACCGGTCTGAGTCCCGGGTTCGATCCCCGGCCAGACAGATATCTAAATGATGAATTTAGGTTTCTGTTTCTGGGTCTGGGTGTTTGTATATTTTTATGTGTGTGTCTATCGCACCTAGCGTTTAGGTTTAGACCTCTTTGTTGTTGAACTTTGGGGTCACCATTGCACCCAAATGGTTTAAAAACAATTTGGGAAATGGGCATTGGGCATTTTAGGATGGTAAAAAATCATAGAACCCACTGTTACCGTAACCAACACCCTGTTTATAAATATGTACATATATTGTGTATGTACGGACAGAAATGCATGTTGGCATTTTTTGAGGCGGGAAAAAATCATTAAAATTATTCAAGTTTTCATTTCTGTCGGCACTTCCGGAGTGCCACTGTTTTTTTTTGTTTTTTGTCTCTTATAGACTTTTAGCACTTGCTTCCGATAGTATAATTATAGCTATTCACATAAATTAAATGAATGTGTAAACTTGATATGAAAAAATACACAAAAACGTAGGCTGGTATATCTTATGAGATCGTTAAACTTCTTCAATATTGATCTTGACCTTGACATACCTATTTAATTATTTTTTCAATGAGATTTATTTTAATCAATCCAGTTTGGCTTAATTGGTACGTTCACACTTTTAGTAGGTTCACACTTGTATCTATGCATATAAATAAAATTGGATTGTCTGTTTTTAATATTGAAATGACCGCTTTTTACTACATGCATATGAATATACATAAGGTATAACATTTTTTACAATTTTTATCTGTCTGTCTGTCTGTATGTTCTGGTTAATCTCTGAAATGGTTGGACCGATTTTGATGGGACTTATTGGCAGGTGGCTGATGTAATAAGGTGTAACTTAGGCTAATTATATTTTAGTGCCCTTGTTTCTTTTTATCGCGGGTGAAACCGCGGGGCAGAGCTAGTATAAAGTAAACTTGAATTAACTTGTTTTAATAGTTCCTATGCATGTTTGTTCACATGTATTGTTCGTTCTATTTGTCCGTCTGTGTATGTATGATTAGTTTTGCCGGCATTCTAAATTCAATATGTCGGGCACCCGAGTTATAAGGTGGTAGAACTCTTTGTGGGTGGAGTCTGAAAGCACCATTGACACCACTGTAACCGCCACACTTGTTTCTGGTATACAACAGTGGTAAGTACTGCTATGTTCAGGTTAGAACGGTGTGGTAAGACATAGTTGTCCGAGACGTTCCAATTTAGTCCTCAGGGAAAGCGCACGTGTGGCCGACCTCAGATACCATTTGTATCTTATCTGGGATTGATTTACCATCAGGTGGACTGCATACACTATTGGTACCTTTATTATAAAAATGATGCTCCAATTATTTTTATGCATCCCCATGATATGAGTATCAAATAAAAACATATGCTGATCATCTCGAAAATATGAAAAAGCTTTTAAAGTAAGTTTATCATACATTTTTTTATTAGATTTATCTGTAGTACTTACCAAGAAAAATAATATCCAAAATTATAAGCATCTTCGGTTTTACCAGCAATATAACAATTGGAAAGGGAGATTTCCGGTTTATCCACAGCTATGCCTAAGTGGGTTTGCCTGAACATCGAACCCACTAGCTTGCTCACTGAATGGGGCTCGCAGACCACTGGAGCACAGATTCCCCATGCCAGAGTATTGAATTTTAGGTGGTTCTTCGATTTAGCCTACAAAAACAAAATTTTAAAATAAATTATCATAAATCATTCATTAATTAAAAAAAAATAATGTTTAAGTTATATTTTTTTTGGGTTAGAAACTTGTCAGTGTAACTACTGGAAACTTGGCTTCTCAATCGGGAGGTCCGAGGTTCGAATCCCTGGCGGGCCATAACCTGGCGGGTTTGTGCCATAGTTCTCCACACTAGTCAAGTGTGAATAGGTATACTCTACAAATCCTTGTATACTTTTTTAGAACTCATTATGGTTCGACTCCAGCGGCACCACCGCCATACCTATGGCTACTTAATAACAGCAGTGTTAACCGCTGCAGTGTTCAGGTTTGAGGGTGTGATGACGAAGACATACTTTTCCGGGGCTTTTCAGCTTAGTCCTCAGGGGTAACGACTCATCTGATCTGAGGTAGAAATCTAATCCTATCTGGGGCTAATTACAGATTTGGTATTTTCTTTAAATACAACACCAAAATTGAATTTAGTCATGTTTTTTTATACCACGAACAACGGAATTATTAAGGAATATTAAAAGGTTAAAGAACCCTTTGTGGTTCGACTCCGGCGGCACCACCGCCACACCTATTTCTGCCTCATAAAAGCAACGTTAAGCGCTGCTGTGTTCTGGTTTGAAAGGAGTGATAAGGGAGACATACTTTCCCGAGACATTCCAGCTAGTTCTCAGGGGTAGCGGCGTATCTGTGGCTGACCTCAGGTAGGAATATCTCTATCTGGGGTTGATTACAGATGTCCATGGGCGGCAGTAGCCACTTACCATCAGGTGGACTGCATGCTCTACTACTCCTATTTTATATAAAAGGTAGAACTAATGTTTTTCGACCGGGGTCATAGTAACACATCTATTTTTAGCGTGAAGCAAATTCAAATTCAAATTCAAAACGCGTTGTGATCGATCTTAGGTACAACGCCTGAACACTTAAAAAAATCAGAGGAAATCGCCTGGGATTCGAACCTCGAACTTTGGCCGGGGATCGAACCCGGAACCTCTTGCGCGTCAGACCGACATGGTGATCACTCCGCTATGGGCGTCATAAACGAACAGTATAAAATGAAAAAAATACCTGAAGATAGTTCTCCACGTGACCAAAAAGGTCCACTTCATCAAGTTTAGAGTCCACTGGACCTAAAGTTATGTGGGCCATGCAGTACTGTGTTCTTAGGTCCGGATGCACCTGCTCCCACGGGAATTCCAGACATTCGTCGTAATTCCCATAGTGATTCTTGGACCCATACAATTGACCTACTGGGGTCTGCATTGAGTCCCATACTGAAATAAATTATACATTATACGTAAAATATAAAAATACATTATGCATAAAGGCAGTGATATCCTGGTGGTTAAAAAAATAGCAAAAAATACAACCGACTTCTATAACACTACGAAGCAAAACATTGTTCAAATAAATGTTGGTTTTTACATAGTTATAATTATGTAGTCGGATATATGTATCTGAAAATAAAATTCTGCCACTCAATAAGGGGGTCCGAGGTTCAAAAAAAGGCGTGCGGCTCTGAATTTTCAAAGTTATATGTGTATTAGAAATTAATTATCACTTGCTGTAACGTTACAAGAAATCATCGTGGGGAAACGTATGTGTAGCCCGCGCTAATCTGCTAGTCCGCTTTGAAGTTGTTGCGGGCAGGTGAAGTCATACAATTTGCTATGGCGACGCGATTCATTTCTATATTCAGAGCGGACTAGCAGTTTTACGCGGACTATACCACACCTATCAATGCGTACTTGGCCAGCATGGTGGACTTTGTACTGAACCCCGCTGGAGACCACCCGACCGAGGAGACCCGTGCGCAGCAATGGGACAGTAATGGATTGCATGACGATAATTATAGTTTTTTTAAACTCATACATTTTCACACATCAGATAATAGTACATTACAATACGAGGACGAAAAATTTTTTTCTGACAAGTGTGAGTTTGCAGGCCGAGCCGCAGGCGAGGACTGCAATCACACGAGTCAGAAAAACATTTTTCGTCCGCGTGTTGTATAAAATTTTATATTACGGGGTCGGAAACGGGGGTTTTGCGCACGCGAAGCGTGCGTAAAACGTCAATTTACGCACGCCGTGATATAAATAATATTTTTTGTTGTTTTTAGTATCACACATTGAATCATATATTAAATTATCCTTATAATGTTGAGAGTTTAATTTAATTGAGTATTTTAAATACAAAATGAATACAATTAACATTTCATTTATTTTAATATTATTTGAAAAATTATAATAATTTTATTATATCTTTTTTATAACGGATTAAAATGTGGAAATTGAATCCTGTGTATGTTTTTTTTACATGTATTTTATTTTCGGTATTGTTATTCGAATTTGGTAGGTATTGTTCAAAATTTCTATAGCTACTCTTACATTAATTAGGTATAAAAGTGAGACCCAAAGAAAGCAATAAAATGTTTTTAAAAATGCCCTCGTCTACTGTGGATGGGTTTGAATGGGATGGGATTTTGATGGGGGATTTTTAAGGAACCCAGAACCCTCACCGGATGTCATATATGAGAAGACTCCTAGTGCCAGTGATAGCCTAGTGGTTAAGAAATTCGGCCTCTCGAATTAGGGGTCCGAGGTTCAAATCCCAGGCACCTCTGATTTTTCAAAGTTATGTGCGTATTAGAAATTAATTATCACTTGTTAAACGGTGAAGAAAAACATCGTGAGGAAAACTGCATACCTGAGAGATTTATAAAAAAATCTCATATGTATGTGAAGTCTACCAATACGCACTTGGCCAGCGCGGTGGGCTATGGCTTAATCCTTCTCATTATGAGGGGAGACCCGTGCCCAGCAGTGGGACGGTGATGAGTTGATGATGATACTTACTCCAAGTAGCCCAAGTAGTGGAGTTCTGAACGTTCAGTAGAATCTTTTCCAACTGCTTCAAACATGTCGCTTCTTCTTTCCCCCATTTCTGGCTCTGAAGGTCTTCTATCAACGTGTCTAAGTAACCATATCTCTCAATAGGATTCTTCTTAACGTTTTTGGGTGAAGAATTCGAAGAAACATTTACTGAAACTAGATTTGATTTATGATAGTAGTTTAATCTATAAGGTAGAATAAAATTGATTGACACCTAGAATATTTTTGACATTTTTTTAATAGACATGTTTGAAGGTGGTAGAACCCTTTGTGGTTCGACTACGGCGGCACCACCGCCACACCTATTTCTGCCTAATAACAGCAGTGTTAGGCGCTGCTGTGTTTCGGTTTGAAGGGTGTGGTTAGGGAGACAGACTTTTTCGAGGCGTTCCAGGTTAGTCCTCAGGGGTAAAATAGGTGTGGTGGTGGTGCCTCCGGAATCAAACCGGAAGTTCTGCCACAAAAGTCGATTACATGGTTCTAGAAGGCTAGCCATTAGAAGGCTAGAACTTCATATTCATTAATGTTAGTAATTTTGTATAACTAGCATACATAATTGCAATTAGCACACATATTAGCATAGCAGAAACAAAACAATGGTAATAAACACACCGTGAAGTTTTGTATGTATGTATGCATTTGTATGAACCTTTGTATGAACATTTTGTTTGAACAGTGTATGTGGACGGCGAAATCAAAAACTATAACGAGCGAAATATGCTGAATGGAGTTAGGATTTCGATTTTTATGGAAGCAAAAATGCATCATTACTATTATATTTAAAACTTTGAAAAAAAGAAACAATCTGTGTTATTCCACTATGGCATATGGTCGCTCATAAGGAGCTTTTTATAATATAATACAAAAATTCAGACGCAAAGGAGCATGCAGTCGACCTGATCGTTAGTGGCCAATGCCACCCATGGACATCTGTAATCAACCCCAGAGAGGATTAGATATTCCTTCTTGAGGTCGGCCACAGATGCACATCTACCCCTGAGGACTAAGCTGGAAAGCCTCGGAAAAGTATTTGTCTCTTATCACACTTACAATCTGAACACAGCAGCGATTAACACTTAACTTACATTCAGAGAAGCTTCCCTTAATTTGAAATTTATTAAAACTTTCCAAAGTGTGATCCTTAGGAACCATTTTTTTTTTGTTCACGAGGGGGAAACCTTCAAAAGGTACCCGGCGCCGTGGGAGCGACGCAGGGTTATGTGGGATTTTTCCGCACTAAAACCCCCCCGGTGGCCGTCCTCAGCGCTGCGTAGAGGGCTCCGGGATCTCTAAAGGAACGCAACCGGAGTCCTCTTAGCGCGTTGCCCCGTCGGGCTCTGCCCAGGTGAGCTTGACGCCCGCCACACCATCTGGTGTGTATGACGGTATGCGACCACACATACCGCACCAGGAACCATACTACTCGTATATCATGATCGCGCAATAATAAAGGTTGTATTTTTTTAAAATGAATCCGTTCGATTCTCGGCTAATCAAATATTTTTTTAAATGTAATTATGCAGTTTTATTTTTTAACAAAATCGGTCTCTTAATTCCTTTCAGCATTTTGATGTGAAACATCTATAGCCGCACGTAAATCCGATTTCTGGCGTGGCGACGCATGCCGTGGCGGCGCGTCGCCATGCGCAATCGACTGTGCGATTCTCTCCCACTCGACCTGGCGTTAAGCCATCAATAAATTCGTAAATTTTTGTATTTAATGAAAATAAATGTTTATTCAATAAAAATCGTTATCTGGAAAAAAATCGTAATATTTTATTTTATCATTATGACATATTTAGTTCCTATCACAATATGTTATTTTCTGCATATTACTTTTACAAAATAATGTCGATGTTTCACATCTGCCAGGCGTCCCGTGACGGCTCACATTTTTTTATTTTTTTTTAAAAAGAAAAACACTAAACGATAAAATCAAATAAGACTTACCCAATACAGAAAATATTATCCCGAAAATATTGGACTTCATTGCAGGATATGGCACGAATAAATATATTATTTTTAATAAATAATATATGTCACAAGTGAGACATGTATGTCCTAACGCGGTTGTGCCAGAAACTAAATCTTCATAGGCTATAGTTTTAAGGTAAGTTACGAATGGTCAAGTGTGACAGGTGTACGTAGAAGGGTTCCGTAATATTAAACAATATATAAAATAGTTAATATATAAAATTTTCGAATCTTAAAGTTTTACCAATTTCTTTTTTATTGTATTCAGCCTATTTTTTATGTTATTAGATTTTTTTTCTGAAATTTTTAATTAATAAAGTAATTGAGATAGGATTTTGATTACCTTGGAAACGGTTTCGCTCTTTAAGTAGTTAAATATTTTAAGGGACTCAAGCAGCCAAAAACCACTTAACTTCGATTTTCAATAAGAAATAAATAGAAAACTATCTAATTATTTATTTGTTTATTCGGAAACCCAATAGCGTTACATTTAATGATAAGAATATGATACAATTTGTTGTTTATAATATGGTTAATGGCCATAAATTGATTGCACTTATAATAATAATTATAATAATAATAATTATAGTAAGGACATCAAACTTAATAAGTTAACTTAAATAGTTTTAAACTTAAATACTCGTAATATTAAGGTGCATTTACTTGTCTTTGTTTGTGTGTGTTGTGTGTGCGTGTATGTGTTGTATGTGTGAGTGGATGCATTTATTATTGTTATGATAGCTTAATATTTTTAATGGCATTTTTAAGTTTAAGTATAAACTATTTTTAGTATTTTAATTAATATAATATGCTAATTTTATTAGGTATTAATAAAATATGTACATAAACATAATTAAGCCACAAAAAGAAAACAATATTTGTTGTGAAAAACTATTAAATATAATTATATTTTATGACTTTTTCAAGACTTCCACACGTTTATCAGTTTAAAGTGTCACCTAAAATAATTTATTGATTTATTTACTGAATCCACACCTTAATTTATTCATAATATCTAATATTTAATAAACATTAAAGTAATAGCAAAAAATGGATTTATATTTTATGTTCTAGATACAGTCACTAAATAGGTAATCATCAGCAACCCATTACTGTCCCACTGTTGTGCACGGGTCTCCTCTCATAATGAGAAGGATTAGGCCATAGTCCACCGCGCTGGCCAAGTGCGTATTGGTAGACTTCACATACCTTTGAGATATTTTTTTATAAATCTCACAGGTATGCAGGTTTCCTCACGATGTTTTACATCACTGCTTAAGCAAGTGTTTGGGATGCGTGTCTGGGATTTGAACCTCGGACTCCTCGATGGAAAGGCCGAGTTTCTTAACCACTAGGCTATTACTGCTGCTGCAGTTTATTTTGCAATTTTACATAAAAGGCTGTAATTTACTTTTTCTATAAAATTACTAGAACCAAAGTCATAAATATTTGTTTTTGTTATTAACTGTCTTAATTTTGGTTCTGCAACAAAAATTACAACCAAAATAATTCAATTTTAGACCATAATTGTTATTACAAATTTTGTGTGATAAATAATTTGCATGATACAGCTTGAAAACGAGGGACAAAAGTTGAGACCCTGCAAGCGTCGATTTAGTTTCATATAAACAGCGCCTGACATTGAAAAAGTAAATTGGCGTCTGACTTCAAGGACCAAAAATTGTAACATTTTAATGAACTAATTGTACAGTGGTAAAAATAACACTATTTCCATATTTAAATTTAATCAATAAACTGACAGTTGACAGTTTGTGATCGAACCGATATGACTTTAAGTGGCAATCTACGAATAATTTAGTTTTAATTTATGCGCACCAACCATGCGATTTAAAATTTAATTTAAATTTTTTTACTTGAACTAACAATTAAATTAATAATTGCTGCATTTTTATAAGGAAAAACTATGATTTATTTCCGTAATGCACCATTTCAAGGTCACTTCGACTGTTAATTGGGGTTTTTATTGTGACGCAACAATTTAATTGGCTTATTCTTTTCGTCGTGGAAAATAAATATACTAATTAGTCACCCTAACCTTTGTATCCATTAAATATACAAAAAGTCAATGAAATGTACCTATTATGTAATTGTAAACGTACCTATTACGTAATTGGCGGTACAAAAGGGAATAGGTACTGCGTGATTCGTACAACTAATTTTTTACAGGATGGTGGAGCGTAATGTTTTTCTACGCTTTCTACACTCACAGCCCCACACTAGGATTCTCTGTATCGATACTATGGACACACAGAGACAAATGAATACCCAGACCCAGAAATTTTGTTTAAAAAAACACATATTTTTCCCGAGCGATTAAAAGAAGCATTACTTCAAAAATCTTCTCTACATTACAAGTAGTGGGACAATGAAATAAGCAATTTTTTGCCATCCCTATTTTTAACCGACTTCAAAAAGGAGATGGTTATCAATTCGGCCGGTATCTTTTTTTTATGTTTGTACACGAATTACTCCGCCGTTAGTGGACCGATTTTAATAATTCTTTTTTTATTTTATAGAGACGAGCTGGAAGTTGGTCCCATTTAAATATGGTTAGGATCCATCGATGGGTGCTGGAGAAAATGAGGGGAATTCTTCCACCCATGTAAATATAACAGCCATAACTTCGCCCTTTATGAACCTATTTTAATGCCTCTAATTCCTGTGTGTACAATTGCTACAAGTTGGTCCCATTTAAATATGATGAGGATCAGAGTGGGTTCTGGAGACAAAATATGTAACTCCTCAACCGATGGGTATAATTGAGTTTTGTTTGAAGATATTTGGTGTAGATTCTAATGAAATTGCAAAACCAGTTTATCATTGACTATTTAAGGGTCTGATAATGTGGCTCGGAGTCAAAATATGTAACTCCTCAACCGATGGGAATAATTGAGTTGTGTTTGAAGATATTTGGTGTAGGTTCTAATGAAATTACAAAGCCAGTTCATCATTGACTATTTAGTTAGGTTAGGTTGGAACATATAAGACAAAATAAAACTAAGCGAGAAGGGCGCGGCAGCGCCCTGCGAGCGGGTGGTTCCAATCAATGTAAATTCAGACCTTATTACATGATCACGTTTATACAATTTTATATTGTATTAATATAAATGTTAGTATGTCATCACTAAAAAGGGTGAAAAAAAATTTTAAACAAAAAATACAACCGACTTCTATGTCACTACAAAGTAAAAATAATTGAAATAAATGTTTTTTTAGTACATATTTCTGAAGTCGGCGCTCAATATATTTCGTTGGATAACGATGTAAACAGCGTGTCTAATATGGTCTAATATGGTTGGTTGTATTTTTTTGTTAAAATTTTTTTACTAATAAATATTGCAAAAAGCAGTGATAGCCTAGTGGTTAAGATACGCGGCCTTTCGATCAAGGGGTCCGAGGTTCAAATCCCAGGCACGCACCTCTGATTTTCAAATTTATGTGCGTATTAGAAATTAATTATCACTTGCTTAAACGGTGATGGAAAACATCGTGAGAAAACCTGCATACCTGAGAGATTTATAAAAAAAAATCTTAAAGGTATGTGAAGTCTACCAATACGCACTTGGCCAGCGCGGTGGACTATGGCCTAATCCTTCTCATTATGAGAGGAGACCCGTGCCCAGCAATGGGACAGTAATGGGTCGATGATGATGATGATTGCAATTTTACATCGTAATATTAAACGCTTCTGATAAAACATGCTTATGCGAATAATCTATATATACAAAATAGAATGTTTGTCTGTATGTCCTTTACAGAATCGTAAACTATGTATTTGGTCATATGATGATCTTTAGCATAGTTGTTGTGCAAGAGTCCACGAAGGTTTCTTATAAGAGTTGGTACGACCAGCTTTCGGCAAATGGCACCACTGAACAACTTCCAATGAAGGTACAAAATTTTAGTTATATAGTATATCATGTTATTTTTAAAAACACAGGCGAAGCCATGGGCACTACTACTAATTATTAATTTTAAATTTAAGATAACTTCATGAATTAGTAATATTCACTAAAGTAATAATCTTTTGTTATAGCAATTTTATACAATGTTGCTAAACACTAACTAGGATGTTATATATTGGCCTTAATCACCATAGTTAGAAATTCGCCTTAAACAAAATTATCAAGAAGACATCTGATCCTCCACCGCCGCCATGCCGTGGGAACGCTGACTCCGCACCACCGCTCCGTTTCCACCGTATAGTCCCGAACGTGGGAATTCTCTCTGGGCGCTAACATTGCCCCAGCAAGTCACTTAGGATAGTTAGTTTTAATTTAGGTTAGATTTAATCCAAAACATGTAATATTCTGTTTTGATTAAATACGTTTATATAAGTAATTCGGTCTTTCTGTATCCTGGCTGCTGCATCCCGACGCATTATATAACTAGGAAATAAATAAAACGTTTCGTATATAAGTACTATTTATTGCCAATTAAGACAAATGTTTGTTAATTGCAATTATAAATATAAATTCTTATTGATGACTTGTTACTATACATATACTATTATAATACTAGTACCTATAAAGATATTTGGTTTCCTACTTATAATTTTTTTTACAATATAGGAGTAGTAGATGAGAATGCAGTCCATAAGATGGTAATTGGCTACTGCCGCTCATGGAAATCTGTAACTAACTTCAGTTAAGATTAGATATTCCTATGTGAGGTCACAGATCCGCCGCTACTCTTGAGGACTAAGCTGGAACGGCTCGGAAAGTATGTCTCCTTTACCACAGCCTTCAAACCAGAACACAGCAGCACTTAATACTGCTGTTAATAGGCAGAAATAGTTGTTGTGGTGGTGCCGCCAGCATCGAACCACAAAGGGTTTTACCACCTTTAAATCATGGCTTTTTATCTTTCTATGCCTATTATTAGTAAATTGACAAATTTATATCTTTGGTAGGAAAAAAATGGAAGGTTTCTACCGCACAGTTACATGTGGTTATTGTAATTAGGTTGTCTGTTTCAACCATTGACTAACATGTTTTGATACACTTTTTCCGAAATATTGACTTGTTGCTTATTTCCTTTTCACATCTTCGGAATTTTCATTTCTGTGGAAAATAAATTATCATTACGTTAACATTACAATAACTTTCTATATGATTTAATAAACGTTTAAAAAAATGCATGTAATTATTAATAAAAGTGATTTAAAACAATTTTGTAGTAACATAATTCCATACTGGAATAAGCAATCCTTTGTACTTCATCTCTATGTTATTTGTTTTTATATGTATCCTCTTTTTTGTGTACAAAAACTTATTAAATAAAATAAAAAATAACATAATTTCGTATTTTCTGAGAAAATTCATTTGATTCTTATAACATAGAGTTGCATAAAAATTAAATTATCCGTCATTGTTAATGACGTCACTAAGCGTCTATTGTTTTCAAAACGAAGTCGCCAATAAAATTTAACGACATATTTTATAGTATTGTGAAAACACAGCGGTGCATATGCAGTGCATACTGTATTTAAGACTATATAATGATTGTTCTCTTTGTTATTTATTATTATTATTTTTTGTTTCTTTTTAATTATGATAAGTTTTACTAACATAGGTTTTTAAGTACAATGTAAATACTAACAAAATATGGACTATGTCTGATTTAAATGGAAATAAATAAATAATTATATACTAGGTACATCATGCAACAATTTTCGTACATTGCACAATATGCTATGCTTGCTTTCGACGGGTGTAAATCCGCTGATTTATGTACTAACCGCCACCATGTGATAGCCTAGTGGTTAAGAAACGCGGCCTCTCGATCGAAGGGTCCGAGGTTCAAATCCCAGGCACGCACCTCTGATTTTCAAATTTATGTGCGTATTAGAAATTAATTATCACTTGCTTAAAACGGCGAAGGAAAACATCGTGAGGAAACTGCATACCTGAGAGATTTATAAAAAATAAAAAAAAAAAAATCTCAAAGGTATGTGAAGTCTACCAATACGCACTTGGCCAGCGCGGTGGACTATGGCCTAATCCTTCTCATTCTGAGAGGAGACCCGTGCCCAACAGTGGGACAGTGATGGGTTGATGATGATGATGATGTACTAACAGCAGACGATGACATGGATGGAGACATGGATTTTAAATATGCTCTTAGTAGGAGCAAGCAGTTCACCAGGTGGTAAGTGACTGCCGCCCATGGACATTTGCAATAAACTTCTGATAAGATTAAATTCCTACCTGAGGTAGGTAACAAATGCGATGCTACACATGAGGGCTAGGTTGGAATGCCACGGAAAGGTATGTCTCCCTTACCACACTCTTCAAGCCAGAACACAGCAGCGCTTAACATTGCTGTGAGGCAGAAATAGGTATGGCGGTGGTGCCGCTGACTATATTGAAAATGTAAGGTTAATATCAGATGTATGCAGCTGTAGGCCCATGTAGGCGGCTGTAACCACTTACCATCAGGTGGAGTCCATGTTCGTCTGCTACTCCTATATTGAATAACAAAAAATAGGCATACGCTGTCAGCCATCTAACTGTCACATGTCCGACATTATTGTCTTTTTAAATCTATCTTAATAGACCACAGGTACATACCTGTCCCTAAGGATGTGTGATACAATAATTCTCAGTGGCTCTTCAAACAGTGTCCATAACAATAAAGAAGCAACACACGAGGCTAAAGCCACGCCCAGTACAGTGAGTACCTAAAACAAGAGGTCAATGTCATTAAATTATGTTATTAAATTAGCCTAGTGGTTAAGAAGATCGAACTCTTGGTCGAGATGTCCGAGTTTCAGGTCCCAGGCACGCACCTCTGATTTTTTAAAGTTATGTGCTTATTAGAAACTAATTATCATTGCTTAAACGGTGAAGCGTGGATATAGTGAGGAAACCTGAGAAATCTTAAAAAATAATTCAAACTTATCTGAAGTCTACCAATTCGCACTTGGCCAGCGCGGTGGTATATGACCTAAACCTTTTCATTTTTGAAAAAAGACCCGTGCCCTGCAATTGGCTAGTAATGGGTTGATGATGGTTAAATTAAATGGTGGTTTTAAACCGTTCTTATAATGATTAATTTGTAGAATCGGTCATTATCATAACCAGTAACATATTTGAATATTGTGCGAGTCGAACTCGCTCAAGGCGGGATCCGTACCACCAAAATTTCGTTTTTAAATTTAGTTTATGTAATCATAACTACCGTAGAAGTAAACGCATTGTTAAATTTTCAACTGTCTACTTAATACAATTCACTAAATAAAGCGAAAAACGTCGTAAAGTAGCAGTAGGAACATCATTTATTGTCGAGCTTTGTAGGGTTTCGTACACAAGGGTAAAAACCATAGAATTATTAACACTGCGCTCTATTTCCCGCACCGTAACAGATGGATACTTATTTTTTTACGCACAAGACAAAGTCTGACACATACATACATACATAGAAACACATACAAACATACGTAGAAATACGCTCAACAAACATTACTCTCCACAGTCGTGTAAAAAGAAACAAATACATTAAAGGCCCGGCCAAACAGAACACGTATTTTAGCGCCGCGCGTCGCGTCGCGACCCTTGTCGCGACGCTCGACGTGCTTGTCGCCGAGCGTTGTATTTTTTTACAGATTTGCGTACAAGCGTCATTGTATGGGAAAAATCGCGCGCACGTAGGAGTACGCACGTACGCGTACACGCTCTGTATGACCGCTTACTAGTAACTCAGTACAATACAACTCGGCGGCGTCAGGATTTACTACTAGCGCTAATGCGCGGCGCTAGAATACGCGCTGTGTACGCAGGCCTTTACTTACCGAGTTATACAAGTGATGTTCTATATTATTTCTGGTCGTTACTGTCCAGTATGATAATACTGCACCATGTATTAAATAGATTCCATATGAGAGACGGCAAATAGGAGCCAATGCGGACCAACCCAGAAAACCAGGAACTAAGGCTGAAATAGTACCGACATCGTCAATTTATTTATTTATTTCTTATAATATAGAAGTAGTAGACGAGCATACAATCCATCTGATGGTAAATGGCTACTGCCGCCCATGGACATCTGTAATCAACCCCAGATAGGATTAGACATTTCTACCTGAGGTCGACCACAGATGCGCCGCTACCCCTGACGACTAAGCTGGAACGCCTCGGAAAAGTATGTCTCCACTGCCTCCACGCCTAACACTGCTGTTATGAACAGAAATAGGTGTGGCGGTGGTGCCGCTGGACTCGAACCACAAAGGGTTCTACCACCTTCCAAATTATTGTCCCAATGAGACGAGTGTGGGCCGTAACCTATGCTTCATGCAGTCCACCTGATAGTAAGTCAGTTCTGCCCATGGATACCTGTGGCTGGCTTCATATAAAACCAGCTCTATTTGAAACCGATCATATAGTCTGATTCATACTTAGGTGTCCAAAAAGTAAACAAAGAAATGTCATTGTCAAAATACGATTTCAGGTGTTGTAAACCTTAATAAATTAATAAAAAACCAAAACCTTAACATACTTAACAAAAATGTCAAGAACTACACACAATTTAACAAACGCGCTTTGAAAACGAGTAAACATTTGAGTTCAACCACGATCAAGAAAATTAATAATATAATAGCTACGAACTTTAAAAAATGTTTTTGATCCCTTTTGTGTTACCATTATTAGCAAGAACCCTCTGTAGATCGACTCCGGCGGCACCACCGCCATACCTTTTTCTGTCTACAGATGTGCATGGACGGTAGTAGCCTTTTACCATCATGTGGACTGCATGCTCGTCAGCTACTTCTATATTATTATATAAAAATACTTACGTAAAGTCCCATATTCGCATAGTATAACCAAAACAGCAAGTAACACAGCCCAAACCACACGACGTAGTGACACGAACAATGCCAACATAAACACATTATTTTGTAGTATTAGCTCTGTTTGAATTTTATATTCTAGTGTGAAAAATCCTAAAAACATCGCCAACAATACACCGAAGCTCAGTATTGAGTGTTTCTGTAAAATACAAACCAATATGAAAGAATACATTACAATATCGGTATATGAATTTCATTGCATTGTTACGACGTAAAAAATATTATTAATTCATAATTTAATAATTAATGTAGTTAATTTATTTCTTAGTTTTATTTTTGATTACAAATTTAATTATTTTTCATAGAAAATAATCAAAATAATGTAATCAAACGACTAGTTTTCTAACTATAAAATAGATTTGATTTTGATTTATATTCATTTCATTTTCAAAAACTGAATTACTATTTCACAATAACTATTTCTTCCGATTTTTAAGATGGTAGAACCCTCTGCTGTGCGACTCCGGCGGCACCACTGTCACACCTATATCTGCTTTATAACAGCAGTGTTAAACGCTGCTGTGTTCCCCTTTGAAGGGTGCGTTAAAGGTTCTACCACCTTCAAAAACTAACATTTATTTAAACTACCTACCTTACAACTACTTAAGACTTACCTTAGATATAACATTTCTATATTTAGCTGGATTATACATGGCTATCAGGTACCCTACAGCCATGCCTACAAAATACGAACTTGCTCTATAATGCGTGGACGTATAAAACGGATTTTCTAGTATGTATTTGCAGTTTTTAGTAAAAACACTGAAAAGAAAACAATAAATGAATAACATGAATATGTATATGTTCATTTATGTGTATAAATATGTTCGCATTTTTAAGTAAATAGTCGATAAATTACCAGTTTTAGTTCCTTACTTATTTCTATTGAAATTAATTCTTTTCAAAATAATTATCATTTAAAAATATAAAATGTAGCAGTATTCAACTGTTGTGATATTAATAACATGTATGCAAAAAATGCTCGAAGTAATAATGAATAGGTGTTGTATTCTCGTTTAAAAGGGTAAAGATAAGGTTGAAAGATTATTAATATACTACAATTAAGCTTAGAAGCCTATAGCATTCCGACTAATGTCCGTTATTAATAATCACTCAATCCATTTTTTTGTGTTTCAAAGAAACTGCCTGCTACGAATTGTCAAATATTGTTTTTTTGTATAATATAGGCTAGGATAGGATTTTTTGTATAATAGTCGACTACTCAGCCGACGAGCATGCAGTCCACCTGATGATAAGTAGCTACTGCCGCCCATGGACATCTGTAATCAACCCCAAATAGGATTAGATATTCCTAGCTGAGGTCGGCCACAGATGCGCTGCTACCCCTGAGAGCTAAGCTGGAACGCCTTGGAAAAATATGTCTTCATTCATTCAGAACACAGCATCCCTTAATACTGCTGTTGTTAAACAGAAATACGTGTGGCGGTGGTTCCGCCGGAGCCGAACCACAAGGCGTTCTACCACCTTCTGTCTCGACAAATTGTCAAATTTCGATCTTTGGAAGGCTAAATTTGATACATTGATTATTAATACCGGGCATAAATCTTGAAATATTACGATTAGCTTTTAGTTGATCAATAATAATTGGGCAGGAGAGTCAGCTGATTACTTAAAAATTGGTAGCAAATGAATTATTGTGATATATATTACCGAAAGTCCCACTGCATAAATGCTACTTCAGGATTTAAGATCGCACCAGTAGCTGGCACAGCTATTGAAGCAATGAAAGCAATCAAGAAGACCAGAAGACCAGATTTTCTGCTCCTCATCAACAGCCAAGTTCCCATCGTTCCCAAGATACTCAGATGGAAGTCGCAAGCAACTGACCACAACACTGCATAGCACTGAAAGGCAAAAGGAAAAAAAACATTAAATAGTATAAAATCTGTTTGCTTAGTCCATTGCTTTCATCAAAGTTTCTAATTTCTAACAATATACCTCTTTTTATAATATATTACTAACAGACGAGTATGCAGTCCACCTGATGGTAAGTTACTACTGCTGCCCATAGACATCTGTAATCAACCCCATATAGGATTAGATATTCCGAACAGAGGTCGGCCACAGATGCGCCGCTACCCCTGAGGACTAAATTGGAACGCCTCGGAAAAGTATGTCTCCCTCACCACACCCTTCAAACCAGAACAAAGCAGCGTCTAACACTGCTGTTGTTAGGCAGAAATAGGTGTGGCGGTGGTGCCGCCGGAGTCAAACCACAAAGGGTTCTACCTTCAAATTACTTGTACCGATTACTTGAATCAAAGTTTCTAATCTGAAAATATACCTCCTTACCATATTGTCTTTATTAACATAATTTTGAATCATCAGCGGGATTGTCCACCAGTTTTGATTGCATGCTTCCAATTCCGTGTCATAAAATTCTTTCTTCATCGGTCCGCGCGGTACGTTAAGGATCTTAAATATTATCAATAATACCAATAGTACAGGCCCGATCAATCTGCAAATTAAAAATTTAAAGTTTTGACTGAATTACTACCTAGTAAAATTTACTGATTAAAAAAATACTCATATTTTTACCCGAGTGTGAAGGGCAATATTTTCGAGTATAGGTTAGGCGTACAGTTAGGTATGTTTCGTCCTTTGGTATGTCCCGGAGCGCCAACGACTTGACGGATTTTATCATAATGGACTCATGTTGGACTCATCTAAATTGTTGGAGTGACATAGACTACATTTTTAAGCAGTCGGGTTTTTTGTTTTATAATAATTCTCTAATTACCTATATTGTATTGTATTTGTTGTATAATATTGTACTGTATTGTGTCCTCAACTTTTCAACATACCTAAAGTAACGTTTAATTATTACTTTCACAGGATTGAACGGCTTCATTCCATTGGCTATAAGGGATTTTATTAGTAAAAGACCAGACATGAACATAAAGGTGTCTACTACATTTTCCAATGTACACATGGATATCAGCCACCTGTCTTCAAGGTCCTGCAAAACCAGAGCATCATGAGTATGAGTATCATCATGAACAGATAAATATATTTTTCAAATTTTTAATCCGGTATTGAATTCTTCTTCACTGCAACGACACCAAAACGGCACGGCAACGACACTGCACTGCGACATAAGTGGACGCATAATTCATGTGTTCTATTAATTAACATAATTATATTTTATCCTTCACTTAATAAATAGGTTAAATAAGAGTCATAAATCTGCCGTGTCGTGTCGTTACAGTAAGACAGAGTGTAGTACAATTCCATAGAAATCTGGGTCCGTTATTGTTGTAGCCATTGTCGGTATTGTTTGGTACCAATGAAGAAGAGCCCATTATAATAGTAATAGTAGTTTAGCTGAGTATCACAAATGACCTTCCTTGTGGAAGTCGATTAAAATACTGCAGATATCGATTCTGATCTGATGAAGATTCCAAAAAATATACGATTAAGATGAAATATCTTATTTTCATAAGCATGTTTTTCAAAGAGTTTCTTACGTAAATGAACTTCAAATACCTTTTCGAGTCTGACACCATTGGAAACACCCATGCCATGTTTCAGCATGCCAACATGAACAAAGATTATCGCCACAGCGCTAATCACACGTATCCCGAACAGTGGTCGAAGATCATCATCTGTTATCCTAACAAGAGATTCCACGTTCTTTTGGATGTGGAACGCCTTGGCTAAGACGAGACCTGAAAGTTTCATATCAACGCTGATAAAGATACAAACGCAGTTATAGTCTAGTGGTTAAAATTCTGCCTCTCATTCGGGAGATCTGAGGTTCAAATCCCAGGATCGTTTCTGATTTTTCAAAGTATTAGAAATTAATGTTCTCACGCTTAAACGGTGAACGAAAACATCGTGAAACCTACTCGCCTAAAAGTTACTAAAATGTTCTCAAAGGTGTGTGAAAACTACCAATTTGCACTTGTCCTGCGCGGAGGTCTATGACGTAAATACCTCTCACTCTGAGAGAAAACTTGTGCCCAACAGTACAAATTTTCTGAATTAATTATTTTTTAACTTCTGAAATGTCTACCACGAACAATATCAACGATCCCACCGCCAGAACTATTTTTAGTCGCAAGCAGTTTCAATTTTATCTTCATAAGTCGAAGAATTATCAATGTTTGATTAAATTATTAAGATAAATAAATTACCTGTAGATGTTGCATGCAATCCGTTATTATTTACTAGTAACGTACCCAGAATCATTAGAACTATTGCGAATATGACGCAAAACCTGCAAAGTAACGAATAGAAGTAAGTAGTAGTTCATATAGTAGAAGTTCAATAGTAGAAACTCAAACTAGAAATACAGCAGCGCTTGACACTGCTGTTATGAGACAGAAATAGTAACGGTGTATGAATCGAACTAGAAAGGGTTCTGTTCGCCTGTTCGCCTGTTCTGTACCCTGGGTTGCTAAGCCCGAATCTTGATTTGGGGTGATCATAAAAATACTATTACTCTCAAATTAGGAACCAAAGATTTTTCACATAGTATTTAAATAGCAAAGGAGCACAGCAGCGTTTAACTCAGCCGTTATTGCGCAGAAATATCCGTGGAGTCGTACCACAAACAGTTCTACATGACATTTCACATTTAATACTTACGAAAAGAAATAAAATCCAATATCACCAGTAACCTCGGTATCTTCAGCAATATCACAGTAGTTAATGGATATGTTTGGTTTATCCACAGCTAGGCCCAAGTGAGTTTGTCTGAACAAAGCACCAACGAATTTATTGACTGAATGCGGCTTGCAGACTACCGGCGTACATACTCCCCATCTTAAAGTGTTGAATTTCTGATGGTACTTGGTTTTCGCCTGAAATTTGTTGGCCACGTCTTGGAATATACTCAACATATTATAAATAAACGCTTAAATAAACGTTTTCTACACTCACAGCCCCACACTAGGATTCCTTGTGTCGTGGGTGCCATGGACACACACATAGACGAATACACAAATACCCAAACCCAGAAACAGAAATCTAAATTCATTATTTAAATATCTGTCTTGCCGGGCATCGAACCCGAGATCCTTTGCGCGTCAGACCGGTATGGAACCGCTCCGCCACGCGGCTCGTCGTAAGGTATTATGGTAAGAATATACCAAACCTAAGGGTATTGATTGATTTATTTTAGTCCTTTCAAATGTTACTAGTACAATTTTTGGTCCTTTGCAAACGCCAATTTACTTTTTGGATGTAAAGAAATGTAGTTTCCGTAGCCGAACCACCTTTAAAATATTCTTAAAAATTTCCACCAACTTGAAATATGTTTCCTGGAAGATCATGGTGTGGAGATGACTTATGTATTGGATACAAACCCGAATATAGTTTCGCACGTTTCCAAAAAAATCCACATCATTGATCTCTGACTCCACTTCAGCCAAATGGATGTGAGCCATACAGTATTGTGTTCTCAGGTCTGGGTGCACCTGCTTCCACGGGAATTCCAGACATTCGTCATAATTCCCGAAGTTATTCCTGGACCCATATAAATGACCCACTGGAGTTTGCATTGAGTCCCATACTGAAAATATTTTAATAAAATTTGTATACAAACCAATAGATAATTAATTGTCTGGCTTAGAAAATGCATTTCTACCACTTCATCTTCGAATGAGCTATGTAACTTTTAACTGACGTCGAATTTACGATGAAAATTCTATGATTCTATTGTTTAATTTCCGTAAAAACGTAAAATATAATTAATAACTTTATTATTTTCTCAAACGACAATGAATACAGTAATTTGGCGTTTTTTTTATTAAATAAATACGAATTGAACGAAATTATAATAAATCAGTACATAAATGACGTATTTTTAAATTCGTGTGCGCTGTTTCAAGGTAACCTTCGTCAATTAAAGATTTTTGTTGAATAATGTGGACACAAAAACGTATCGAAATTAACGATAGTATGTGTTTTTAACATAAATTTTAAATATTACATGAGCAAATAATAATAAATTATTCTCAATCAACGATATTCAAAAATGAAATTTCTAATTTCACCGCCTGTCCATATAACAGTTAAAAATATGAACTTCCATAAACGTCGTAGGAAGAATTAAAGAATAAAGTCTATGAGTCTCCTTGAGGTTGAAATCGATAGGTCCGATATTCAAATCCCTAGCGTACACCTCTGATTTATCAAAATTATATGCCTATTAGTATTACAGATTAATTATCATTTGCTATAATGGCAAAGGAAAAATCGTGAGGAAACTTGCATTGAGTTGGATAACATTGATCGTTTTCTACTTAACAATAAATTCCAATAATTACATTTACAATTTCAAAACATAATAAGTAGGAAATGAGTAGATAGTTCAGATTATTACAACTATTAAAACAGTAAAACTATTAAGTAGTCATTATTATAATTATAACTGCTGCCCTTGAACGCTTGTGTCGTCGTCAACCCATTACTGTCTCACTGATGGGCACGGGTAACCATTTTTCAATCAACATTTTATAAGACAATTATTCTAGCTCGCATCTTAGGTATTGCATATACAAGTTTTCCTTTTAAAATAAAGTTGCCATAAAATAGATATACCGATATATACTGAAGAAATAACGTTTTTTTTTGTATGGGGATTCGTTTTAGCTTAACTTTTTTATTTTTTATTTTTTGTATTTTATTGTTGCGTCTTTGGAACTCCCTTCCTGTTTCCATACGTACTGCTAAATCCTTATACTCATTTAAAAATCTGGTTAAGTCTCATTACTTACAACTATAACTCTGGTTTTGATAATTACTTCTTCTTAATTTTGTTTATTTTTATTTTTTAATATTATTATTATTATTTTCCTTTGCTATTTTATTTTTCAATCATCTCTCCCATTCTATTTTAGTCTCCTTCTTTTACTGGTGCTTAGTGCTATATTTTATTTATTCTAACATGTTTATGCTATCTTAGTCCTATAATTATATTTATTATTATTATTTGAACCCTACCTATTTTTCTATTCATCCCTACTATAACTCCTTACCTAAAGGTTGTCTGGAAGAGATCGCTGGTTAGCGATAAGACCGCCTTTTGTATTGTCTTTAAATTAGTTGTTTATTTTTTATATGTATCTTCTTTTATTGGGTACAATAAAGAGTATTTGATTTGATTTGATTTGATTTGTTGCGTAATATGGAACCGTAAAAATTCAGATAATTAAATATCGTTCAAAAAACTAAAAAAACACGCTTTTATGATAAAATCAACTAAAAAGTAGAAAATAATTTTCAATCTAGGAATCAATCAAGGAACAGTAAATTGTATAATTGTGGAAAAAGTGTGGGGTGCTTTTCGGAAATTGATAAGTGGAGCACTCCACACTATATTTATTTTATTATTTTTTAGTATTTGTTGTTATAGCGACCATCATTATGCATCGTCTGTAAAAAAATCAAGTGTCTATCTATTACGGTTTAAGAGACAAAGCCCTGTGACTCATGAACAGACAGCGGAGGGTTTCGTTTTATCCTTTGAGTACGGAATCCTAGAAATCATACTAAAAGATGGCATTATAGATATGTTTCAGTACATTTGAGTTATAGGGAAATAACATTATTGTTTTTCATAGCTAAAAATCAATCTAGTAACTTTTGCCTGTACGCTCCATAAGGCGCTTTCTCTCGCCTCAAATAGTACAAAATTATTAAAATCGTGTATTGTCATCGGTTTTTGATAATGCTTTAAAATTTTGAATTAAACTGAACGTTCAAAGTGGATAAAAATCGGGCTCAAAGATTCCGTTACTGTTACGTACATACATACAAACGTACAACCCAAGCTAATAAAAGCGTGTTAAAAAAGGAATACTTACTCCAAGTAGCCCAAAGAGTGGAGTTCTGCACGTTCTGTAAGATCTTCACCAAGAGCGTCAAACATGGCACTTCTTCTTCCCCCCATTCTAAACTCTGAAGGTCTTCTCTCAGTATGTTCAAATGACCATATCTTGCTACGGTATTCTTTTCGATATTTTTGGCTGCAGATACCGATGAAACATTTCCTGCAACTAGATTTTTGGTTATGGAAGTAAGTCAAAATATTAATATATGACTTAGTGACGCGACCATCAACTTCAAATTAAAATCTCATTTATTCAAAATTCATACATTTTACAAAGTCAACAAACTATCACCGCTTTAAAATTTTCAGCTCAATCGTATAGCGTTACTTGGTTATGAAATTCAGTTGCAAAATTTTATTCAACATACCAACTAACTAACAAGGCAAGTTAAATAATGAAAAAGTAACTTACCCATAACCAAATAGAAAATGATTAACACATTTCGTTCCATTTCACAAAGTTTCATTAAATATAGATCTAAATAGGTATTAGACTACACACGTACGTTCTATCGCGATTATATCTGAAACTAAATCTTCATTCAAGTAAGGACTAAGTTATAAGAGTTAAATGCGTGTGAAGAGGATTCCGTAGTCTATACAATTAATATTAATTGTATTGGTAGCAAGAAACAAAAGGTTTGTATTTCATAATTTTTAGGGTTTCGTAAGTCAAGAACCGAACCTTTATAATAATAAAATTCGTGATTTTCGTCTATCTATCTGTTTATTACAGTCAATTTGCTTATCCCTGAGAAGTAAGTTGGAACTAGGGTTGTTGCGAATATCAGCATCAGCATCAGCATCCGCTGATTATCAGCTTTCTTTTAAATATCAGCATCAGCATCCGCATCCGCAACAAAAGATGCTGATATTTAATGCTGATATTGAAATTGTAACGTGTTCGTTGAAGGCGGGACCGAGCTTAAATCACGTGGAGTTTTAGCCAATCACAGAAGTTTATAAACACAAGTTGTCATCAAACAATCATTCGATTGTATTGACAACGTAATTTGGTCAGACAATAATAACTTTTTTTTTTAAATATGTTCAATCAATCAATAACAGAATTATGTATTCAATTCATAATGCCACATCCAGTGAAAAGTGCAATATGACCAAATATTTCGTTATTGAACAAAGATACGACACAGTGTAGTTTTTGTAAAAAAAAAATAACAAATAAATGCCGACTTTTGTGTCACTGCAGAGTGGAGGGTAGTGGATGTTGGTTTGGTTCTGAAGTCAGTGCTAAATATATTTCGTTGGAGAACGGCGTAAACAGCGTGTTCAATATGAGCGCCGGCTTCGGAGATATGAGCTGAGCCAAAATTTGTTTCAGTTGATTTTTGCTTTGCAGTGACATGGAAGTCGATTGTATTTTTTAATTAATTTTTTTTTTCACCTTTTTAGTGATGACAAAAATCTCACAAATGCACTAGTCGCCCTTACGATTTTTGAAAGTTCCCCTCGATTTCTCTGGGCTGCCATCATCAGACCCTTATTTTCTTATAATGGAACTACTTTGGAAATATCTTTTTTTCCAACAAAATAAAAATCATCCAGTTCGGTTCATAAACGACGAAGTTATCCGAACAAACATAAAAAAGACATATATACGGTAGAATTGAGAAACCGCCTCATTTTGTGAAGTTGGTTAAAAAAGACTATTCTCGTAAGGGACGTACAAATACCTCAGTATAAAATATATTTTTATTTAGTATTTTTAAATATCAGCATCAGCATCAGCATCAGCTGATATTAATCTGAAAAAATCAGCAACCGCTGATCTAGTAAAAACCTGCATCAGCAACAACCCTGGTTGGAACGCCTCAGAAAAATACGTCTCCTCTTCAAATAAGACCCTTAACAGCGCTTAACACTACTGTTAGGTATTAACACTATTAGGTAGAAATAGGTATCAAATAGGTGTAAGGTGAAAATAATCATAGTTGTCGTTTTGATGTACGTTTAAATAAGTTTAAACAGATACGGAACCCTTCGTATGCGAGTTAACCTTGAGCTTGGCGAATATATTATTGTAAACTTTGTGTCTTTTTCTAGCTAATGTCACCTCCACAGTCTAGACAAATACAACGATACCTCATATTATGCAAAAATCCATCGAACCGTTTGATTCTCAGGCGTACCCAAGAATGAGACATATACAGGGTGAATTTTTCAAATAGGCCTTCAGGGCTAAATCCGAAACTATAAGGATTTGCGAAAAATGCTGAAAGGAGTTACGAGGCCGATTTTAACTAAAACTGCATCATTAGTTTTTTAAAACTTCCCATAATTTTATCCTTATAAGCAACACTATCAGATGGTGGAATAAGATAAAGGGTGTATTATTTTTCAAAATGAACTCGTTCGATTCCCGGCTAAGGAAAAATATATTTTAAAAAACTATTGACGCAGTTTCAGTTAAAATCGGCCTCGTAACTCCTTTCAGCATTTTTCGCTAATCCTTATAGTTTGGGATTTGGCCCTGAAGGCCCGTTTGAAAAATTCACCCTGTATACATAGGTGCGCTTGAAAAGCATTACCCTCTGAGGTCGGGAAAAAAGTAAATATGTAGTATGTGATAACTACTGCCCCACCACACATTGACTACAAATTTAAACTTGTATTCAAGTGGGTATATTATGTAGTAATAAATAATAGTTTAAAAAAATATAAAAACACGCTTTTATTTGTAATCGAACTAAACACAAAAAAATATTTTTTAATGACAAAGAGTTTAAGAGTAAAGAGATGATATTTTAAACGATACAATAATTCTATTGGCAATTATCTACGAGAGAATAGTTATGAACTGTTAAATGCTCCCCACGCTTTTTACTCTGAATTGAAACACTTTTTACTCTTATACTCTGTCATTAAAACATATTTTCTAGTTTTTAGTTCGATTAGCAATAAAAGCGTGTTTTTATAATTTTTTAAACTATTATTTATTTTTCATTTTTGGGAATTAATTAATCTAATAAGGATAATGGGAAACTGTTATCAAATTTTTGCATTGTCATCGGTCCTTGATACGTGTGCAAAGTTTCAAATTAATCATAGTTGTGGAAGTTGTTGAACATTATAGTCAAGATTCCGTTACATACATAGATACAACCCAAGCTAATATACTTAAGCGTGTTTAAGAGAAGAAAATGTACACTTTGATCCACAGCTTCGCTCGCGATCAGAGAACTATAATCTTAAATATTAAATCAAACAATCTAAAAACTCACTTTTATAATAGTAGTTAGAACTAAAAATCAGAATTGGAATGAGATAAAACAACTTTTCGGGTGCATTAGTTGTATTTGTACATTTTGGTATAGTCCGCGCCAAACTGCTAGTCCGCTCTGAAGTTGTTGCGAGCAGGTGTAGTCATACAATTTACTATGGCGACGCGATTTATTTCTATATTCAGAGCGGACTAGCAGTTTTACGCGGATTAGGTACACCATACATATTTTTTAATACTTAGATTAGACCCCTCCTACGTATAATATCATAACTGCAAAATGCAAACTTGGTTTTAGTTTTGCAGTAATGCCCCTTGACATCCAAAATATAAAATTGCGTCTTCTGACGTAATTCAATATTTCTTTGGAGTACTTGTGATCTCTGATCTTTGCATTCTTTACATCTTAACGTTTTGTTTCTTTACTTTTTCTTTATTTCTTCTGTATATTTCTTGTTCCTGTAATGACATCAACATTATTATATATTATTGGCAATAATCCTAATAAATAGAAGTTGCCGAAAAGGATCAACAGCTGGTAGTTTATTATAACTTTTAAAAACACATACCTTTCCTTAAGAGTGAGTGATATAATAATTCGCATTGGTTCTTCAAAAAATGTCCACAATAAAAGGGAGACCACACATGAGATAGAAGTCACGCCCAGTGTAGTCAGGGTCTAAAATTAGAGGTCATACTAAATTATTAAGTAAACCACATTTTAAACATTTAATAAGTATTTTTAATAAACGCTCAATTTTAGTCTGACTAAACTAATCTATATGCAAATTGCATATAGATTAGTTCAAATCCAATAAAAAAATCGCTCTCTACACTCACAGCCCCACACTAGGATTCCCTGTATCGTAGGTGCCATGGAAACACACAGAGACAAATACACAGACACCCAGACCCAGAAAGAAGAGATTTTTGTCTGGCCGGGGATCGAACCCGGGACCCTCTGCGCGTCAGACCGCTTAGAATTTAAAAATTAAATAATATCTCAATGTTGATATCTGCTCGTAATGAAGCAATTGCCTATTAGAAGAGCATTGATTATAATTTTAGGGGATAAATGCCTAATTAGTACTGTAAAATCCTATATTATAATCTAATTAATGAATTTATTCACTCACATCAGTACCTTCATTGGTGCATTAATTCGTTCGTTCTATAATTAAATTCATTAATTCAATACACACATTTATCTCTTCAATGAGTTTCTAATACATTCATTAGTTATTTATTCGTAAATTAATTATGTCATATAAACATGGATACGTTCATTCATTACCTAATCTAATAGCAAAACTAATACAATTACAATTAGAATATTGTAATATTTCATTCACCTATCACGATTATGTATGTAAATGCGTAATGCATAAAGGCGTAGATAATACTGTATTTGTGTGTCTGCATGTGTCAGTGTGCGCATGCGTGTGTGTGTGATTGTATGTGTGAGTATGCGCACGATGTGTCAAAGACGTTCACTTACGAAACCATACAAGTCGTACACTAGAACGCTTCTAGTAGTAATTATCCAGTACGATATCACTGAGATATGTACTAAGTAAATTCCGTACGAGATTCTAGAAAAGGGAACCCACGCAGACCAGCCCAAGATACCAGATACCAATGCTGAAACAGAAAAACACACTGAATTTTTCAAATAGGTCTGAGAACTCATGGAGTGTTTTTTCCGCCTCCGCCACGGACGCAGCATTTAATAATAAAATAAGCTCGACTTGGCGGAGGCACTGCCATGCCTCCAGATTTATTTTGATAATATTTTACAGGTGGTCATTAAGTTTAAACTTGTATAGAAATTACAAATAAGTAAGAAAAGTAGCAAATGAACATACACTCTGCCTGATTGTAAATGGTAACTCATCTATGGACATTAATGGGCCCTAAACATGATAGAACTATATCTCATCAAGTTCGCTACAGAAGTAAAAAGCAAAATCAAATAAAATCAAAATTAAAATCAATCAAAACAAAAATGAACACTGCTAATATGTATGTAATAATAATTAGTTGGAAAATAAACATTGTGTTTAGTTTTTGTAATTTTTATCAAATTTAACAATGTGCAATGTAAATTAATGTATTTTTTGCTATAAAAAGTAAAAGGTGGGTGTGGTTCGATTCCGGTCGCACCACCGCCACACCTACTTCAGCCTATTAACAGTAGTGTTAAGCACTACTGTGTTCTAGTTTGAAGGGTGTTTCAAGGAAGACATATTTTTTCCGAGGAGTTCTAGCTTCGTCGTCAGGGATTGCGATAGAAATATCTAAATCTATCTGGGTTTGATTACAGATGTCCATGGGCGGCAGTAGCCACTTACCATCAGGTGGACTGCACCCTCGTCTGCTACTCCCATATTATAAAAAATAAAAAGTAGGTATATACTTACGTAAAGTTCCGTATTCGCATAGAAAAATTAAAAAAGCAATAAGCATGGTCCAGATTATTCGTTTTAGAGACACATATGATGCCAATAAGTAGACATTAATATCAGCCGTCAGTAACGCATAAGCAAGTATGGAATAACCTATCAACATGACCAAAAATGCACCGAAGCCCAGTATGGAGTATTTCTGTAAAATACAAACCAATATGTAAGAATACATAACAATATCGCTACAAATACAATACCACAAGTTGGATTTTTTTATGATAGAACTTGATTTAGTGTAACTATTTATTAATCTGTGATTTAGTAAACATTTTAACTAAACTAAATAAAAGGTGTTTAAGTATAATATAATTAAAACTATGACATGTCAAAAACTATGACATTTTCCTTGTTGGTAATAAATTACATCATTTTATTCAGAAAATAAAGCAGAAATAACTCAATTTGCAATTGCCACAAGTCAAACAGCAAGTGAGAGTTGTCATTTCGAGAAATTTTACAAAAATGAAAATAACTCGAAAACCATGACGGTTTGGACTAAAACAAAAACCTATAACGGATAGGCTAGTGTTTGTGTGAACACAGTGACTTATGTGTATATGTAGAACTTACCTTAGAAATAATATTTCTATGTGTAGCCGGTTTATACATGGCTGTCAGGTACCCCCGCGGTCAACCCAACAAAATACGAGCCAGCTCTAAAATGGGTAGATGTGTACATTGGATTACCTACCAAGTATTTTCGGAAATCAAATAAAGGCCTAAAAAGAAAAAAGCAAGTCTGTAATACAAATATTAACAAAATTTGTGCATGTGTAATTTTCTAAAAGAATGTTTAATAAATTTGATGATATATATGTTTTATTATATGGAAGTAGAAGACGAGCATGTAGTCAACCTGATGGTAAGTGGCTACTGCCGCCCATGAACATCTGTAATCAACCCAAGGTAAGATTAAGGTTCTGAGACGCAGAGATACGTCGCTAGTCTAAGGATTAAATTGGAATGCTTCCGATATGTGCTTAACACGACTGTTATAAGCAGAAATAAATTTGGATGTGGTAGGTACCTCCTGAAATCGTACAGCTTGTACCACCACTCATTCATTAGACCTTGATGATCGTAAGAATATTAGGTACTGATCTATGATATTTGAAACTAGTACTGATCATAGAAATAGATATATATTACCGAAAGTCTGTCGGTATTAATCCTAACTCAGGATTTAAGACCGTACCAATCGCTGGTATAATTATTGAAGCAATGAATCCGATGAAGAAGACCAGAAGACCAACTTTTCGGTTTTTCATAAACAACCAAATTCCTAGTGTTCCCATGATTGTTAGATGGAAGTCGCACGCCACTGACCATAAAACTGGATAGCACTGGATAAAAAGAAAAAATATATTTTATCTTTTTTTATTTAATATAAGATAGGTGGAACAAGCATGCAGTCCGTCTGTAGTATGGGCTACGTGGGTAGTACGACCCAGTAATACGGGCTACCAACCCAGTACAAGGGCCCTTGCGTCTTGTTTTCATAAATTGTTAATCAATAAAACATTTCTATTTATTTTTATTATTTTATTTTTCATGTGTTGGTAAGTGGCTACTGCCGTCCATGCACATCTGCAGTTAGCCCCGGTTAAGATTAAATTTCTACCGGAGGTTGGCCACAGGTGCGTTGCTGCCCCAAAGTATGTTGCAACGTGAATACACTACTTTACTATGGCAGAAATTCGTGCGGTGATGATGCATGTGGTGTCGAACCACAGAAGGTTCTACCTTACTATATTGTTGCAGTTACGAGCAGTAATCAGAAACTCTGCTTTTATTCGCGATGTCCGTGGTGCATATCCCAGGCAAGCTTTGATTTTTCATAATTATGTGCATATTACAAATTAATTATCACTTGCTTAAGCGGTAAAGGGAAACATCGCGAGAAAACTTGCACGCCTGAGAGTTCCTCATTTGACTGTTTTTCAAACACAATTGAGGTTTGTTTTAATAAACTCTCAGGCGCTTTGTTTTTTTAATATATTTCCCTTCACGGCAATAGTAACGGATAAATAATTTTAAAAAGTGACTATTTTTGTTATAAATTTAATTATTGAAACAGTCAGACCAAGAAAAGGTAATATATGTAAATACATCACTCAGATGTCTGTCTGCCCGGGGATCGAACCCTTTCTAAGCACCCTATTCCTTCTAACGTATGTATGTATGTAACCGTATGTATGTATGTTGTTATTTATGTTGTATATTAAATTTAAGCAATCAGATTTATTGTTTTTATACCAAGAATCTAGTTAAGAACCTATTCGTCTCCTTACCATATTCTCCCGGTTTACATAATTTTGAACCATCAGAAGAATTGTCCACCAGTTTTGATTGCAAGCTTCTAGCTCCTTATTGAAAAGTTCCTCCTTTACCGGTCCTCGTGGCAATGGCATAAACTTGTATGCTATCAGTAATACCACAGTGATGGGCCAGATCAATCTATAAATAACATTTAAGTTATATATTTAAATCAAGCGCCTTCAATAGTGTATTAATGTTTAATATTTTAAGATATATTGCATTGTATTTTTGTTGTTTTGTTTTATATGTAGCAAATGTAGTCCATTTAATAATGAGTGCTCTATCAGTGCGGCCATCTATGAGCATCTGTAATAAACCTCAGATAAAATTTGAGTCCTACCTTAGGTCGGCTACAGATGTAATACCCCTGTTACGACTTATTTTTACCTTTATACACTTTTCAAACTTAAACACAGCAGTTCTCAATATTGCTGTTATTAGTCCATTTATTAATAATAGGTATGCGCGCTGGCGGTGATGCCTCCAGAGTCAACTACAGAGGATTCTATCACCTTTAGAAAATGTATTTAGTAAATGTATTTATTCAATAAGAAGTAAAAAATAATTCTTCAGTTATTTATTAATGATTATATGATTTCACTCATATTGTATTGTATTTTTATATTTATTGTTGTGTATTGTTAATTACAATTTTCAACATACCTTAAGTAACGCATTGCTAATACTTTTAGCGGATTGAATGGCTTCAAACCATTGGCCAGAAGAGTTTTTGCCAATAAAAGACCAGACATGAACATAAAAGTGTCTACTATGACTTCATAAGTAAAAATGACTAACAACCATCTGTCTTCAAAATCCTGAAAAAGATAATGCAATCATAATAAATAAACAACTGAAAATGAGTTATAAAAACATTTGGGTGCGTTTGATATGGGGAAGATAAATCCAAATTTAGAATTTGAAATCATTTAAGAAATATCTCATTTAAGTAATTTTATTTCTTATAATATCTCAGTAGTAAATCACCTTTTGATACGTAAACTGCCGCCTATGGACGGCAAATCAATCTAAGCTGTGTTACCATTTCTGAGATTTAAGTACTTTAAAACAAGTTTTTTTTTTAAGATTGTACGAGTAGTACAAAACGAGCAAAGTCCACCTTATGATAGACAATAATATATGGTAAAGAACTTTATATATAACAAGAGGTTTGGTTCAAGCCGATCACAGTGTTGGCACTCATGAGAACGAAGCTGGTCGCCGCATACGTAATTCGCATTTTATTGAACAAAATACAAATCTGACCTTATCAAGTCGGAGGGCATTGGAAACACCCAAGGTCTTATCAAGCAACCAAGTGTGTATGACGATGACTTTGAAAAAGGTGATCACACGTAATCCGAAGAGAGACCGAAGATCATCATTCGTGTTTCTCATAACAGATTCAATGTTTTTTGTAAGCTGAAAAGCCTGTGCGTACATGAGACCTGGAATTGATATAAACGTTAATGAATTCTATTTCACACTAGGTTGTGAACACCGGAAAGAGCCATTTAGATGGAGAGAGTTTCTCGCATCTTTCGGGTCGAGAAATCGTAAGCAACTATCACAAGCAATTATCACCATAATATAATCGAATCAAAATGTTTACACACAAGGAAGAACTGAAATCTCGATGACCAATTGTGATAGCTGTTATTTTTATACGTTCTTCCGTGATTCGGAAGTTCGTGATTAGCTTGATCTCAGTTGCTTTTGGATTAAGAATTACGGCACTTAATAATTGACCATTATCATCCAAACTAAAGTGCATGCGAAATTTCAGCTCAATCAGTTAAAAATTCAGTTTCAAGAAATGATCCGAACATACATTGGAAATTAAATAATTATATACCAGTAAATTTTGTGTTCATTCCTTTGTAGTTCGCCAAAAATGTACCCAGAAACGTTAAAATTATTGCAGACGCTATAAGCAACCTGTAAATAATATATATGTTAAAAATATATTTATTAAAATCATGTATTGTCATATTTATATATCAAGAAATTGTTCAAAACTTTGAGTTAATCTGATTGGTCTAAGTGGGTTAATCAAGTTCAAGAATTCCAGAAATCTCGTTGTATTGTTTTTTGTGCAAATCCTGTAATCTTATATTAAATGTATATCATGGAGGTACCAAGAACAATAATTGATCCCCTATATTGTTTGCATCTGCCATAATTAATTTAGAATGACGTCATTAATCTAATCATGCATTGTCATTCAAGCGTGGATGCACAATTTCTTCCTGAGTTTCGAAGCCTTACCTTTCAAACTTATTTTTTATCACTTGGATGATGGATGGAAAAATTAGATATTAAAATTCCTAATATAATATATAATTCCTAATATATTGATCAATATTTTTTTAAAACTTTTTCTATAATATAGGATTATCAGATGAGCATGCAGACCACCTGATGGTAAGGGGGTGGGAACTCCAGATAGGATCAGATATTTCTATTTGAGGTTGGCCACAGATGCGCCGCTAACCCTCTAACCCTTAGGACTAAGCTGGAACGTCTCGGAAAAGTATGTCTCCCTTACCACACCCTTCAAACCATAACACAACAGCGCTTAACACTGCTGTTATTAGGCAGAACAAGGCTCAAACCACAAAGGGTTCTACCACCTTTTAAAAGTCAGAAAAACCGTTAGACGGGCACTAAATGTTGACAAAGAAACTTACCCAGAAATATAATATCCGAAATCATGAGTAACCTCGACTTCCCCAGCAATATCACACTTGGCAATGGATATGTGCGGTTTATCCACAGCTAGGCCTAAGTGAGTTTGTCTGAATAATGCACCAACGAATTTATTGACTGAATGTGGTTTGCAAACAGCTGGCGTACAGACTCCCCATCTTAGTGTATTGAATTCCAGGTAATGCTTCGTTCGTATCTGAAAGTTTGTTTGATGTCGGTAAACACTTTACATGTGATGTGGAAAATAGATATTGTCCAATAATTAGAAAGTGGGCCCGGGGGAAATTCGAATAACAGGCAGGCTCTTCGGTTTTTTCAAAGTGATGTGTCTATTAGAATTGAGAGTGTGTGAAGACCACCAATTCACATTGTCCTTAATCTCTGGTCATCTTGAACGTTTCCAACAGAGAAACAATAATGGATTGAAGACGATCGTATGAGATGTCATTCATCAACAACCCATTACTGTCCCACTGCAGGGCACGGGTCTCCTTTCAGAATGAGAAGGATTAGTCGATAGTCCACCGCGCTGGCCTAGTGCGTGTTGGTAGACTTCACATATCTTTGAGATTTTTTTTATAAATCTCTCAGGTATGCAGGTGTCCTGACGATGTGTTCCTTCGCCGTTTAGCAGGTGAAAATTAATTTCTAATCCGCACATAACTTTAAAAAATCAGAGGTGCGTGCCTGGGATTTGAACCTCGGACCCCTCAATTGAGAGGCCGAGTTTCTTAACCACTACGCTATCACTGCTTTGAGGTGGTGTCATTGGATTTGTTTAAATTGCAGGAGTAACATATGCTATATTTTTAATCAGTCGAAAATTTTGTTTTTCGTAATAAATCTCGAATTAACTGATACAAACCTGAAAATAATTTTTCACGTGCCCAAAAAAATCCACATTTTTGATTTTCGAGTCCACTTCAGCCAAACGTATATGGGCCATACAGTACTGCGTTTTCAGGTCTGGATGCACCTTTTCCCATGGGAATTCCAGACATTCGTCATAATTCCCATAGTTATTCCTTGATCCATACAATTGACCTACTGGGGTCTGCATTGAATCCCATACTGAAATAAGGTATAGGGTTCTTTAAGTGATTATTGTACTTCCCTAAATTAGTTCTTATTGAATTATATCGTAACGACAGATTGTAGTTATTCCATAGTATATCTGATCATAGGTAAGTGGTCACTTGTTCCTGTAGTTTCGGGACTAGAATAGGGCTACGGTATCCCCTGCCTGTCGTAAGAAGCGACTAAAAGGGGGCTTCCGCGGTTGCCGGCGGCAAGAGTGGGAGCTCGAACTGTCCGGAGAGCAACCTCGGGAAGAACGGCGGCATGTGTGGTCGCATGCCGTCGCAATCACTAGATGTTGTGGGAGGAGCGAACGCTCCCCCAGGAAAGAGCCCAATCCGGGCATCGTGCTTGGAGGACTCCGGTTGTGTTCCGTCGGAGATCCCGGAGTTCTCCACCAAGCGCTGAGCACGTCCGCCGGGGGGGGTTTTAGTGCGGTAAAAATCCCACAAAACCCGGCGTCGCTCCCACGTCATCGGGTACCTTTTGAAGGTTTCCCCTCGAAAAGAAAAAAAAGGTAAGTGATCACTATCACTTACGGACATCTGTAATCAACCCCAGATGAGATTAGAGTTCTACCTGAGCTGGGCTACAGTCCTTGTTGAATAAGTTGGAACGCCTCGGAAAAGTATGTCTCCCTTACCACATGCTTCAAACTAGAACACAGCAGCGTTTAACACAGTATGACAGGAATCAATGCATCTCCATTTAAGTTTAAACTTACTCCAAGTGGCCCAAAGTGTGGAATTCTGTACATTATTGATAATGTTTAGCAACTGCTTCAAACACGGCGCTTCATCGGGTTCCCAGTTCAGATCTTGAAGATCTTCCATTAATTCTTTTAAATATCCATTTTTTATGGGTTTCTTTTCTATAGTATTGACGGCCGAACCTGAAGTATTTTCTGAAATAAAGAAGATCTTTAGGCTGTATTTTTATACCACTTAGACCACATTTGAAAATCTGATGATAAAAACATCTTTGTATACTACCTCTTTCCCTAAATCTATATGTAAATAAATGAATGTTTGTATGTATGTCCTTTATATGATCGTTAGCAAAGTTGTGCATGGGCCCTTGAAGGTTTCTGAGTTGGTACGACCAATTTTCGACAGATATCACTCCAATGAAGGTACAAATTTTCAATTATACGTATGTCATGTTATTTTTTTAAAAGGTACTATTAGTCATAAATAAAAATGATTGGGATCCCGATCCTATCTAGATAAATACATGCTCGTTAAAAGAAACGCCATATTAAAATTTGATAATTTCTACTAAGCAGAAATTTTCAACCGATCTTTAGTAGACAAAATATTGATAGATTGATATTATAACGGACATAAGCATAAAGAAAATAGTACTTACCTATTATCCAAATAAAAAACAGCAATAAGTAACATTTCATTGCAGAATTTGTAAGAAAATTATAACCAATAAAATTAAAATCACTCGTATAATATTAAAAATCCATTAATGGAGAAACACCAAGTTCAATTCGCGGTTCAATATCAATTGAGAAAAATATATTACATCATTCTATGTATATAATCGTTCAATGTAATTTATAGTAAAAAAATATAACAAAAAATTCAAGATCATTCAAACCCACTAAGTAAGAAATCAATTACAGATGACAATGGTTCATAAATATACTATTATATTTAATATACTATTATATTTATGAACCATGGTCATCTGTAATTAACTATCACGGATGTATTTAAAGGTTATAGAAACCTTTTGTGGTTCGACTCCGGCGGTACCACCGCCACGCCTATTTCTGCAGTTCAGTACTGTTAAGCGCTGCTGTGTTCTGGAGACATACTTCCCCGAGGCGTTCCAGGTTAGTCCTCGGAAGGGGCGTACGTAGGACCACGGTTCGTGGTAAGAAATCATATCGTTGTATATAATATGTATGAACATATTTTTTAATGCGACCGCGACCGCGACTTTTTAAATGATTATTATTTAACTCTCTTTGGGTCAATGCTAAACCTACAAATCACTAAAAATACTAACCTTTGTTTTTCGAAAGAGACCTATATCTTGTTTAGTTTTGTATACATACTCTGTAAAAGTATCTATTACGTAATAGGGTTATTCTTTGGTTATCTACGGAACCTTAGAAAGTTAAGATAGTTTATTTCAGATATACCAAACCCTAACAATTTCCTAATTGAATTTAATTATTTTAATCGAATCTAATCTACATATGACATCACTTACTTTAAAGTTATTTATTTAAATTAAATGGAAATAAATATTAAAATAATCACAAATAATTTATATTAATTAAAATTACTAGCATTGAAAAATAGTTTGTGGTTATTAATGAAAGTATAGATTTTTATAATTATTTTTGAGTTATATAAAATTTTAATTTGATCGATCACAAATTCGATATAAATAAGTTGTGCTTGCAAAATCTATCGCGTGGATTCAGAATAAAATCCATCTTGTAAACTGATTATTCCAAATACTATTTTACATTATAAAATATCTATTCTTTATTTTCTCTGACCATCCATTCTATGATATCTAGATTTATTAGATAATAAATAAACATAACTTCTTTCTTTTTATATATTTAGTTTCCCGCTAGACTGCTACTCACCAGCTGTTAAATAGACTCTTATTATTCTATTAAAATAATATTAATAATTCTATTATTCTTATTACAATAATTAGAAAAGTGTTGTAATGAAAATATATCCTTACAAACTATTACTGTTGAAAATTGAAAAATAACTTCTGACTTTAAATTGTTATTATTTTTGAAGAGTAGATCAATTTGAATGAAATAATAATTAAATATTTATTCAAGATACGGACTATGAATATTTTAATCTATGAAATTCATTTTTGGTTTCGGATTATGGGATTTTGAAAGACATTTTGGTTTGACACGGTAGCATCACTGTCACATATATATATATTTTTATAATATTAGGGTAGCAGACGAGCATGCAGTTCACCTGATGGTAAGGGGCTGCTGCCGATCATGGACATTTGTAATCAACCCCAGATAGGATTAGATATTCCTACCTGAGGTTGGCCACAGATGCGCCGCTACCCCTTAGGACTAAGCTGGAACGCCTCGAAAAAGTCTGTCTCCCTTATCACACCCTTCAAACCGTAACACAGCAGCGCCTAACACTGCTGTTATTAGGTAGAAATAGGTGTAGCGGTGGTGCCGCTGGAGTCGAACCACAAAAGGTTCTACCACCTTCATATGTACACTTCATACCATATGTTTCTGCCTCATAACAGCAGTGTTAACCGCTGCTGTCTTCCGCTTTGAAGGGTGTGGTAAGGGAGACAACTTCATCATCGGAGGTATTCCAATTTGCCCTCAGCATCTGTGAACAATCTCAGGTAGGAAACTAATTTGATCTAGGGTTGGTTACAGATTTCCATAGTCGGTAGAAGCTACTAACCGTTGTGTGGACTGCATGCTCGATGACTACGCTATTATAAAAAATATGTATAAAGTCATTAGTGATTTAATATTATTTTAAAGAGAAGTGTAAATTCAATATTTAGATATCGATTATAATATATCCCTCTTTAGTTTCTTCTGATGTAAAGCTATGAAAGAAGTTGCTTAATATAATTTAATAGTACCTACTTACAAGTAAATATTAAGATTTACATCAGTATATTCGATTTAAAAAATTCAAATATATTATTATCGATTTATTTAATAAATCGTTAGTCATTAAAGATAAACATGAATATTAATGATCGTATAAATTTTAAAATTAACCGTTCTACAAGGTTAAGCACCATATTTGGTCGAGAGTGATGGGTTACCGATAAGTGGATAAATGCACTCAATATCACTTAAAGCAACATAAATAATACGTTATCTACACTTTCAGATCCATATTAGTGTTCATTCAGATATTTCTCTGGCCAGAATCGAACCCGAAACCCTCTGCGCGTCAGACCGGTATGGTGAGCGCTCCGCCACGTGCGTCGTCAAAGTTTGTAAAAATTGCAAGAGAAATATTGTTTAATCAAAATTAAGGTCATTTACTAATCAATAGTTTGTTTTTACGCTATTTTAAGTCGTTATGAAAAACTCACTCTGAACTCTGAATTTTTGTTAAGTGCCAAAATTATTTGTTCAAAAATTCTTATTAAGTATACTTTAATAAAGCAACACTTTCAATATATTTCAGCTTTAACGTATTAAGAAACTCTATATCTTAAATCAATTGATTCAAAATTAAAAATCTTCTTGCTTTTCCGCTGCTAATCCAATTTCATTAATTAACAGCTGTTTCTGAGTATACGGAAGGTAACAAAAGATTTTCTACTTAATAACGTTCTGCGTAACAAAGGATCGAGTTTCTGATTAAGTTGACTTTTTGAATTTTGATTAACTTAGTTTAGAACCCGTGTAGTTTGGAGTACCATCGCCACACCTGTTCCTAGCGCGAAATTCTGCTGAAGAATGTGGATGCCACCTGACTTACATAGTTTTTTTTATAATATAGTAGTAGCAGACGAGCATGCAGTCCATCTGATGGTAAGTGGCTACTGCCGCCTATGGACATCTGCAATCAACCACAGATAGGATTAGATTCCTACCAGTGGTCGGCCACAAATACACCGCTACCTCTGAGGACAAAGCTGGAATGCTTCGGAAAAGTATGACACCCTTACCACACCCTTCAAACCAGAACACAGCGGTGCTTGTCACTGTTTTTAATAGACAGAAATAGGTATATTCATAAACACTAAATTTCTAAACGCAAACGCTTCATCAATTTATATGTACTTATAAGCAACAGATGAAACATTTAATCTCGATCGCAGCGGATCTTCACGCCCCAATCAGCTACAGAAACGTCTAGTACTGCTGTCACAATAAGGGCTGTAATTGATGGAGTCCACCTAAACTGCGAGGTTATTGACCCCAGCGGACTAAATCGTCCATTTAAGGTTCCTATCTAGTCTTATTAGAGCAAACTTGATTGAGATTAATTGATTAGATAAACTTATTAGACACACAGGCAGTTACTTGGTAAGACAAGTATACAAACAAAAATAAGAGAGCCTATGAGTACAGAAAAACAAACAATCTGATGAACACACAAACAGACGGAGAACTAGACAGACAGACTCCCACACACACCTACACACCAAAAGACAAAGAGATACATAGAAAAGATTTAAAAAACCTAACACTAGAGAGAAGCAGGGAATCTGATTTAGACAAAACAGACAGACATACACACTGATAGACACACATATTGACAGACAAATACACAAACATAGAAACATAAAATTAAATCAAGTCCGCTGATGCCAGAAAGGAATGCCCGTAGAAAAACTAAATTCAAAACACACAAACTTTAACACTTCATCAATTTATAAGCAGCAGATGAAACATTTAATCTCGATCGAAGCGGATCTTCACGCCCCAATCAACTACAGAAACGTCTAGTACTGCTGTCACAATAAGGGCTGTAATTGATGGAGTCCACCTAAACTGCGAGGTGATTGAACCCAGCGGACTAAATCGTCCATTTTAGGTTCCTATCTAGTCTTATTAGAGCAAACTTGATTGAGATTAATTGAATAGATAAACTTATTAGATACACAGGCAGTTACTTGGTAAGACAAGTATACAAACAAAAATAAGAGAGCCTATGAGTACCGAAAAACAAACAATCTGATGAACACACAAACAGACGGACAACTAGACAGACACACTCCCACACACACACACCCCAAAAAACACACCAAAAGGCAAAGAGATACATAGAAAAGATTTAAAAAACCTAACACTAGAGAGAAGCAGGGAATCTGATTAAGACAAAACAGACAGACATACACTGATAGACACACATATTGACAGACAAATATACAAACATAGAAACATAAAATTAAATCAACTCCGCTGATGCCAGAAAGGAATGCCCGTAGAAAAACTAAATTCAAAACACACAAACTTTAACACTTCATCAATTTATAAGCAACAGATGAAACATTCAATCTCGATCGAAGCGGATCTTTACGCCCCAATCAACTACAGAAACTTCTAGTACTGCTGTCACAATAAGGGCTGTAATTGATGGAATCCACCTAAACTGCGAGGTTATTGAACCCAGCGGACTAAATCGTCCGTTTTAGGTTCCTATCTAGTCTTATTAGAGCAAACTTGATTGAGATTAATTGAATAGATAAACTTATTAGATACACAGGCAGTTTCTTGGAAAGACAAGTATACAAACAAAAATAAGAGAGCTTAAGACTACAAATACACACAGACAATTAGACAGACACATGGACAAATAGACGTAAAAAAATAAAAACTTAAACTAGACAAAAAGAGAAGCCGATTAAGACAAAACAGACAGACATACATACATTCTGACAGACAAGTATACAGACGTTGAGAAATTAAAATTAAATCTTGCCAGTTAATACCAGTAAGAACGTAACATCAAAAACATTCATAAATCTAAACATACTAATAAGCAACAGATAAAACATTTATTCTCGATCGAAGCGAATCTTCACGCCCCAATCAGCTACAGAAACGTCCAGTACTGCTGTCACAATAAGGGCTGTAACCGAATCGACCTAAACTCCGAGGTTATTGAACCTAACGGACCGAATCATCTATTTTAGGCATCTAATCTTATCTGAGTAAACTTGATTGAGATTAATTGATCTTTCTAACACGGTGAACGTAAGTGATCGACGCAAAGGAACTATGGGTGATCGGTAGTGGATAAAGATGCACATTATGCTTCAAAGGGTACTTCAATCCATACTTTTCCGAAACGTTCCAGTTTAGTCCACAGGAGTAATGGCGCATCTGTGGTCGACCTCAGGTAGGAATATCTAATCACATCTGAGGTTGATTGCAGATGTCCATGGGCGGCAGTCGCCGCTTACCATCATATAGACTGCATGCTCGTCTACTACTCCTATATTATAAAAAAATCAATGTCATTTGTTATCATTGGTTAACAATCGTCAAATCTTTTCTAAGGTCTTTCGAACACTTGGTGCGGTATGTACCCTTATCACAAATTCGTATTAAAGTTGAGAAATGTAATATGTTTCAGGTCTTGTAATGTAAAAAGTTTTGTGAAATGATTACATATGTCTATGAATAGCAGTCACTTACCATCGAAATGGCTTCATGCTCGTTCGCTGCTAAAACCTTGTAATAAAATATTCTTCCCAAAAAGTCTTCTATTTAATACCCATATAATTAAAGAGATTCTTAAATAAATAATTAGTTAACATATTGGTGCCTATAGTATTTGGATTGACGTCATCAAACTAATCATGTATCCAAAAACAATATATATACTCAAATTTAACATCAAAGTTAACTGTTTTAAGATTCAGTTGCAATATTGGACACTTATATACTAACGAACAAATAAGGCAAGTTAAAAAAAATATTTTTAAAAAAATATTGCAATTAGCAAAAAGATATTATTATTAATCTCCCTTGCGCAACCTTTTCGCCCTAATCCCTTAAATTATTCTTTGAAGACTAGTTGAAAATTTCATTACGGTTTAGAGATAGTTTAAAATTAATTTATTTGCGAATATTCTCTAAGGCTGTTTCACACAAAATTATAGTCCTTAATACGTAATTGAAAATATATTGCCTATCTAGTTAAATAAACCTAAAATAAGGCTTAAGCGTTAGAATAAGGCTTTGTGTACGCCTTTTAAAATGAGAAGGGTTTATGCTACGGTCTACCGCGCTGAAGATGTGTCGTTCGATAGGTTTTTACACATTTTTGGAATTTTTATGAGGAATGAGGTATTTGTAGAAGCGAATTATTTATACATACGACATGCTTATAGAATATCAGATTTTTAATTATGTTAATACCATATTTACCACATTTATAATAAAATAAGTTACTCGTATAAGGTAGGTTTACTATATAAGAACTAAATAAAAGCTAAATTAATAAACCATTTAAAAATGACTTTTTTATAATATAGGAGTAGCAGACGAGCATGCAGTCCATTTGATGATAAGTGGCCACTGCCGCCCATGGACATCAGTAATCAGCCCCGGATATTCCTACCTAAGACAGACTTTTCCGAGGCGTTCCAGCTTAGTCCTCAGGGGTAGCGGCGCACCTGTGGCCGACCTCAGGTAGGAATATCTAATCCTATCTGGGGTTGATTACAGATGTCCATGGGCGGCAGTAGCCACTTACCATCTACACCACACACCACCACCACATTAGGTGGACTGCATGCTCGTCTGCTACTCCTATATTATAAAAAAAAATGGCATTTTGCTTTCCAACGCTTCTAATTCGCCCTTTAATGTCTGTAGATATAGATGAACCCTTATTATATCCTAATGGAAAAAATGAGAAGCGCCATTTTTAAAAACCTTTAAACTGATTCCACTAATTGCTTCACTTAAAAGAGTAATAAAAATCACATCAAACTCGCCCCAATATTTTCGACCCCTATCACCGCCGCCTCATTAACCCGAATGACGTCACCTGTCATGATGGGAGGGTTAAAAAAGTCGAAACGGTTAACCCTATTCTGCAAACATTACAAGTTGGAGGTAAGCTCGCCGGCCTCTAGAGAGTTTATGGCCCAAGACATAAGCGAGAGTGATTAATATACTCTTCCTAATTACTAAAAATATTAAGGGCAGTTATTTATTTTATTTTATTTACTCTTTATTGACCATGTTAAAACAGTGTGGTGCAAAAGGCGGACTTAATGCTAAGTGTAGACACCATATCTAATGATGAACTAAATTATAATAGTGAGCAAAAACATTCTTTTTAAAAGTGTATTTGGAGCACATTTTTCTATGTTCCTCAGGAAGAGCATTCCAAAGCCACGCTAATTGGAGCGTGAAAGAATTAGAGAGAAACCCAGACCGATGAAGAGGTAAAGACAGAGCACGAGAGTTAGAGGAACAAAGCTCCCGCTCGTGGAAATCGCAGAGATACTGAAATTTAGATTTCAATTATTCTGGAGCGACATTCAGTATGTATTCAATTACATGAGGCTCTTCAAAAAAGGTGCAAAAAGAGCTCTCATACAAAACCAGCGATGCATTAGCGACTCCTCTGGTGTTGCAAATGTCCATAGGCGGCGTCGACTACTTTCCATCAGATAGCACGTCTGCCTAATCGTAAAAAAAACTTAGTGCAGAAGCGATGTAAAAAAAATCGGGTTGCACTCCGGGAGTGCTGGCAGAAGGAAAACTTAACCTAACCTGAATAATAAAATATAATAAAGATGAAATTGACATATTTTTTCTATGCTGACACCGGATGACGTCTTGACTTTTGCAGTTTGCGTTGCCGTGTTACGAATTTTCGATCAGGTCACGTGTCCTGACGCGAGTTTAACATTTTTATCCACCACAATACGCACAACGGGTTTATAAGATGATGATGATCCTAAAAAACTAATTTGTTTTAGATTTGAACTCAAAATAAAGGTACAGTTTTAATAGCATTTATAGTTTCCAATTGAGAGGGGTAAATTAATTTCGATAATCAGGCACGTTTTCGCAATGAATCAAGTACTAAAGTTGAATTATCAACTATTTTCCATATTTATAATTCATTTAAGAGAGTTAAATTAAGGTTACAGCAAATAAAATAGGTGTAAAATGATATCCAACACATTATCAAATTCAGTTATATTTTTAGCCTATTATAAATTACCAGAGATATAATTTAAACGTAAAACACAATATTTTAAATGTAAATTTCAACTAGTTAAGCAGTTACTATGTACATATTTGGAACCACCTCTATATCGTAAGAGGCTTACCTAAAATCGATCAAAGATAGGTTGTTAGTCCTGCGGATTACATATACCTGGAGGCATTACATATTAATACTCCTCCAGTGTGTCAAAGTTTAACGTGTCTTATTTCATCATGATATTTTTTACCGTATTAATAAAATATTTTAGGAAGTCCTATATACTAAAGGGCTGAAAAAGTTATAAAGTCAGTGACTTAGAAGTTGAACATTTTCAAAATATTTTCATACATAAATTATTCTTTGAAAGCAATTAACAATTTAAAAGCTAAACATTTTTTTTGCAAAAAGTGACAATATCACTCGTACAATTTAGACGAATCCAACGACATAATATGTTAAATTCTGTCAAGCCTTTTGGACTGCAGGGCGAACCAACTAAGGATACATCATCATCAAGTTCATCAAGCCATTACTGTCCCACTGCTGTACTGTACCTTTGAGTTTTTTTTTATAAATCTGTGCAGTTTCCTCACGATGTTTTCCTTCACCGTTTAGCAAGTGATAATTAATTTCTAATACGCCCATAACTTTTAAAATATCAGAGGTAGTGGCGAGAGGCGTGCCTGGGATTTGAACCTCGGACCCCTCGATGGAGAGGCCGAGATTTTTAACCACTAGGTTATCACGGCTAATGATACATACATACATACATAGAAACATTACCTTCTGCAGTCAGTTAAAAAGAAGTGTGGCTTAAAAACGTTAAAGCGTTTCACTTAGCCCACAGTCCAACAGATGTTCATGCCGAAGGGAAATCATTTAACTTCTATTTTCTGAGACGGATTTTTATCCGAGGAACCAAGGAGAAAAGGTTTAAGGTGAAACATTCTATCTTTGTCCCGGATAAGTGGTTTCTTTCTTTATTTTAAGGAATTAAACTCTTACCTGAAAGATTGTTGATTACCTATTGATGATATAGAAAAAGTGTTGACTTGATTACTGATGAAAAAATGATTAATTGCAGCTGTCATGTTCCCTCTTACTGTATTGGGTAACTTCTTGGCTACACCAGTATACGTGCAAGTAGCGCTACTCATACGTCCATGCAGCGAAAATCGTACATCCATGCAGCGCTGATCATACGTCCATGCAGCGCTGATCATACGTCCATGCAGCGAAGATCGTACGTCCATGCAGCGCTGATCATACGTCTATGCAGCGCTGATCATACGTCCATGAAGTGAAGATCATACGTCCATGCATCGCTGATCTAACGTCTATGCAACGCTAATCATACGTCCATGCAACGCTTAAAATATAGCGATGTAGTATTTAACGCTTTTCAAATTGTTGCTACGTTCAATATACAGTTACTTAAGTTCCCCAAAACATTTTTGTCAAATCACAACAAATTAAAAGTTTTTTTATTAATCATTCGGAGGTAGATTTCGAATAAGGCTTCATACCAATTTGTATGGTTTTATGCTGAATAGTTGGTGAAGTTATAGCTAGTATTTTGAAGCAATCCATAAACAAAAGACTTACGAGTAATACTCTAGAATCAGTTAAGTTATGAACGTGTGACTTTTCACAGTTTAAAACTGAATTAATAAAGTGCAGTTTAATAACCTGTGTTTAAAAATTGTAATACAATGCCGTGTAATGCCGTGTAATATAATATAACGTCTACACCTATATCTTACGGTAACCCTTAACATAACGACGACGACATAACGATGCAATTACGTGACAATTGTCATCCATTATAATGTTGACAAGTCGCACCACATTACTTTAATATTAACAGATACTCCAAACCATATACATTTTACGGTAACCTTAACACAAACTTCCATGTAATGCACTTACGTCCAAACAGCGCGTACGTCTAATTGACGTCAACAAAACGTCCAACGCTGGGTGACAATTGTCATCCATTATAATGTTGACAAGTCGCACCACATTACTTTAATATTAACAGACAATCCAAACCATATATATTTTAAGCTAACCTTAACACAAACCCCCATGTAACGTACTGACGTCCAAACAGCGCGTACGTCTAATTGACGTCAACAAAACGTCCATCCAGCGCTGGGTAACAGTTGTCATCCATTATAATGTTGACAAGTCGCACCACATTAATACCTTCCCATGAGAAATCTTATCACAACGAAAATTAATAACGAAGTTTCACTTATATTCGTAACCCAACGCACAACCTCATTTATTTCAACAAAGCCGTGCTACCATTTTTGTGGCCCACATTATTACACCTTGTTTTATGTTGGCAGGTACTATTAATCTTTATTCTGTCGTGATCATGAGAGTTATGGTGTTACTAGGGATGTGAAAAAATAATAATCGATTTTTATAATAATCGAATAATCATTTACTAAAGTAGCAATAATAGTTTTTTTTATTAGATGATTTTTGAGTGAAAACTTCTTCAGCGGCATTGTGCACTTTCTGTAATGGGTAAAAAATGTTAAACTCGCGTCACGACACGTGACCTGATCGAAAATTCGTAAGACTCTCACGTTTATTTACGATAGCGAAATAAATGAATATTGCATTTTACTGAATATTTATTGAATAGTATATTTTTTCGCAGTGAAATTCAAAATCAGCTTCAAAAATCGAATTATTTTGAAGAAACAAATATCGATTATTACTTAATCGATTATTTTCACCCCTTACATCCCTATGGTGTTTCCTATTTCCGGTGAGAATTTCACATAATGTTACCGAGAAAACAATGTTATCCTGTTATTTCAAAACCATTATGCTCGTTATGGGTATGTTATGTTGAAGAAGGGTCTATACTTTTGGAAAGCTATGATGGATAGGTTTTTGTTGACAGATCTTTTTGGGATAGGGACTTTCGGTTACTTTTTATGAATTTCTTTCGTGACTGATTCAGAGAATACATGGCAAGTGGTTTTTATTTTTCTTTTTTTTTACAAATTTGAAGGAGCAAGCGAGTATGCAGTCCAGCAGTATTGTCTTATATATCATCTGTGTTAGTTATTTTCCTTTAAGTTTTGAGTTGTCGCCCTAATGACAGAGCCTTCATCATTCAGTCATACAATAATTTTGGAGTTGCTAATAAATTCGTTAAGTATTGCTTTCTTTAATCTTTTCGTGGAAATAACATAAACATCGTTTGCTCCACAACATTATCGGTCGATTTAAACCTTGGACCCCTCGATCGAGAGGTGAATTCTACCACTGAGCTGCCACTTCTAATGCTATAATGAGTGTAAAATAAAACTTTATCCTGTTATTAGATGATCCCATAACGAGCCCACAGAGGGCGCTGAGGAAGCCGTAACGCGTTATATTTAATGGGGTCACGATGGACTGCTATTTATGGGGTCTCTACGCACTGGTGTGACGAAATAGCTATTTATACTTACAATAAATACAAATTGTTATTATATTTCTTGTAGTTATTGTTTACAATAAATACAAATGCTTTTCAAATAAATAGCAGAATAAAAATATGTAGTATTACTTTTCCAGAAAAAATTTGAAATATATTTTTTTGCATTTTGAAATTGGGTTTTGTATTGTGGTACAATTTGTGTTTTTTATTCTATGGCGTTTTTGTAAAAAAGCGTTCCAATTTAGTCAGAGGGATAGTAATGCAGTTGATAGTACAGGTAAAAGTTCAATTGTCCCTGTAGTTCCGGGACTAGAATAGGGCTACGGTATACCCTGTCTGTCGTAAGAGGCGACTAAAAGGGGGCTTCCGGGGTTGCGGGCGGCAAGAGTGGGAGCTCGAACCGTCCAGTAAGCTACCCCGGAAAGGACGGCAGTATATGTGGTCGCATACCGTCGTAATTACCAGATGTTGTGGGAGGAGCGAACGCTCCCCCAGGGCAGAGCCCGATCCGGGCATCGCGCTTGGGGGACTCCGGTTGTGTCCCGTCGGAGATCCCGGAGTTCTCCAATAAACGCTGAGGATGGCCACCGGAGGGGTTTTAGTGCGGTAAAAATCCCACGTAACCGGGCGTAGCTCCCACTTCGTCGGGTACCTTTTGAAGGTTTCCCCCTCAAAAAGAAAAAAAAGGTAACAATTCAATAATAGTGGTTGATAACAGAATATCCACTGATGATTTACTATAAAATGAAGTAAAAAATGGTGGACAAGTACAGATTGGTAGACTTCAAAATGTTATGCCATTGACAATTTTATTGATTAAGCTGTGTAGTTTCCCTTACAAAGTTTTTTTTTACTATTAATTAATTTACTGCTAATACGCGCCCATACAAATGGCAAAGTTATTAGATGGACTTAATAGTCGTAGTAGATATTAGTGAATGAGTTATTTATGTTAATAGTTATATTACTGTTAGTTATAAGATGGAATTATTAGTAGTAGTAGTTATTAGTGAATTAGTTACTTATGTTAATAGTTATATCACTGTATCACATAGATGGACTAATAAGTCCATTTGTGTGATACAGCACTAATAAGTGCTAGTAGTTATTAGTGAACGAGTTATTTGTTTTAATAGTTATATAACGGTAGTGCGTAAACACCATCTAGGACAGTTATCCTATTTTGCAGTCAAGGACAAGTGAGGTTGTTTCTTCGTTAAAGGAATATTAGGGTTTAGAATTAACACTTTAGAGATCTTTAATTAACTTAGATAGCTTTTTCAGACCTTTAGGTATTTTATTTACCACTGGCGATAAGCGAGGAGATATTATGTAACGTCTCACCAACAAGATAATAATTAAAATTGAAAGATAATGTTTGATCGTGAAAGTATATTTGCAATGAAAGTTTTCATGGGGATTAAATTTTTAATTATCGACCAACCAAGATGGCCTAACAACGCTGTATGGCTTATACACAACTCATACATATTAATATGATGAACATAGATTTTTACTCTTCTTCTTCTTCTTAAAATGCCTCTCCATACTATTGAAGGTTCGCTACAGCTTCTTGCTATCCTCCTTGCTTTTGGCTCTGCGAAATAGCTCAGCGGCGCTGGCTATTCCGGTCCACTCTCGGATGTTACGTAACCACGACTTCTTTCTCCTGCCAACCTTCCGTCTTCCAGCGAACATTCCCATCATTATGAGTTGGAGGAGATTGTATCGTGGATGTCGAAGAACGTGGCCCAAAGAGGAGATTTTCCTTTTTCTAGAAAATATGTTTACTCTGTGTCTGATTATTTGTACAACAGTTTTCAGGTAGAGAGCTAATACAGAAGTGGCAACTCAAGTTGACGGTTGCTATTGCCACCCACAGTCGCTGACCAGTGGCGGCAGTCGCCGATACCAGTTGCTTGTGTGTTGCCTTCCTTAATGTTAGGTTTTTTGGGAAAAGTCATTTTCAGATTTTCATTTCAAGAAATATGTATCTCTACCTAATAATAAATTGACATAAATATTTTCGAGTGTTTCAAAACAGATGTGTCAAACTAACTATACTATTTCCTTCTATTCTGACGTTCATACGAGTATCTTTCATGTAATATTTTAGTCGCTTCTAGTTACTAGACAAACAAGTGCCTCATATGTGATGGCTTCAGGGGATCTCAATGACTCATTTGACTTTAAAGATTAGGTCTGTTTCGTAATTAAATTAAAGGTTGCACAGAATCTACTTGTACTTGTTGTATAGGATCATTGTAGAGTCAAATGTTAAGTTAGGTGAAAGTGTATCTAAATAATGTATTAAGTATTAGTATCTCAACCGTGTATCTAAATAATGTGTTTATGTGGTTTTAGAAAAAATTGATCAAGTTTTTTAGCATTTTTCTAAGATAGGTATACTGGTTTATTAAATTTATGATTTTGTACTTAAGGCTTTTGTCATTTTTTTCCTATATATTTTTTTGCAATGTATGTTTTTGTAATTGGACAAAGGTATAGTCCGCGCCAAATTTCTAGTCCTCGTCGAATAGCAAATTATAGATATTAGCGGGATGAAGACAGAGCGGGTCCCCTCCGCCGCTCATGCCCTTATGTTGCTACGCAATATATGCTTGTAGTTGTGCGCAACTACTTCAGAGCGGACTAGCAATTTGGCGCGGACTATATAATGTTACTCATAAAGATAATTTATGTAAATTTGTATAAAGTCCGTAATCTTTTTTTTTGCGTCAAAGCACGACATTTCACATTCGGCAAAGGGTCTCCAGCCGGGCTAGGTAATCATGCCCGGGGAGTGGCCGTGTTACAACGGTCTCAGTTAGGAGCCTGTATATATGCAAGATATTGAGAAAACTTCGATAGCGTGATTCAGAAAAGGAGCAGCTTCATCTATTGAGGAGTGGTGGGAAGTCGTCACATATTAATATTGGTTGCTAGGGCCTGTACTTTTTTGGGCACTTATCAATTATTTTATAAGACTTTCGAAAGAAGATAAGTATGTATTACCCAATTTATATTTACAACATGAACCTATTTACTTTTAAAATATTACTCATACTTGTGGGCGCGCCGGTAGGTAGATCTACAATGGTATTTCGATTCAACTAATTTAACCAATATTTATAAAAATATAGTTAAAATAATTAAATGAATAAGCGTTAATGCCACCATAGTAACAATAACACCCAAGCAAAACACCAAACAGTTCAGAGCACCACCGTGCCGTGCCCACTATTGGACAACTTCTGATCTGTTGACAGTTGCGCGCCCCTTTTTTATACCATGATACAGGTAGCCAATTGTTAATACGGAGCGGTAGTTCGAAATTAATATCATGTGATTTTAAAAACGGAATATTTATATATATGAAATGAAGCATTCTCCCACATACTCTTAAATGTTTAAAGAAGTTTTTGCATATTTTGCTTCTCATGGCCATATTTTTTTCTTTTCCTTGGAGAAATAATCAATTGTATAGAGTGAAAATTAATAATATATAAGATTTTAGTTAATTTTTATTATGATTTATTTATTTGAATTTTGTTATATGAAATAAAACAACAGAATAAATAAAACAATTGTTTATATTTATATACCGTTTGCCGTATAACTAGGATAATATTTACAAATATTAACAATTATTATATGAGCATTAAATATTATACATAATATTATATACAAGGAGACCAAATCTAACTTTGTAAAATATTAATTAGTACATGAAAAAATGTATATTAGTTCAAATTAATGCACATTATTGTATAAAAGAAATATTGTTATATTTTCTATCCCATAGCTTATAAAGTTATCACTAGATGGCGTGATTACCAAAACAACGGTTTTATTTAATAGTTTACAAGCGTACTGAATCATAAATTTTATTTGTATACATAAGGTCTTTTGCAAAAACTTTATTATACTATTTCCATCTCTTTATTTTCTCGATGATATATTTCATTACAAGATGTTACACGTATACATTGATTGATAATGCCTACTTCTTTAAAATTATCGAGGCTGTTGTAAAATAAGTGTTTTTTCCTCTTGTATCTATATTGTGTGTGTGCATAAATAATAAATAAATAAATAAGTAGGTATACCTATACCTACTAGGTACTCGATAATTTATTTTATTATTTATTTTATTTTATTGTATTTTGGACACAGACAGTCATGTATTACATTACAACATCTTAAGCTAACTTAATATATGTTATTCTAGACTTTGAGTGCCAACAATTTGTGTATTAGAAATACATTAGACAAGTTTTTAAGATATTGAATTGTATCTCAAGGTACATTTTAGTGTTTTAGTAGTTACATATTACAAGGTATTATACATTTTTCAAATAAGGATTAATTAACTTATACTTTAAATTTACTAGTTTTTAAATATTGAATTGTATCTCAAGGAACATTTTAGTGTGTTTTAGTAGTTACATATTATAAGGTTAATACCTTACATGAAACGAAATAATTATTACGACAGGTAATCTTTATTTATTTTAATCAAAATTTGATGACGTCACTGTCACATCATCATCATTGCTTATTTGGTGACAACACTACAAAGAACTGTCATCGAGAAAATATGAAATGGAAATAGTACCTATAGTGTCGTTTCTGTACGCAACTTCCGTACGTAAAACGTTTATGTCCCACATTTCTGTAACAGCCTTAACTTTAAAATTTAAAAAAAATGTGATTACTTTGGTCTTCTTGTATCAGTAACTATTTACATTGTTTATAGTGAAAATATCACTTTTAAATTAAAATGCCATTATTAAAACATTGGACACAAATAACCGTCAAATAATACTTAACTAAACAAGTTTAACATTATAGATAAAGTTTATTTTACATTAATAACAATAACATACATTTGTGCTGATTTACTTCATATAAAATTACTTTTGAGCTCTGTGTAAATTTTGAGCGGGGTCAGGCATGAATTGAGTGACCGTATTGGAATGTTGAGTGTAAAAGATTTAAGTAAAAGTCATCCATTATTTTTCCAACAAACGATTTCTATTCGATTTAACGCTATAATTCATACATTTTATGATACATGATCGTTCATGAAATGGAACGATTAAAGCAGTAATGATGACGTATGATTGAACGAGTCTAGAGTAATGGTTAATTGATTTGGTGGCCAATGTTCATAAGTTTTTACTTGACCAATCAAACTAGTCAAACAAAACAACGAACACTGTCACCAAATGCGATCAAGTGTCACTTTTGACAAATATGCGTTTGCATTATACGCTTAGAAGCGTTTGTCACTTGTTAAACTAATAAAAATTGATTTGGTGACCAACGTTCATACATTTCTACTTGACCAATCAAACTAGTCAAACAAAATAATGAACACTGTCACCAAATGCGATCAAGTGTCACTTTTGACAAATATGCGTTTGCATTATACGTTTGAAAGCGTTTGTCACTTGTTAGATCAATAAAAATTGGTTTGGTGACCAATGTTTATACATTTATACTTGACCAATCAAACTAGTCAAACATAACAACGAACACTGTCACCAAATGCGATCAAGTGTCACTTTTGACAAATATGCGTTTGCATTATACGCGTTTGTCACTTGTCAGATCAATAAAAAATGGCTGACCAATTCTCATAATTTTCTATTTGACCAATAAAACTGTCAAAACTGTCATATATCTGATTAAGAGACACGTTTGATAATGTAAGTGTTAGCGTTGTACGCTTGGAATGGTTTTTCGCTTGCTTGGTTGCTCAATTAATGCATTTCTATTCAATGTTTACTAATCTCTATTTAACGTATGCCAAATAATCTCATACAACAGAGAGCGATTGATTGAGATGAGAGATTTGTCATTTTTTGTTTGTGCTCATTTAAAATTGGATTTCAAACCAGTGTTCATACGTTTCAACTAGATTAATTAAAATAACATACAAATAATGTGATTAAGTGACACTTTTGTCTTATATGTGCGTTAACAATGTACATTTGGAAAATACAGTCTATTCCTCTCACGCGGGATTCTACCAGCATGTGGTTCCAATCCGCATGTGTCGTACTTATATCATATCATTTTATTTTAATAAGACTTTTGATACCATTTTACACGCAGACAGTTCACGCAGAGACTACAGCTAGTTAATACACACGAGCTGGCAAGACACATGCGGGAATTAACCCGCGTGACAAGAAACAGGTCCGTATTCAATGTAAGAATACAATTTGTTCAAAATAAAATGATATTACACGATAAAGATACTTGTACAGAAAGTGTTTCAAATTAATCTACGGTAAATATAATTTATAGAAAGCTAATTAATACATCAGAATAATAGGATATTATTAGGCTTAAGTAGATAAATTAGGTATAGTAAATTAAACATGATTTTATACCTATTCAATAAATATATTCACATTGAATTACTAAAATTATATACTTAATAACAATTATTTCTGCTGGCTACACACACTCGTTTCCGATTTAAGTTTCCTCGAAATCAACGCTATCCTGTTAATTAACACGAATCTGAAATTTAATACGAAAGTGACAAGATGTGAAACAATGACATAATTATTTGTACATCTGAATTCTTCGTAAAAAGATCTATCGTATCAGTATTTTCTGCGACAAAAACACACAAAGGGTTTTTCATAATTGGATTATACGCTACAGTACGGCACCGTTAACCTACTGCGCTGACAGCCCGATACTGACAACTATTTTTTCATTTTTGATTGGACAATATGACACGACAGCTTTATACTGTTAATTATTGTCTTTTTTTCTAGCATAGAAGTAACAGACGGGCATGCAGTCCACATGATGGTAAGGCTACTTTGGCTGTAATCAACCCTAGATAAGATTAGATTCCAACCTGAGGACGGTCACAGATGCGCCACCACCTTTGAGGTCTTAGCTTGAATGCCTCTGGAAATTGTCTTAACACCGCTGTTATTAAGCAGAAATAGGTGTATCAGTGGTACCGCTGGAGTCGAACCACAACGGTTTCTACCTTTAAGTTATGTTACCAGCAATTTTTTTAAATTAATTTATTGAGTGATAAAACAAATGTTAACTAATATCCTCACTTGCAACAAATGAAGGTATGAGAGCATGTGTCGTGGATGGCAACGGAGTGTCGGTGTCGTACCGGTGTCATGTCCTTCCGATGTAATAGAGCCCAAAATGCGATGCCACCAGCACTTTCGTGTTTTCAATTTTAGCTGAATTAAGTTTTCGATAGTATAAACTGGGGGGTTACTACCGTCTCTTAAAACATTATTATTTTAATCATAATATAAATAAATAAATAAATAATTTTTACTTTTTTGGCAGGAAATTTAACTTTTAAAGCAAAATATGTTCAGTTGGTTTTATACAATGGATAAGCGAAACATTAATAAGGGTTTAAGTTTGTTCAACTGTGTGAAACGGAATATTTTACTGTTTTAAGGAGGAAATAAAACTTTCCTGAATTATGATGGTTTTTAAAAGATGGTGGTAGGCCCCCTGATACTGTAGTACCATGGCTTTTTATATAATAACGAATCATACAAGTTCCATCTTTTATAAGCAAAATACGCATTCGTCGGTTCTTTCTTTAGAAATGAAGGACTGCTCGGATTTCCGCATCGGAAAAACTTTTTCAAAAGCTTCTTCGCTGTCAAAGAAATTCACGACTTTTTCGACATTTTCCAGTGCGTAGAAATATTGTATTGGAGAACGAAATATGGTATAGTCCGCGTAAAACTACTAGTCCGCTTTGAATATAGAAATGAATCGCGTTGCCATAGCAAATTGTATCTACCTGCTCGCAAAATCTTCAGAGCAGACTAGCAGTTTGGCGAGGACTATACGAGTGTTGATTTTTTTCAAGGTTTTCAAGGCGACAAAGGAACCCTAAGTAGAAAGTATTTAAATTATTGGTCATTCGGAAAACATGTTCTGGAAAAGAAATTCGGATAACGAGTGTATAGAGCCAGCCGTTTTAATGTAGAAAACGATCAATCACCATTCTTTAATTACTTACATTAAAACCCATTTGTGTTTCGCGTGAAGTATTTCTGACTACTCTTTGTATATCTACTGTGCAGAGTACTGTACCCTTACCATGAGTTTTCAAAACATCCCACAAATTTACGTTACGTTTACTCAATCCATTATTCTTTTCCGTTTGCTTCAGTAGACTGAGTAAACGTATCAATAAGTAAGCGCTCAAGCGACGATTTTTGCCTACCTCACATATTCGCAAAAAAGAGAGACAAAACATAAAGCGCCATTTTGTCATTTTAGACATTTAATGTTACGTTACTGACACTATAGTTCTGATACAATCCGCTTGGGGCGCTGATTGGATATTGTATGGGCAAATACGTAAACAAATACCAAAACAGTCCTATTTGTTAAAACGTAAAAACTCATGGTAAGGGTTCAATTTCCAACAGAAGCGTATGTACTTGATGAATTGGTATATGTTTTGAGTAAATGTGTACTTGTTTTTTGGGTGTTTCGCGTAAACGTTTGATAGACTCGCGTATCTACAAGTACAAGGTATCGGGTTCCACTCCCAGCTTAATTTATAACACAATATTTCTGTAATATAGATATTTATAGGTATGTGTTTATAATATAAGCATATTTATTAATGGACCTTGTTCTGAGGAATATCTTTTTTTGTTTACGAGGATGAATGTTTATTTTTATCCTGAAATTATCTATTTGAAGAACTTATCAATAAAGGTATCTGTTGCAAAGACACCGAACTGATCCGAATAAGTTAAAATTAAGTTCTGGGAAAATTATCTAGGTGAATCATCATAATACAGTTGTCGGTGAAGCAATGTTCCTGGTTAGATTCCTGAGTATGAGTGAAAATACAAATTGTCTCAATGATGTTCAGTAATTTTGTCAAGTTATTTGAGGTAATGATTTTTGTGTGAATAGGCTATTGCCTAAATGGCGATTGATTTTAATATATGAGTGTCATTAGATTCATCTTGGTAGGGTAGTTTATAAAATTAAAAAAATGACATCTTTTATATGCTACTTTCGAGGCAGCATATTATTTGCTTAGTTATTAAATAATTATTATAATCAATTGTGCATTAACATTTATGCACTTTAGTATTTTAATATTTACCACTTAAGTGTTCTTAGTGTTGTGTGTTTTACCATTATTATATGTGCCTAACAATTCACACTTGGTCAGCTCGGTGGACTATGGCTTAACTCTCACTCTCTCTCTCTTTCACCCATGTTTAGTGGGATCATAATGGGTTAACGAAGAATTTGTAACCCAGAAATTCAGTCAGAGATACTTCACGCGATAGATCTAATGATAAACCAGGATTTTTGTGTGCCTAGCTCCGTTAGTCCAATTGTCACCGTAGGACGATGTTCAGGGAGGTCAAGGTCGGCAGCAGTATACCCTGGAAATTCAGGGTGGTGATGAAGCTTGGTGATGAGGACTGCATGGCCGCTGGGTTTTCACCTGTGGACAAAATTGATAAAATTATTCGTCTTATATATAAAAAAAAAATTAACAAAAAAATAAAACCGACTTCTATGTCACTACAAAGTAAAAAATAATTGAAATAAATATTGGTTTAGTACATATTTCTGAAGTCGGCGCTCAATATATTTCGTTTGATAACAGCGTGTCCAATATGAGCGCCGACTTCAGAAATATGTACTAAACCAATATTTATTTCAATTATTTTTTACTTTGTAGTGACATAGAAGTCGGTTTTATTTTTTTGTTAAAATTTTTTTTTCACCCTTTTTAGTGGTGATATGCTAACGTTTGTATTAATATTATGTAAAATTGTATAAATGTAATCATGAATAAAGGTAAGGTCTGAATATATACGGATTGGACCCACCCGCTCGCAGGGCGCTGCCGCGCCCTTCTCGCTTAGTTTTATATTGTCTTATATGTTCCAACCTAACCTAACCAATTCAATACGAAACACTATAGGCGAAGCTTTATGAGATACTAATTATTGGCTAGGTTAGGTAGGAACAGATAAGTAAATAAATCAAACTAGATGGTAAAACTCTGCGAGTGAACCGGTCCAATTTACCTTAATTCAATAGTTAAGAAAAGAAAAAGGAGTTGATGGTCAAATTTTTCATCATATATCTCTGTCTAGCTACTTCATTACAACAAATGTCTAATCTATATACTTTACATGGGAGGCACCTCTGCATCATCAGGATTGAAGAATTGAAGGTCATATCTTCCATCATATGTCTCTACTCAAAGACCTTATCATATATTCGTAAGCTCCAAATGCCTAAGTTGTATGGTTGAGGCAGGAGGCACTTCTGCATTATCAGAGTTGAAGAGTAGAAGGTCAAATTTTCCATCATATATCTCTACCTATCAACCTTATTGAATATTCATAAGCATCAAATGCCTAACTTGTATGGCTGAGGCAGGAGGCACTTCTGCATTATCAGAGTTGAATAGTGGAAGGTCAAATTTTCCATCATATATCTCAACTTATCGACTTTATTAAATATCCATAAGTTCCAAATGCCTAACTTGTATGGTTGAGGCAGGAGGCACTTCTGCATAACCAGGGTTGAAGAGTTGAAGGTCAAATTTTCCATCATATCATGATAACCTAGACACACAATGTTCATTTTAAGTTTCATGAGAATTGAGTGGGCAGAAGGTAAGTTGTCATAAAATATATAAAAAGCAGGGGTAGTGATGATGAGTTCCACCCCATAATTAAATTCTAATCATCAGAGCGTACTAATGTTAAGGTAGGAAAGTACCGCAACGAAACACCCTTTCATATGAAAAAAAGAAAATTAAAATTGGTTAAGAAATACTCGACTTATTCAAGTTTATATGAAATCGGGTTTTTCCAATTTTCCGGGAAAACTGGCGGAAATTTTCAAATTTCCTCGAAATGGGACCCCCTGTGAAACTAGCCGCATACAATGGTGTATGAATCATGTCGATCGGTCGCGGCATCGCGAAAAAATCGCCGAACAAACATAAAAAAAAAAAAAATATATATATATACGGTCGAATTGAGTAACCTCCTCCTTTTTCGAAGTCGGTTAAAAAATATGTAGACAAGTGTAATATATATTAAAGACGTAGCAGACGAGTCAACCTGATGTTAAGTAGCTACTGCCGCCAATGGAAATCTACAATCAACCACAAACAAGACCAGATTCCCACTTGACCGACCACACACGCGCCGCTATCCCTGACGACCACGTTGGAATGCCTCGAAAAGTATTTCTCCCGTATCACACCGTTTAAACCAGAAGACAATAATGTTTAACACTGCTTTTAATAGGCAGAAATAAGTGTGGCGGTGGTGCCAGAGTCGAACCACAGAGGGTTCTACCACCTACAAAGATAAAATAAAGAAAAAGATAAAACATAGGCAAGTGGTTAGAAACACAGTGGCCTACACACTCATTTGTTTCTGTCACATTAAAATACTAGCTTTTAACCGCGGCTTTGCTCGCAGTCAAGGTCTTTTTGTCTAGTCCTCGAGAACCACCTTTTTTGAGACAAAAGGTACAATATGTCCTTATCTAAACTCCTGACAACGTGTACAAAATTTCATGAAAATCGGTTACACAGTTATCGCGTGAAAGTGTAGCAAAGAAATATATAAAATCACTTTTTTTTCAAAAAAATATTCAAAATTGATTCAAATAGAACTCTTTTTGAACGTCAACAAATTGCATCTGCTTCGGAAGGTCTTTCGCTATGGTGAAGAAGCGGCGACAGAAACTGCATACGTGTGCAAATTTATAATACTCGTAATAAGTAAGAATTACACCTCGTTTCGCTTTAGTTTAGACAGATCTTTAGATCCACGAAACCAATATGTGTACAAAGCGTGTATTTTTAATGTAATTATCTAATAAAAGCTACGTTCACTACGAAAAATATGTATTCAATTTCCCAAAGGAATGTTTTCCTTTTCCACAAAGAGATTTACATGGTAAGTTATTGTAATAAGCTAATTTGTTTAAAATATAAGCATATGAGGACTTATAAGACTATACCATAATGTTTATTTACGTTATATGTTTTAGCTTCTTAGCTTAATAATTATTTTATCCAATTTTTGCCAAAGAACGAAATTTAAAACAGGTACGCAGATATTGTCAAATTTCGAATAAGTAATTGGATTTAATTGTATGTTTTTATTACTTTGTTTAGAGGTTATCAGTAGGTATATCGAGTTATTAACCATTGTTGCAGTTTTTCTGGCTTTTCATAGTTATGTGTTATTAGAAATTAATCATGACGTACTTCAAGAGAAATATCTAGAGATAAAGATACTCGTTAGTGGTATTTGTAAACTTAAACGTATCTTAAGAATCATCTGATTTTTCAGAGTTATGCGCGTATTAGAAATTAATAATCACTTGCTTAAGCTGTAAAAGAAAACATCGCCAGAAAACCTAAATGCCTGAAAAATCTTAAAATAAATTCAAAGTTTTCAAAGGTATGTGAAGTCTACCAATTCGCACTTATCCAGCGCGGTGGATAACGGCCTAATCCTTCTCATTCTGAGGAGACCCGTGCCCAGCAGTGGGACTGTAATGGGTATATGATGAATCTCAGAATGGTTCATAATAATGGGTTAATTTTATTTTTAAACATTTAAACAATGAAAATCTTTGCAAATATGAAAAGTTAAGCTTTTTGTCTTCTGGAAAGTATACGCCCTTCGTACACACCCCTATGGTTTGAAACCCACTATAAATAGGTGTATTACGTATATGTCCCTATGGTTTACAACATGTAATATATAAAACCTTTCCCACTGCTTTTTAAAAGACAACAACCGACTTTAAAACAAACAAACGCTTTCTACACTCACAGCCCCACACTACGATTCCTTGTATCGTGGGTGCCATGGACACACACAAAGACGTATACACAAACACCCAGACCCAGAACAGATATCTAAACTCATCATTCAAAAATCTGTCTGGCCGGGAATTGAACCCGGAACCCTTTGCGCATCAGACCGGTATGGTGATCTCTGCGCCACGCGGGTCGTCAATACACTTGAATACGACAATAACCATTTACCCTTAGTATGAGTTCATACGTTTTGACAAAAATTATTCTTTTTTATTTTCCAATCAGTTCTGATACAAATACAATCCGCTAGGGGCACTGATTGGAAGTGTATTGGCAAATACGTAAAAAAATACTAAAATACTCATTTTTGCAAAAACGTAAAAACTCATACTAAGGATACTGATGCACTGTTGTATGTTGTATTTTATTTTCTGTTTACTCGAAAAGTTTTATCTCCTCGCTCGGTCAACAATTGGTAGAGCAAGCGTCTTAACATTCTATATCGTTTCATCAACCGAAGTGGATGGAATCGTTAACTCCTGTTCCAGGAAGTCATCGTTCCCGGAATTACGTTTCAATGCTTCCAGGAAAACACCGCTGAGGTATCCTGAGTTTTATGGCAATTATTTAAAATTGTTTGCGACTGTACTTTTAAAGTAATAGTTATAAACGAGTGCTTAGCTTTTTAAATTGCCTTGCTGTTGTATTGAGTTCTCCGACCAACTCCTCGAAGATCCGCAGAAAATAAGGTTTAAAGGTGGTAGATCCCTTTGTGGTTTAACTCCGGCAGCACTACCACCCCCACCTATTTCTTCTTAATAACAGCTTTAAGCGTTTCTGATTTCTGGTTTGAAGGGTGGAATAAAGGAGACATACTTTTCCGAGGTATTTCAGTATAGCCCACAGGGGTAGGCGGCGCATCTGTGCCCGATCACAGGTAGGAATCTAATCTTACCTGGTTGCAGATGTCCATGAGCGGCAGTAGCCACTTACCATCAGATGGAAAGCATGCTCGTGTAATAATTCTCTATTAAAAAATAGGTCGGGTACAGTATTTTATTCCAGAGGTCCAATTTTTCTCTTCCGGGGCGAACATTCCATAAATATCTGACCTCGGTGTAATGAAGAATAAGTGCCCACAAATTTAAAGGAAGGGAACCCTTGAGATATTTGACCCTGTAAATAACGGATATGTAGTCACGCCGACCAACTTTCTAATTGGATAGCATAGACCTCTTATGAGACCCTGAGTGTCGTAATTGGGTCACATGTAGGCCTTAATCGGCCACACTAATAGTGAAGATGACCCTATTATTCCTTAATTCTCAAGGGACCTTAAATTTACTGGTCATTTCTTAGCGCCAAATGCTATTTGGGATGACCCAGTTTGCAAATGTGATGATGTATCACTATCAAGTGATAGAATAGTTTCAAGGTCAGCTCAAATAGAGGTTTCAGGTTCGAATCTTGTGAGGTACGAATTTTGTATAGGTAGGTACATGTTTAGTTTCGATGAAAATACATTACGGGCTTTAGTGACGTCATTTTAAATACAATATGGCGAATGCCCAAGATGTACAAATTATGTTTATACACCTCCATGACATTAATATCAAAGGAAAGGTTTTTTAAAGAGAAAAACGAAAAATAAAATGACTTTACCAAAAAGCTTGTTTCAAAAATGTTTTAAATATAAATTTATTTTTAGGTATATACAAAACTAAACTGAAGCAAATTGTACTTAGAACAGACATTCTACCTAAAGCCGACCACATATAAAAAAGCTTCAAGAATGTGTAAAATTTACGCGACAACTAATCTTTAAAAAAAATCTTGTTGTAATCTAAATATATATAACTCAAAGGTGACTGACTGACATAGTGATCTATCAACGCACAGCCCAAACCACTAGACGGATCGGGCTGAAATTTGGCATGCAGGTAGATGTTATGACGTAGGCATCCGCTAAGAAAGGATTTTGATCAATTCTACCCCCAAGGGGATAAAATAGGGGATGAAAATATTACTTCGTAACGCGAGCGAAGCCGCGGGCAAGAGCTCGTGCAAAATAAACGCGAATTATACCAACTCACCATTAAATATATGGACGTAAATGCTAGCCGGGACAGCGTTGTTGGGTACGCAGGTGTAGTTGCCAGCGTGGGCGACGCTGGCCGCCGGGATCAGCAGGTCGGAGAGCCGCTGCGCCGGGTCCGTGGTCACGTTGATACCGCGCTCCACGTCATAATTTATCATCCTGCTGTTGTGGTACCTGGGAGACAAGTAGAGTAATAACTTAAAATATCAACCCCAATTTTTTTTTTTTTTTATAATATAAGAGTAGCAGACGAGCATGCAGTCCACCTGATGGTAAGTGGCTACTGCCGCCCATGGACATCTGTAATCAACCCCAGATAGGATTAGATATTCCTACCTGAGGTAGGCCACAGATGCGCCGCTACCCCTGAGGACTAAGCTGGAATGCCTCGGAAAAGTCTTTCTCCCTTACCACACCCTTCAAACCGGAACACAGCAGAACCTAACACTGCAGTTATTAGGTAGAAATAGGTGTGGCGGTGGTGCCGCCGGAGTCGAACTACAAAGGGTTCTACCACCTTCAAACCCCCCCACCAACTACCCCAATAAGGTCTATCAAGGTTATTTATCGATCTTATCAAGGTTTATTTTAAAAGATTAGAGTAACAGAAGAGTTTACAATCCATCGTATTACGTGGCCATGGCCCATGAACATATGTAAACAGCTTCAAATAACATGGATTCTATTTTAAGCCGATCACAGTTTGTCATCACACATCATGTTTTTGAAATATAAAAAGGTCACCGCTGGCGCCACTTCTATTTGTGAGGTAGAAAAATGCTGCCTATACACATCTTTATCTCAACTGACCCGTGCCCAGCAGTGGGACAGTAATGGGTTGCTAATGATGATGATGATTATGATGACACATCTTTAATCCATTCTAAATAATACCGGAGATCTCACACACACCCCACCATATATGCTGCCCGTTAAGCCATTTAAAAATTTGCCACTAGAGTCACACAATACACACAAAGACACACAAGCACGCACGCATACACAACAGCGCATACCTGTTATCTAATAACACGCATGACGTAGCACAGACAAACCCAGTTCACGTACACTTGTGACGTCATTACCTTTATGTGTTACAAGTGTTTAGTCTGTTTAGTCGCTAGTTGCATTCTCGAAACGTTTCCTTTGTACACGTATAATTGTATTTGAAAGCTCTAAGAGAATAAACAGTAATTTGCGTAATAGTGGTGTTATGAGGAAATTGTTCTAGCATAGCACTGAGGTAATTGATTCAATAATGCCGTCTTGCTCATACTGAGTATATTTTAGTACAAAGAAGTGGGACGGTAATAGGATTGGTGATATGACTGTTGATTAAGCAAACTTCACACACCCCTTTTATATTATAATATAGGAGTAGCGGTATACGAGCATGCAGTCCACCTGATGGTAAGTGGCTACTGTCGGCCTTGGATATCTGTAATCAACTCCAGGTTGCATTAGATTCCTGGCTTACGTCAGCCACAGATGCGCCGCTTCTGAGGACTTCTGAAGACTAGGTTGGAACGCCTGGACTAAATATGTCTCCCTTACTTACTGTTCTACTACTCTTCAAAGTGGAAAACTACAGCGCTTACCACTGCTGTTATTGGGCAGAAATAGGTGTGGCTGTGGCGCCTCAGGAGTCGAACCACAAAGCCTTCTGCTTTCAAAGTTACAGTACATTATGCAGAAATATCATTAATGACTTTGACATTTTTTTAAACATATTTTCCAGAATCATATAAATAACCATGAGTAATACTTCTTTCGCTTATTCTTTGTTTGTTTCTTTCTTTTATATATCTTTCAAAAATAACAAAGAAATACCAACAATGACGGTTTATTTTCTCAGCGAATCATTTCTAATTTTCTAATAGACACAATATGTTAGACTCTGGATTAAATCCCAGTCTTCTACAATATAAAGCCTAATTGAATACCACTGAACCATGGTTAATAAACATAAATCTCTATAATTGGTAATTAGCGTCAATCATTACATTGTTGACCATAAAATTGGGAGCAAGCCTAATTCGTAACGCCAAATTTGGCAGCTGTACAAAAGCAGTTCAAATCCGTTTCGGGTGTAACAACCTTATTTACTTTTATGTAACAGCCTAGGCCAAATTAATTTGTGATGTAAGCTTTGAAAACGGGTTATAATTTTGTAGTATACATATTTTGGTTTCATAATTTTGGAAGTCCGGTGATTATGCACACTCAAAAGATGGCGCATCTGTACCCTTCCCTTACCATGAATTTATACGTTTTGACAAATATGACTGTTTTTATATTTGTCTACGTATTTGCCCATATAAATTCCCATCAGCTTACCATGAGTTTTCAAAACATTCCACAATTTTACGTTACGTTTACTCAATCCATTATTCTGTTCCGTTTGCTTCAGTAGACTGAGTAAACGTAACAATAAGTAAGTGCTCAAGTCTTTTTGTCTACTTCACATGTTCGCAAAAAAGAGAGATAAAACATAAAGCGCCATTTTATCAATTTAGACATTTAATGTTACGTTACTGACACTATAGTTCTGATACAATCCGCTAGGGGCGCTGATTGGAATTTGTTTGGGCAAATACGTAAACAAATACCAAAACAGTCATATTTGTCAAAACGTTAAAACTCATGGTAAGGGTACAGGTGGACTGCTGCAGGTTCATTTGCTACTTCAATGTATTAAATAAGATGATATATTACTTTATGCATATAGAGTTGAAAGTTTATTACTAAATACATATTTACAATGTTACAGTTTGAGTATCAATTGTATCTTTTAATTTTCTATTTTCGTTTACTACCATCTTAAAAATATCTGGAAAACTCAAAATAATTTCCACTGCAACATACTTATTAAATTGTTAAAGTAAAATGTGAAGAAAATTTCAAAATAAACGGGTATAGTGTCTCGGTCAAACCAGCTTTCTTACGGCGTTTGCACATGGACGGATATGCATACGACTATGCGTCGCATATACTTGATTGAAGGAAAGTTTACGAATAAGAATGTGTATTACAAAAGTTGTATATTGTTTCCTTTCTTGACTCTTTTCTTTTATTAGAATATCTAAAAGAATTCCAAACACAACGAGAATTCAAAATAAGTCAAAAATTAAAAAATGTAACGTACAATGTATAATAAAACGAACTTAATGCAACTTTGTTTTAAATGCAAAATATAAAAAAATGCGTATGAATAGATGATATTGGTTAAACTTTATACCAGAATATCAAAACATGTAAGCATAATTGAAATGAGATATTAGCATTGTAATTGAAAGGAAACAGAACAATAACATTGAGAACACAATTACGTGACAAAACAATTGAAACTCTGTTTATTATACATTCACAATATACTCATAGATTAGTAAAGATTAATCGCTCCTAACAAGAAAATATAACCTTTTGACAATTGTCACTGTCATCTATTTTCATGTTTGAAAAATATTAAAAAAATGTAGTTTTTGATCATTTACGAATTAAACGATATTTCTCCGCACTTTTTCTTCGATTTCGTGTCTTAACTGAGCATGTCGGCATTATTCCGTGTAAATTACATCATGACAGCCATTAAACCGTTTAAGTCATTTAATAGCTTCCTTCAATTATAAGGCGGTGAGATATCTATACTTATCTATGAATATACTTGAAACATTGCAAATAACAAAACTTGAGCATTATGACAAGAAACAAAAACTCCACTGTCCTATACCATAGTATGAGACATACATACGCTAGTAGCTATGTACCTAATACAGTTTAACTTATTTTTTCCACTTTTAAAAGGAAATAATAAAATTCAAAGATATAGGTCAATAGTCTTGAACGTGTGAGCTGCCTAACATCAAATTGTTGACCAAATAGTGTTTTCAAACTACACAAGTAAGACGAGCACATTTTGTTCCAGCATTCCCTCTGCTAACTTTGCGACAACTTTGTCATAACACATTATAGGCACGTGTTACACTACGAATTTATAAGCGATAAGCTATCCTTAAGATATTCACTATGGCTGCGGAATATGTAAGGGATTCATAGTCTAGTCATATAAGAAAAGTTTCTGTTAGGAAAACTAACTTTTTTTTTAAATATAGGAGTAGCAGACGATCATGCAGTCCACCTGATGGTAAGTGGCTACTGCCGCCAATGAACATCTGTAATCAACCCCAGATAGGATTAGATATTCCTACCTGAGTGCGGCGACAGATGCGCCGCTACCCCTGAGGACTAAGCTGGAACGCCTCGGAAAAGTCTGTCTCCCTTACCACACCCTTCAAACCGGAACACAGCAGCGCCTAACACTGCTGTTATTAGGTAGAAATAGGTGTGGCGGTCGTGCCGCCGGAGTCGAACCACAAAGGGTTCTACCACCTTCACATATGATATTCACTATGGCTGTGGAATATGTGAGGGATTAATATTCTAGTTATATAAGAAAAGTTTCTGTTAGTGAAACTAACTTCAAGTATTCAGTCTTTATCACAAGTATTCAGTCAAATATGTAGGCTTTAAGTAAAAATCTCAATCCTCTATAAAAAGGAATAAAAGTAATTTATTAAGGAATTTCCTACACATATTATGCCAATTGCTATAATATAGTACTCAATTTTTTTCAGTAAATATAAAACTGTTCCTCGACGAGTAATAAAGAGCTGGATTTTTTTTCTATTTATTCTGACAGTTCCTGGAAATGATTGATACGATTTTGAGTTTAAAAATAAAGATCTGAACTTTTTACGTTGAAAAAAATCCTAAACACAGGTATATTGGTATTGCCATAAGGTAATATGTATAAGTTGGAAGCCAGCTACAAACCACGGAAAATTCTATAATCTTGAACTACTACTTCTACTACATTCAGTTCTATATATTTTTTTTTATTTCTTTTTAATTTTTTTTTATATGTAACCTAACGATAAGGCAGACGGGCTACCTGATGGAAAGCAGTCACCGTAGCCTATGGACATTTGCAACACCAGAAGAGTCGCCAATGCATCGCCGGCTTTGAAGGAGAGCTCTTTTTACACCCCTCTTGAAATATATAGTTCGTTTGCCGTTAAAATCACTATCATCTGTCAGTCAGACAAGCGTCTCCATTTAAAACAATAACAGCAATTGTTTTAACAACTTTGGACGTAAGAAAGTAAATCGTCAACATAAGTTACAACCTAACTGTCCGAATAGCCAATACACCACGTTGCCAAGTCCGCTGCCAAAGATGTGCCAAATGTTGCCAAAGGCTTGGAAAAATTTAATTACATTTCGTGGTCAGAGTTTCGATGTCACATTTTTATTGCACGTATGCTCTAAATGTGGAAGTATGGATTGCCATTTTAGCTTCATTTTAGGTATTACTGCGTATGCTAAATTATTGTCATTTTATAAAGATAGGAAAACTACTCGGTACCAATCCGCTACCAACGTGTATGATGTATACATTCAAACAATGCAGTATGCACCACTTAACCACCATACATTCCACCACCAACACGTGTTTCACATTAAAACAGAACATCATCAGAGTAGGTGACTATATTGTTAAGTCAACTTACCTATTAAATATCTAACTATCACTTCTTTTATCCGTGAAGGACACCATCATAAGGAAACCTACAATTGAACCTACAGGAACAGTTCTCAAAGATATACCTTTCAGATTTTTCACTTAAAGTTTAACAACCTTCACGTATCTAGCGCAGTGGGAAACCTTAAATATTTTGATCAAAGACTTGATTTAAGTCCAGCAAGGACAATAAGGGTCTTGATGATGTTGATGACTTACCAGAATACAAATGCTGGTGCCTCTGTAGTCTGGACCACAGAACACTGCAGTCGTAGTGTAGAACCAGGCTTGAGGTACTTCTCTGTAGGCCCTGAGATTTGTGCTCGCGCCTCTGCAAAGGAAGAAAATGTTAGTTTAGGAAGACAAAATTTTACTTATACTAAGTTGTATGAAGGGTAAAGCAGTGATAGCGTAGTGGTGGAAATATATCCTCTTCGAAGAGTTCGAGGTTCGGATCCTAGGCTGACCTGAGATCTCTAAATCCTGCGTTCTTTTTTTTTATATAATATAAGGGTAGTAGACGAGCATGCAGTCCACCTGATGGTAAGTGGCTACTGTCGCCCATGGACATCTGTAATCAACCCCAGATAGGATTAGATATTCCTACCTGAGGTCGGCCACAGATGCGCCGCTACCCCTGAGGACTAAGCTGGAACGCCTCGGAAAAGTCTGTCTCCCTTACCACACCCTTCAAACCGGAACACAGCAGCGCCTAACACTGCTGTTATTAGGTAGAAATAGGTGTGGCGGTGGTGCCGCCGGAGTCGAACCACAAAGGGTTCTACCACCTTCAAAGAAGTACCTAAGAGATTTTTAGAAAATACAATATTTCACAGTCATAAACTGTGGAGTCTGTTCGTAATTGACCAGGACGTTGGCAATGGCCTATTTCTTTTCATTCTAAGATTAAACTTGAACTTAGCAGATACGATAGATATATTGGTTGATGATGATTATGTATGTAAGCACATAAAGTGTTAACTGTACATTAAGCTTATATTATGGGACAAAATCGACATCAAATAGATCTGATCTGAACCATTTATAATTTCATATCATCAAGTCCTACTCGTACTACTTCTCTCAAAACAGCAGGTCTACTCTACACATTGGTCAGCAGATAGACTTTTTTCTTAGCGAAAGTTGTCCGCTAAACATCCATAGATATCTGGATTAGGACAGTCTCTGCTGCGGATATAAAACAAATAATGGATCCTGTGTCGTGACAAACCTGAGTTTAAGCTACGTTGATTGTATTTCATAACAAATTGCACAAATATACAGCTTTCACAAAATACATTTATTTGGAGGTTACATCGACATAATAAGGCCATAAAACAACCTTTGTAAATTATTCAAGGATAACAAATTTTCCTCTTAAAGGAAGTCGCAAAATGAAGCGAAAACACGAATGTTTTTAATTCGAATACTACGTTATTTATTTTGTGAAAAAAACGTTTTTACAAGCTTTTATTTTTCCTTTTCCCTTTTTTAATAGTATAATGTTTTTAAATCAATGTGTTTTATAGACAGCATTGATCTCAAAAGATGGTTAAAATATTCTCATGAACCTTTGCTTCTCTGAACAACTCTGCAAAATGTTTATCAATGTATAGAATTTCTATATAATAGATTAAAATGCTTCTACGCTCATTTATACGAATATGATTATAAAATATTGGCCAAGTGCGAGTCAAACTCGTACACGGAGGGTTCCCTTAACATACTGAAATTTTATTCTGTTCCTTGTATCCAATAAACTGTCTATTAAATTTAATTGCTATCATAATGAGATAGCACATAATATCGTTGCAATAATTAGATGATTATATCTCAATTTATGCACCCATCCGTATAATTAATGTAAATTAGGATCGCATAATACTAATATCTGATTATGAGGTATGGTGTTTAATGGGCCAATATATTGCCTGAAATTCCAATCATGTGTAAGCTTTGTACAGGTGCTAGAATCCTTCGGGCTTAACTTTCAAGGCGTCGTCGCCGCGTGTTTTTAACACGCTTTTGTTAGCTTGGGTTGTATATATGTATGTATGTAACAGAATCTTTGAATTCGATTTTTACCCATTTTGAACGGTACGATTAATTATAAATTTTGAAAAATTATCAAGAACCAATGACAATACACGATTTTAATAATGTTATCCCATTCTCCTCATCAGGATGGTCAGGAATCAGGATTAACGATTTTCCTTGTGCGATTTTAGTGTGGTTTTAAGTTTTTAAACTATAATTATTCGGATTTATAACAGCAGTGTTCCTCTTCTGTATTGACTTTGAATACGTAGGGACCCGCACCCAAAGGGTAAAAACGGAATCCTATTAGCAAGCCTCCTTTGTCCGTTACAGCAAGCATAATTTCTAATACGCACATAACTGAAAACAGAGGTGCGTGCCTGGGAATCGAACCTCGACCCTCCAATCCACAATCTTGCCACTAACAAAATTCAAACATACATTAAGATTGTGGCTAATTGACAAATGTTTTTACAATGTGCAAGAATTTCTTGACATAAAATGATTAATTTATTTAGTAATATTAAGTTTTATTAAATTGATATTTTATTTTTGTATAAATTGGCGAAAAGTCTTGACATTACAATTATAATCTATTCTTATTTATTAATTATGACATTTGTGTGTATTATTTTATATTTAAATAATAATAATTGATACTGTAATTTTATAACAATTTTGTACATTAGAGATGCAATTAGAGAGACAAATGCATTATATTGATAAAATATGTATATGAAGCATTTAAATTTGATTTGATCTGATTTGATCACTGCCAGTCAGAGATCTGCTTATATAAAAGCTTCAATGTAACTTACCAACAACATCAAGTCTTAAGAAGATGCTAGTGGGCGGATGTGATGACACCTGGCACTCGTAGATGCCGGCATCACGTTTCTGGACGAATCGGACCTTCAGGGTCCAGTCCTGGAACAAAACATATCTTTTTTACCCGACTGCCAAGGAAGGGTTATGTTTTTCGCGCGTATCTTGTATGTTTGTCTTTCTTTATTTGATCCGATCTAACAAACGGCTGCATGAATTTCAACAGTTAAGGTGTCATTATATTTGTCTCTATGACCCGAGTGTCCTTAGATAGGTGTTAGTAAAAACAAGTCAAAATGGCGGATTCTTGGAGCGAAATAGTAACACATTTAAAAAAAAGTTAACCGAACCTATCGAGTAGGGTATCAAATGAAAGGAAATTAAGCGGAGATTATAAAAACATATTTGTATATATATAAAACAGCAAGGTGACTGACTGACTGACTAACTAAATGACTTTTTTAATTTTCGGAAATCAACGTAAAGCCTAAACCAAGGACCTTACAGTTCTGAAATTTTGCACATAGGTTCTCTATATAGCATTAATAAGTACTAAGAAAGGTCTTTTGGAAATTCTACCCTTAAGAGGGTAAAATAGGGAAAACGGTTTTTTTGAAATTCTTTAATTTTGAAGCAACTACTACAAAATTTTATATTTAGCTTTCTGGATAGGAAAAAGGACACACTTATTTATCCCCCTCCGAAAAATCAACCCCGTAGAGGATAAAATAAGCTTTAAAAGTTCATTTGAACAATCGTCAATTTTGAAGCAAACACTATGAAATTTTGTATCAGGCTTGGATAAAAAAAATGAAACTCTTTTCACCAAATTTTATATACAAATTCAGTAGGTCTGAGAATCGGCCACTATCTATTTCAGCTAGTACATATATACTCGTATATACACATCGAGATGACTGTCTGACTAAATAAGTGAGTTGCTGTGCCAGAGATCAACGCAAAGGGAAACCGCTGAACTTAAGCGTGCTGGAATTTTACACATAGGTTCTTTATATAGCGTAAATGAGCACTACGAGGATAAAATAGGATAATATTGTTTGAACATCTTTTATTTTTGAAGCAGACACCTACTATAAAACTTTGTATGTGGCTTTCTGGATAAAAATAATTAAATGCCTATTTCACTGCTTTTGGAAATTCTACTTCAGCCTTTTTGGGGCAGTCGGGTTTTTGATTTTTTAAATTAATTACTTGTTTAATATAGTAGTATCAAACGGGTATGCAGTCCACCTGACGGTACGTGGTTACTGCCGCCCATGGACATCTGTAAAACCCCAGGTAACATTATATTCCTACCTAGGTCGCCCACAGATAAAATATGGTACATTTGAGGGGGCGGTAGATTTGAAGTTGGTACGCACTTTGGTTCGTCTCAGGCCGCACTACCGTCACATCTATTTCTTGCTGTGTTCTGGTTCGAAGGCAGCCATACTTTTTCGAAACGTTTCAGCTTAATCATCAGGGGTAGCGACGCATCTGTGATCTTATGTAGGAATGTAATCTCATCTAGAGTTTATTACATATGTCCATAAGCGGCAGTAGCCACTTAACACATGGGCTGCATGCTCCACTGCTGCTTCCATATAAATAATAAGGTCCAATTTGATGTTATTTGTATAAAAACCATCATCTCTTTATTATTTTCCAGAAGTAATAACATAACATTTAACCCTACATTAAGATTGAAACTAATACTCGGGTTAATAGTCAGCTATATAACATAACGACGCATTCTTCAAGGCTAAGATAAGATCATATTCACTGTGAGATGAAAACGCAGTAAGTCACGCTAATAGGGGGATTAACCTGATTATTGGGTTCAGTGGGGCTTTGTCTGGGATTATTATATTAAATGTTATTAGTTATGTGTTACGGTCCGTAGATTCACTCGGCCTAGATTTTGGGCTTTCTTGTAGGTTCGTGCTTAACTGTGCGTATGAAGAAGAATTTCTTTGTAAGGAAATATAGATAGATATACAAAATATGTTTTATCTTTGTATGTGTTCCTTTTTAACACGCTTTTGTTAGCTTGGGTTGTACGTTTGTATGTATGTATGTAACAGTAACGGAATCTTTGAGCCCGATTTTTATCCACTTTGAACGTTCAGTTTAATTCAAAATTTTAAAGAATTATCAAAAACCGATGACAATACACGATTTTAATAATTTTGTACCATTGTCCTTATCAACATCCTCAGTATTAACGATTTTCGAGGGGAGAGAAAGCGCCTTATGGAGCGTACAGGCAAAGTTACTAGTTGGATTTTTAGCTATGAGAAATAATAATGTTATTTCCCTATAACTCAAATGTATTGAAACATATCTATAATGCCATTTTTTAGAATGATTTTTAGGATTCCGTACTAAAAGGATAAAACGAAACCCTCCGCTGTCTGTTCGTGAGTCACAGGGCTTTATCTCTTAAACCGTAATAGATAGACACTTGATTTTTTTACAGGCGAGAGAAAGCGCCTTATGGAGCGTACAGGCAAAGTTACTAGATTGATTTTTAGCTATGAAAAATAATAATTAATTTTCGACAGTAATGTTTTTCGAGTGTATGTATGTATATTGTGGGTCTCATTCTTTGGCATGCCGTCCAGTCTCTTGATGGATTTTAACATGAGGTGTCGTTGAATGCATCTAAATTGGGGAATAATATATATAGGCTATAATTTTAGGCCGTCGAGTGTTTGCTTTTATAGTAATTAAATTATTACAATTTGTAGAGTTATATATTAAATATTCAAGACTTGTATAGTCACAAAAAATACTCAGCTAAATAGGCAATAAGGATCGAATTTGAATCTACCACCAAAAATTTCTACCACCCTTTAAATACTTAGTTGAAGGGGAAGGTATTATTCACTTAGTTGAAGGTGGTAGAACCCTTCGTGGTTCGACTCCGGCGGCACCACCGCCACACCTATTTCTACCTAATAACAGCAGTGTTAGGCGCTGCTGTGTTCCGGTTTGAAGGGTGTGGTAAGGGAGACAGACTTTTCCGAGGCATTCCAGCTTAGTCCTCAGGGGTAGCAGCGCATCTGTGGTCGACCTCAAGTAGGAATATCTAATCCTATCTGGGGTTGATTACAGATGTCCATGGGCGGCAGGAGCCACTTACCACCAGGTGGACTGCATGCTCGTCTGCTACTCCTATATTATAAAAAAAAAAAAAATACTCTGCATTAAAATGAATAATCCTCTAAGTCAATATAACAGTTTATACATTTTTTCAAAAGAAAGTTATTTTATTAACTCAAAATATGCACCTCTGAATGCTGAAGATGGATTGCCTGAAACCTCTGATCTGAACTGTAGGTAGTTAACCCCACTGTTAGTAGATGGTAGTCTTTTCTTCTTATCCAGGAAACCTGAAACAAAAATATATATAAAAAACAATGTTCAAACATTTCCACATTTAAATATAGATGACACATCGTCAACCCATTACTGTCCCACTGCTGGGCACGGGTCTCCTCTCAGAATATGAAGGATTAGGTCATAGTCCACCGCACGGGCCAAGTGTGTATTGGTAGGCTTCACATACCTGTAAGAACTTTTTAAAGATCTCTCAGATATGTAGATTACCTGACTGTGTTTTCCTTCGCCGTTTAAGCAGTTGATAATTAATTCTTAGGTATATGCATAATGCATATAACTTCGAAAAATCAGAGATGCCTGGGATTTGAACCTCAGACCCGCGATCGAGAGGCAGAGCTACCCAAGTTAGCACGGCTTTTATATACACAGAACTGATAAACAGACCCAAAATAGACACGAAATTTAGTCAGAAATCTAGAAATTAATCTTAAGATAATTTACATGGCTTCCTGGTACGGTGGTATTTGCTTTCAAATAACTACGCTATTCTTGGTTAAGAAACTTTATTCATATTAATAATGAATGAGAATTAATTTTGTGTGTACGAATTTTTCTCATGAATTCGTACCTCATTTCTTACATAATGCGCTGGTTGCTTGTTATTAAAACGGTTTGTAAAGATGTGGATACTAAGGTACATATTAGGCGACCATCTTAGTACTAAGCTGAAGGTGGTAGAACCCTTCGTGGTTCGACTCCAGCGGCACCACCGCCACACCTCTTTCTACCCAATAACAGCAGTGTTAGGCGCTGCTGTGTTCCGTCTTGAAGGGTGTGGTAAAGGACTTACATTTGACATACTTATCCTAGGCGTTCCAGCTTAGTCCTCAAGGGCAGCGGCGCATCTGTGGCCGACCTCAGGTAGGAATATCTAATCCTACCTGGGCTTGATTACAGATGTCCATGGGCGGCAGTAGTCACTTACCATCAGGTGGACTGCATGCTCGTCTGCTAGTCCTACATTATTAAAAAAAGTAGAGGCAATGAATCTGCGAACGACTTCAGGTCCTTGTTTTATATGGAGTTTATGACAGACAGCAGCAGTGACACTATTAGATGAACTGCATGGTCGTTCGGTTCAATCTTATAAAAACTTGCTTGAAATTAAAATTCGATTGTTAGTATATTTTTATAAAAAAAAACTAAACTGTAATTATATTAACGAATCCAGTCAACGTAAAGCTGATATAAGGGCATGGGCGATAATGAAAGGTTCGTACAAAGGAGAGATAATTTAGAGTAATTAGATCTCGTGTAAAAGACTCTACTATACTGAGGAATGAACTGTGGAGAGTAAGGCGAGAGTCGTACGCTTCTTATATTGATTATTTGTAGAAATAAATAAGGTTGAAGTTTTAGTCTAGGAGTCAGCTTTAATCAGGTTTTAGCCAGTCAGTAATAATAGGAATCAGCAGATTTCAAGTGAAGTATCAGCAGATATCAAATCAAATCGAAAATATTTTATTCAAAGTGAATTCCTTACAGAACTCTTTTTGGACGTCAATTTAATAACTACCGTCACGTCAAAGTGTTTTGTTATGGAGAAGCAATGGGCAAAGAAACTCCTTAAAAATGTTATCAATAATGATAAACTTAACCAAATAGACCATGTGGAGCTGGAGCAATTATGTTATCACGTTATTAGTGATTGAACTAGAGCCTTTCAGGTTTGATCCAAGGTTCAAATTTAAGCAACTTTTTTAAAGTTAGATGCGTAGTAGAAATTAATTATCACTTGCGTCAACGGTGAAGGAAAACATCGCGAAAAATCCTATACGCCTGAGAGTACTTAATTTTTTTTTTCAAAAGTCTAACAAATCGAACAAATGCGCGGTGAACTATAACCTAACCTCACTCTGTGATGAAACCCTACAGTGAGATATCCTACAATGAAATAATAGTGAGTTAATGACAATGATGAAACAATTATAAGTACTAGACTAATTATTAGTCATCAAGCCATTTAGTCTGTTGGGCGCGCCAAAGAATAAGACATTCAATTTCACAGTCGGGTAAAAAGAGATAGCACTTTATAAAGGTAAAACAAAATAATTAGCTACAAAACAAAAAGTATCAGTTCCTGAAGTTGAAAGCATTAAAGATTTATAACACCAATTGCAAGTTAAACCGAGCAACAAAGTCCCACTTAACCTTTCGTACCGTGAACCGTAATTTCTGAGGTGTAAAATAAGGGCATACAGTAATTAACGCAGGTAATCAATCCGACACAGTAAAATCTAAACTTTACTTAGTTGAACTTAAGTTCCATTCTGTACCTTAGCTGTAAGGGTTTAATAAATTGAGCTTGTTTTTCATAATATCCCTTTTGTAATGTAATGGACCATTAATGTTTTAGGGTGGATTGCACTGAGTAATTTTAACGTTTACAAAAGCCTAACCAGTCGAAAAATCTACGGTTAAACAATTAATTATGAGCTATTTTGGTAATGTTTAAAATGACGTTGTAACTAATACTTAACATTGACCAGACGATGTCGTTCGGTTAGTTATATTGTTGTCAACGTAAAAATTATGGTGACAGTGACGCAAAAGACGATAATGACAAATAACTTGGTGCAACACAGAATTATTAGGTACATTACATCTACATGCTAACATCAAAGTTATTGCTATCGTTAAATCTATCGCAAAGTTTAAATGGAGTTTTTGTGTTACCCATCCATACAGGCCTATTGATGTTTGGCTTGGTAATTAGAGGGTCTAAACATGGGTCATTTAGAGCCATTTGGGTTGGGTTGGGATAATTTGGGTTAGGACGCTCATTTGTGTAGTGAAAGTAGTAAAATAAGGATCGTAATATTTATGAAATATTTACTGATTTACTAAATAGCGCAAAATGTTTAAATTTAAATTACTTTTCATTGTTATCAATATTTGTAAGTGTTTGTAATTGTGGTGTTTGTAATAATTTGACATAAACTTGTAATAATTGTTGTAATTTTAATTAGATTAGAATTACTGACAAATGAATAAATGATTATGATTATGAATATGAGTTGCCAGTTTTACAAATATTCGTAAATAAATTAGTGCAGATGAGGAATGGGTGGAATGAGGAAGGATTTTTGATATAATAAGAGTTATTGAATAAAGATGTACATAGGAGTTTCTTTTAGAGTCAATGATTACTTTTTGTTGCAAATATCTATAAAGTGTAATCGTGTTTTTTAATCTTGTTTATTCAAAATCGATTCATATTGAACGTCAACAAACTACCACCGCTTCGGAAGGTGTTTCGCTATGGAGAAGAAGCAGCGAAAGAAACTCCATACGTGTGCAAATTTGCATCTTTTAAAAAGTAAATATAGATATATATTATAGATTTATTTATTTTTGAAACTGGAGTTGTGACACCATACGGATTTGTCATTTGGACCAACCAACCTGGAAGGTCCCACTGGCACTTATAGGTATATAGGATTTTATAAAGGATGTGGATACCGATTAGACGACCATCTCAAAGTTACGAGTAGTCCTCAAATGTGGAAATGAAATAGCGATCGACTTTAGGGAGAATGCCTGTAATATGGGCTTTGTGACAGAGACCTGTGCTCAGCAGTACGACAGTAATGGGGTAACGACCGCTCTTTCAAACAAAACGACCGCTCTTTCAAACAAAATTATAATATAGAAGAAGCCATCAAACTTAGTAATCAAAAAATGAATATTAAAATATCTGTCATCAAGTTTAAAACTCCAAACTCATTAAATGATCACAAACCCAAGTGAGACCTTATAAATAAATTAAGTTGCGTTAAAGTAATATAACTTGGATACTTAGCCTTTAATTAAGCTGGTCTTAGTACCTGGCAACGGCAAGTTTGGATCTCATTTGAAATTAATTACGCTCTGGGTATGAATTCTGTACGTAATATACTACAGGAATTTCGTAGCTGATGTTTACTTATGGGAATTGATGAGCAAGAAGTTTAAGAACAGGAAGACGTTTAATGAAGTCAAGTACGCACTAGTTTTTACGTTGGTGAAGTAATACTGGAGGTAATGAAATGAAATATATAATTATTTTGTATAGGCCAACGGCGGCACTTACAAATTGTCAGTTACAATATTTTTCTTATACTACTACCGGATCGTAACGCGACCTCTACTGAGAAGATCCGGTAAGACACTCAGTGGGTATGTCTTTTTTTTAATAATAATTATTCTCTTTATCTCATTTTTTAAATGTTATCATTTTTTATATATAATTAATTAATTAGTAATTAATAGTAAAAGCACAATTGTGAGATTTCTATTGACGACCCGCGTGATGGAGTAGTCACCATACGAGTTTGACTGAGAGAACCAGATTCGATCCCCGGCCAGACAGATATCGAAATAATGAATTTAGATTTCCGTTTCTGGGTCTGAGTGTTTGTGTATTTGTCTATGTATCCATGGCATCCACGACACGGGCTAACCTAGTGTGGGACTGTGTAGAAAGTATCCTGCTCGATACACTCATGAAAAATGAGACACTATTAAAAGTTTAAAGTTGGGTTATTACTAACTATTACCCGCGACTTCGTTCGATGTTTTAAGGTTGATGATCATAGTTTTTATCTATCCCTCGGGATCACTACTTTTTTCTGGATTAAAGGTACCCAATGTCATTTTCTGGACTCCTGACAACATGTATACAAAATGTCATGACAATCTGTTTGGAAGATTAAGTGAAACAAACAAACAAACAAACTCAGTTTCACATTTATAATATTAGTCAGAATTTTTCCAAAAGCTGATTCGCTAGTTAGTTAACCTTTGACGTGCAGACAGAAAAAATACTAAAAGTAAGTGGTATTCAGGTTCAAAAAATGTCAAAAGCCATTTCTATTTTACGAGCTTTGGATTCCCGGGATCGTAAAGTCAACGCACTATTTCAGTTGTGAATTGCCAAAAAGTTTGCTCGCTGTAAAATATTCTGTATGCGACCGAGTTTCAACCTCTAAATCGAATAGTACGGGAGCCGGCAACGTTTTCATCAAACTGGACCTTTCCGTAACAGCAAATAATTTGTGTATAGCAAATAACTTGTATGGCTTACAAGTTACTAGTAATATAGGCAGGGTTCTGGGTTCGTTTCCGGAAGTATCAAAATTAAATTTGGAATTATATTTTTAAAAATGTTCGTCGTCATGAACCTATTATTGTCCCACTGCTGAAAACGTAACAGATATCACACGTAATCAGAGTGATAGGAAGGCCATAGGCCACCGACCTACACACGCATTTAAGAACTTTTTTAAACGAACCTTTTTCTCATTATCTTTCCCTTCATCTTCATAGCAAGTGATCATAAATTTGTAATAGGCACATAACTTAAAACATCCAAGGTGCATTCCTGGGTTTGAACCTCGGAGTCTACCCACTGCCTGCAAATTTAGCCTAGTAATCAAATTTGTTGTTAACACTGATAGCTCCATAGAATACAATTCAGCATGTAATTCAGTTAGAATGCTTCATCAAAGTCCGATTTAAAATGTAATTTGTACCAGAATACAATTTCTAGCAACATAACAATATTGCAAAGGGAAAATAGATTTGACATGGAAAGTAGAAATATTCCCAGAACACATGGGGTTTTTCAGAAAGGTACAAAAAGAGTTAAAAGGGCTGCGGTGCTAGCAATTCCTTTGATGTTGTAAATGTTTATGCGACGATGACTATCGCCCATGAGGTAGGCAGTCTGCCATACCACTAAGTTCATACATACATATATAAATACCGGTTGACCCATAAGGTCATAGAAACTTTTATAAGCATACATAATGCCCTTGATTTTTAAAGTGGTAGAACCCTTTGTGGTTCGACTTCAAAGGCACCACCGGTACACCTATTTCCGCCTAATAATAACAATGTGATTATTATATTATATATTAGCAGTGAAAGCCTAGTGGTTAAGAAACGCGGCCTCTCGATCGAGGGGTCCGAGGTTCAAATCCCAGACACGCACCTCTGATTTTCAAATTTATGTGCGTATTAGAAATTAATTATCACTTGTTTAAACAGTGAAGGAAAACATCGTGAGGAAACCTGCATACCTAAGAGATTTATAAAAAATCTCAAAGGTATGTGAAGTCTACCAATACGCACTTGGCCAGCGCGGTGGACTATGGCATAATCCTTCTCATTCTGAGAGGAGACCCGTGCCCAGCAGTGGGACAGTAATGGGTTGATGATGATGATGATGAATAACAATGTTAAGTGCTGCTGTGTTCAGGTTTGTAGGGTGTAGTAAGAGAGACAATTATCCGAGTCGTAAAAACTTAGTCTTTTTGGGTAGCAAAATATCTGTGACCATACTCAGTGAGGAGTTTAATCTTATCTGTGGTTAATTACAAATCTCTATGGGCAGCAGTAGCCACTAACCATGCATGGTGGATTGCGTGCTCGTTTGTTACTTCTATAATAAAAACGAAATAATAATACATCGTTACTTAATCCTACCTTTATATTAAAACCAACGCTTTAAAAGCATAATATCCAGGTCTGTAAATATGTGAGCATATATTTAAGAGAATATCCACACAGGGGATAAATTTTTCGCCCCCAGGGACGGTAATTTCATTACATTTTGTTTTCAGCTCGGCTTAGTAGCGAGGGGTAAATTTAAAATGTTAACAAACATTAATACCATTACCAGTTAAACTTGACATGTTGACCAAAAGGAATTTTGGGGTCATATCACGGGTAGCAAGTATCAAAAATTTAGCTCTAATTTTGGGTTTTTTAAAGAAGATTGGATGACCATTTGCTGAGCATCTAGTCCACCTGATTGTAGGCCTATAGATATCTGTAACCACCCTTATTCAGAACAGGGGTGTTACCTGAAGCTGGTTACATATACGTTGCTATTCTTGAGGAGTAAGATGGTTGCCTTATATGTAAGAGGTGCCACCAATTTCTAGCGTAAAGCAGTTCTTGCGTCTTAGTGAAAAGGTATGAGTGTGGGCTGACTTACTACGAGGCGTCCACCTTAATCCATAAGAGAAGCAACGGATCTGCAATCGACTTTAGATAAAACCACTGTTTTATATGGACTTACAGTGTACACCTGTAGCAGTAGCCACTTACCATTAGGCGAACATCATGCTCATTTGTTAAGTCTACTTCAAAACTAAATGAGACAAAATACTAAAATCAAGAAAGTTAATCAAAAAGAGTAACATGGTAACGAATATTATTGGTCTTGTACAGCGCGCTTCTGGGAGTCAATCAACAGACCAGGCAATCAGGATTCAATTTGCGTCAGTCAGTATGCGATCCTGCAATCGTATATCACGATCAGTTGACGAACTACTCCGCATCAAAAAGGAATCCATTTCGTTTCGTTTTTTTACTTCTTCTATCGTCATAGTGTCTTCGTTGTTTATTATTCTTCTCAGCTGTAGGAAAACTCATCAAAATGTTCGGTATTTTGTATGGCTAATCACTGTTTAGACCTACTATAAAAATAATTATAGTTTAAAAACTAAAAGGCACGTTATTCCTGATTCCTAACGATCCTGATGAGGAGAATGAGATAAAATTATTAAAATTGTGTATTGTCATCGGTTCTTGATAATTGGTCAAAATTTTAAATTAATCAGACCGTTCAAAGTGGATAAAAATCGAGTTCAAAGATTCCGTACATACATACATACAACCCAAGCTAATAAAAGCATGGTAATGATCTAACATAAAACCCCATGTTCTGACTAATTAGTTAGCGCCATTGGCTGAGCGTGTTGTTGACCTCAGAAGATCCCTAGGAAGATGTTCGCCATCTCCTGGATTTCAGCTACGATACTTTATTACGAGCTAAGATTTTAAGCCCTAGCCACGCAATATTTGTAAATAATGTGGAGTAGCAAATAAGTATGCAGTTTACGGATTACATACGTAATCAACCTTAAATACATCGGGTAACAGGTCGACTCCGATAATAACGTCATTCGGTCTATCTACTACAGTCATCTGTTACCTCTGAGGGCAGTTAGAATACTATTATATAATACTAGCTGACCCGACAAACGTTGTGTTGCAATATAAAAAAAATGTTAAGGGTGAACAACCCTTATCAATTAGGGGTATGAAAAATACCGTAAAATATGAAATATATAGCCGATTGTCAGACCTACTGAATATGCATATAATATTTAGTGAAAATCGGTAACGCCGTTTCGGAGGAGTACGGTAACTAACATTGTGACACGAGAATTTTATATATAAGATATATTCTATACTCACGATTCCATCTCCAATATTCCTAATGATGCAGGGGAGAAGGGCGGTGGAACCAGTCTGTGACGTCACCACGGTGTTATTCTCAGTACCGAAGTGTTTCTCTGGCGTGAGGCTGTACAGGTCCTCGAGAGGTGGGAAAGAGACGGTGAGCTCGTTCTGTTCCACTTGCACGGTCGTGGACTGCGGTAGCGGTGGAGGGGATGGGCCTGGAAAGAGACATTGGGTAAGTACCGTTCAGAAATTAACTTAAGGTCTCGTAAGAATGTGTTATGGAGTTTTTTTTATAATATAGAATAGCTGGCGAGCATTTAGTCCACCTGATGATTACTGCCTACTGCCCATGGTCATTTGTAATCAACCCCAGATAGGATTGGAATCCGAACTGTGGCCGGCCACAGATGCACCCCTTAGGACTAAACTGGAAAGCCTCGGAAAAGTGTGTCTCCCTTATAACACCCTTCAAACCAGAACACAGCTGCGCTTACGGTACTGTTATGAGGCAGAAATAGGTGTGGTGATGGTGCCGCCGGAGTCGAACCACAGCGGGTTCTACCACTATTCATTTTTTTTACAAAAATAAAACATGTGTCAATTTTGATACTCTAAAGGTGTAGACTTTTATTTATTTTTTATTCCAAACACCAATACGGCAGATCCAATTTGGAAACTAAAACTAAACAAACACGAAAGTCTATCAACAGAATAAATACAGGTTAAATGCTTAGTCATAAATATTAGTTAAAGTAACTAACAACTAAACTAAATTGTGTTCAAAAAAGTTTCATAAAGAACATTAACATTACATAAGTATTTTACTTTTATACATTCTTTAATAAATAATGCTCTAAACCTCAAAACGAAATTTAATATATTTGCATAAACATTTTTTTTTTTTTATAATATAAGAGTAGCAGACGAGCATGCAGTCCACCTGATGGTAAGTGGCTACTGCCGCCCATGGACATCTGTAATGAACCCAGATAGGATTAGATATTCCTACATGAGGTCGGCCACAGATGCGCCGCTACCCCTGAGGACTAAGCTGGAACGCCTTAGAAAAGTCTGTCTCCCTTACCACACCCTTCAAACCGGAACACAGCAGTGCCTAACACTGCTGTTATTAGGTAGAAATAGGTGTGGCGGTGGTGCCGCCGGAGTCGAACCACAAGGGTTCTACCACCTTCAAACATTTTTTGTTTATACCGAAATATATAAATGCTTATGAAATTCTACATGAATTGTAGGAATAATATTTCTTAACAGACGGCGGGTCATTATGTGTTTATAGAATTTATTATTTAAATTCTTAACTTACATTTTTTAACAAATTTTAAAAGTATAAATAAACAAACACAAATACAATATAAATAATATAAACAGAAATAAATTGATATTATTGTACTTAATTATTGTTTGCTTTACTTTGTTATTACAATACAATGGTGCCACCAGATACAAAGTCATTGAAGTTTACATAAATAGTTCAACATAGATGGCGTGGATTTGGTGTTCGCACGACACATCGCCACGATAACGGCCGGTCTCACTTATCATATTAGTTTCACGTGAAAAGATGTGCTGGTAGAAACAACACAAACCACCTTTAATATATGTACATAATTATCTGTTACGACAGATTTTTAACTCCAAAACATGTAAATTTATTAGCCGTCTCCCATTACACCTTTACCGCACACGTAAGCTCCTAATTTAGTTTAATTTACGCACCCCCAATTATTTCGTAATTATACACGCAATTATAAATAAACCGTGATAATTAACTATGCCCTATATCAGGTTTTAATAAGATCCGATGGGAAAACCGTATCGGAAACTCATTAGGGAGGTGCTTTGGAAAATCTACGAGCGAAAATTTCAAATATCTTTCCCACTTCGAATGTTGTTGGGGAAAGAGTTCTATTTTTAATTTAATACAAACTGGATTAATCCTTGGAATGGGATGACGAAGTTTAGAACTTTAGTCGTCTTAACAGTAATTTAACAGCAAAACCTGTTAAACAAACATATACGTATAACGGAAATTGTATCTTGTGTGATGTGTAAGCTTTGTGAAGTGACTATATTTCGTATAAATATTGAAGGTGGTAGAACCCTTTGTGGTTCGACTCCGGCGGCACCACCGCCACACCTATTTCTACCTAATAACTGCAGTGCTAGGTGCTGCTGTGTTCCGGTTTGAAGGGTGTGGTAAGGGAGAAAAACTTTTCCGAGGCATTCCAGCTTAGCGGCGGGTAGCGGCGCATCTGTGGCCGACCTCAGGTAGGAATATCTAATCCTATCTGGGGTTTATTGCAGATGTCCATGGGCGGCAGTAGCCACTTACCATCAGGTGGACTGCATGCTCGTCTGCTACTCTTATATTATAAAAAAAAATATGCGTTGTATTCATATTTGATTATTTATATACTAAACTGGGCTAGTTAAAGTGGCAATAGGTTACTAAAAGAGTGTGTACTAACTGTGTTTATTTTAGAACATTATTTCATTTGAAAGGTAGAACCAGAATAGTTTAACCTTCGAGTTACCAACGCCGTTATTTTCAGCGCGAAGTACTTTTGCGTTTTGGTGGAAAGGTATAAAATTATAAGGCGACCATTTTAGTTTTTAGGAGTGGTCACGTATCTAATAATCGATTTAGGTAGAATCCCTGTACTAAATAGACTTGATTACAGATATTCATAAGCAATAATAGTAATAACTTTATTGACACAAAATGGTAAGTACATTTTAAAAGTTTGAAGCCTGATTCGAAACTGTTTTTAGGAATCAACGTCTTCTGCCATTTTCGAGTAATATATCACTTACATATTGAAACATGTGAATCGAACTTAAATGAGTTTGTGAGTGCATGTGTGTGTACGCAATACGTAAATCATCTTTCGTTCAGACGTTACACCAAATGATTTATTTTATAATACGCTACTAATTTCCAAAAACTACTCTTGTAATACTGTAATAATACGACAATAAAATACCCGACCACACTTTGAATCTCACAGAAAAAAGTTCATACATGTCATTAAGCAAACACTATGTAAACAAGCGTACTGTAGCACTACCATGAGTTTACAAAAGTATTACTCGCTAGCGACTGCGTAAAATAAATGTATGAAAAATTGTACAGCGCCTCTGGTGGTTACTCGTAGAACTAAAATCCGTAGTGTGAGCCACTACATACGTAAAAAACCTATCGAAATCAAAGCTAGCGAATGTCATTATGATCTATTGCCATACAAATTCGGTCCCATGAGTCATTAATTTGACAGACGTTGTCAAGAAATACCGTAACGATAGTAGTTATGTTATTCACTAGCAAAATGACAATAGTTTTCTATTTACAATTTCTATAGTGGCGTTTCTATGCCAACTCATGGTAGTGCTACTGGTACTATAAACTATGTGATTATTTGACTGACAAAATGGTGTGGTCTTAAGTAGTTCCAGCTCCACATGTACCATTAGGTTATGTTTAACATTGTAAAAAACATTTTTTTAAAGATGTGTGTTATGGAGTTTCTTTCGCCGCTTCTTCTCCATAACGAAACACCTTGTAAAGTGGTGGTAGTTGTATTGACATTCAAAAAGTGCTCTGTAAATAATCTATTTTGATTTAAAAGAAATGATTTGATTTGATTTGATTAAAAAAAAATTATAGTTATGAGCGTGGGATTCGAACCCCATACTAACCTGATAGCAAAGCAGAGTTTCAACCATAGCTGTCATTGCCTTTGTAAATTTTATTTCATTCATCAGAGTTAAAAAAAACCTCGCAGAAATAAGCTTAAGCTAAAATAACGAAAAGTGTAAAACCCGCAAAAAATCTATTCAAGAAATAATTTCGAGGTACATTTCTTTTCAACCCCACCTTTTTGTCGGTACAAGGTTTTTAGACCACGAGGCGCATTCAAAAAAAATTAAGTGAAATACGAGTTCAAAACGACACTTTTGGAGTTTTCAAACCTTTTTTCTCGTGTAGTTAATTAATCAAATTTTTTTAACATTTTTCCCGAAATAACTTTTTAAAGCAATAACTAAAATTAGTTTCAATTCGTGTAAAATAAATTTATTTTACGAAGCTTTGGTATTTTGGGTTCATTTACATTTACAGACAGGGAGCGTTACAGACGCGTGTCGTGGCAGACATTACAATATGTATTCATATATTTATATCTACAACTTATCCTTAGTATGAGTTTTTACGTTTTGACAAAAATGACTGTTTTTGTATTTGTTTACGTACGATATTTCTCATATATTTCCAATCAGTTCTGATACAGTCCGCTGGAGGCGCTGATTGGAAATGTATGGGAAATACGTAAACAAATACCAAAACAGTAATTTTTGTAAAAACGTAAAAACTTATGCTAAGAGTACTGGTACTCATTTACAGGGTTGAACACAGTACTGTTCTATCTTTCATCCCGCATGTTGGACAAAGCGCTGAACTTTACATAAGCACACTTCTGGTATTTGTTAAATGAAATGCTTGCTTTGTGGGAATGCGGTTCGAGGAGGCATTTGTCTGACTATGCGGTAAGCGATACGCTTTCAACTATTTTTAGAACGTTGATATTAATATTAGATCTAGAATACTGAGTATAGTGAAGGGAATAGTAACCGATCTATAAATTTTTGAAATATCGGGAGTTGTATGGTTGATCAGTAGTGGAAAATTTTCCGCTTTCAAATTTTACATCCCTGTAAATGTTACGTTATCGATTGGAGACTTTATTGGTGTTATGAAACTAGCAGATAATCAACCATGAGACATATCTATACAATATTTTGACGGTTACGGTTCGGTAGGAAAGATACGTCAGTAGTAATAACTTATTTACTGTATACGCAATGTATATGAAAATATTTTTGTCTGTTACGGTACGCGCCTGACGCGCTCTATGTATTCATGACCCTTAGCTTATAACTTAAATAAAACACTTTATAACGAAATAAATATTCGTCTGAAACGTTAAATATTCCAAATTATATTTTCTCTCTTTTGAATTTTACAACTTTTAAAGAAAAAAATATACAATCTTGTACGCATAAAATTGTTCGCTTCATCGTTTTCGCTAATTCCTCGCTTCTCGTCCGCGGTTAGACCACTGGCATGTAGAGGGCTTTTTATTATTACCCGAGCTTTATTTACAATGGACTCGAGCTTCCGTGTCGGGAGCTTTATGATGCGGTTGTGACCTTTTTGCGAGTAACGGAAAACGATGTTTTTAGCGGTTTGTCAATGTTGGTGTACAAATACCATGTATTTACATATCAAATGTTTCAGCGTTGGTTTGTTTCATGTGTGGGTGTGCTGGAATTTAACGCAAATTCTATGAAAAAGGTTAATTTAAATGAAAAATACGCTTTTTTTTTTGTTGGTCCCATGCTAGAGGTCCATGCGTGGGTGCTAAAGACACACAAAAATACGAGTAAGTACATAAAACTCAGAGTTGAAATAGAAATCTAAATCTTTTAGATATGTGCTTGGATAGGAACCGAACCTAGGACTGGACCCTATAACTCCTGATCCTTACATTTAAGACAGTACTGATGACGAACACTACGATCACCTCTAAAATTAACATAAAACCTACAAAACTATATTTTTTATACATATAATGGCAGTAGCAAACCAACAGAGAAAAACGTGACCATCATGGGTTGGATCGTCAACTATAATGATACTGTCCTTATGCAGGGCTCCCCTGAAAACAATAATAATTGTCCACACAGGCCAGGTAAGCATTTGGTAGATTTCACGCAACTTTAAGATCTTTTAGTAAAAAGTGTCAAGCGTGCTTATTTATACCAAGTGATAATTCATTTGCTCATAACTATCTTTAAATCAAATCTGCTTGCCCAGGACTCGAACCTCGAAGCTATCTTTCCACTACTTAAAATATATTTTCCTATATTTACTGCATTGTACAGCTGTCTTGATTGTTAGGTTGGAAATAGAACTTAAAAGTTTAAGGCATCTAATATTTGAATTAGACTTCAGAGAACATATGCGGGTCTACGAGTTAGCTAAACCTTACCTAGAAAATAAATTCAAGTCTATTTTCAGTAACTCAATTTTAGTCATGTTACTAGCGCCTTTTTACAATATTACGAAAATAATACGAAACAATGATTTTGTACATTTTTTTGAGTTGCTAAAACGAAAAGTAAATATAAATTACCATTGCGTTATAAAATTCAATAATATTCAAGCCTGCAGAAAATATACTACCGTTACTATAAAAAGCTTCAAAAAATACCCGTATTTCTAAATAATACTGTTGCTATAAGACGTTATTTACGTTGTCTGTATGTCTGTATGTCTTATGAGTAATGGTAATGAAGATTTTCTATTATGTGGGTAACATGATATAACATGAACACACACAGGCGAATATAAATACAATTGGACCTAGAACACTAAGTAACACATTATACCGTATGAATAAATGGAGTTCTTTATTCTAAAATCTTCAACACGATATACTCTGTACAAAAACAAAAAGGCTTTTACCATAAACCTTTTTCAATTAATTTCGCAAACAAGAAAGGGAGAACGTTTAAAAACAAGGTAGAACACGGTAACGCGACAAAACATCGCATTTCCATTACATGCAAAAGGTCACCATAAAACTCAACTCGGGTCTACAGTAAATAAACTCGAGTCATAATAAAAAGCGCTCGAAACCCGAGCCGCATTCCCGCAAAGCAAAAATCATTTAACAAACATGTGCTTACGCCGCAAAATTCAACGCATTTCAACTTGCGGGTAGAAACAAAAGCAGTGTTTGCTGTACCCGTAACTGAATCCAGGTTGTGTGAAAAACCAGCTACACTTCTTATTTAAACACAGGGTTCACAATAAGCTATAGAATATATTATCGCTTCATAATTATAGTGGTAGAATCAGTAGGTATCGATTGGGCAGCACCAGCGCCACATGTATTTATAGCGAAAAACAGTTATGTTTCAATGAAAGGATATGGATCGGATGAAAGTTTGAAAATACAGCCACTCTTAACAAATAACACTCTCACAAATTGGACGAATTTAACGACACTATAATAACGTTAAAACCCGTCATGATATTTGGGGGTGCTTTAAAAGTCTGCTTTAAAGGTAATTACAATAGTGTTAAGCACGGCTATGTTTTCAGAGCTTTTCCAGCTTAGTCCTCAGGGATAGCGGCGCATCAATGGCCGACCTTAGATGGAAATCTAATCTTATCTCTGGTTGATTGCAGATGTCCATGGGCAGTAGTCACTTATCCTCAGGTGGACTGCATGCTACCTGCTACTGCCATATAATTTACAAAAAAGGGAGATAACTATGAAGATAAAACAAAAAATAACAAACATATGCCCGAAAAAGAGTTCGGTAAAACCTAATAATAATTTTGTATTGTACCTACTCAATTTAGAAATTAAGTATATCTCTCAGTCATTCTTTACTCGAAGACAGTACAACAAGTCTCAACACCAAGTGGCGTGGTTTTCGAGTGAATTTTTTCCAAAGAAACGTAGCTGCAAATTTTCTAATTGAGTTTCCTGTTGGCTTGTTTGCGCTGCGGATTTTTCGTTACATCTTTTCGAATGCCATTTGAATGAATTCTAAAAGGCAGTCTGTTTTCATTGGATCGTAAAATATCTTTTCATGTTCCGTGTCATATTTTATTTTTATCATCATCATTCTTCATTAACCTAATTTAGACTGACGTCATCGTTGAGCTGTTTCTGTCTCTCTTTAGCATGATAAAGATTGTAATCCACTACTCTGTTCGACTAGTTAGCAGATATTACTTTTTTGAAAACATTATAAAGACTTATCACGTCCCATAGGTCACGATGTTTTGATCAATAATTTCTAAATCATTACTATCCCCTCTTAGAGCTTAGACATGTCGCTGGACAAATTCAAATTGGTGGATTTCACAGACCTTTAAGATTTTTTACTTTTTAATGGTAAAATAATGGTCATCTCAATCAATCTCATTCGTAAGACACCTAAATTCAATATATATTTTACTTTACCGTTTAAATAAACTTAATAATAAAAGAGATGATTTCCCTGATCAAAATAGTGACCATTGCTTGGATATTTCTAACATGAGAAGAATTTCAAGCATCGCCGGCTTCAGACGAGAATTCTTTTTCCACCTTATTTGCAAGGAACAAATACTTCGAGTAAAATTCTTATTCTGCTCCGAGTTACATATATCCTTGGACAGCTATTGTATAGCTCCGAGGTACCACAACCGCACCTATTTCTACCTAATAACAGCAGTGATAGAAATAAAAATTAACTATCACTTGCTAAACGGTGAAGGAAAACATCGTGAGGAAACCTGCATATCTGAGAGATTTTATAAAAAAAAAAATCTCAAAGGTATGTAAAGTCTACCAATACGCACTCGGCCAGCGCGGTGGACTATGGCCTATGGCGGTGGGACAGTAATGGGTTGTTGATGATGAACAGCAGTGTTAAGCGCTGGTTTGAATGTTGTGATAAGGGAGACATACATCGACGGTGTTCCAACTTAATCCTCAAGATTAGTCGTGCATCTGTGGCTGAACTCAAATAGGTATAATCTTATCTGGGTTTGATTACAGATGTCCATAGATGACAATAGCCACTAATCATCAGCTGGACTGCTCGTCTGCTACTCCTTGTACATAAAAGAAATATCACGAACAAAATGTATCTTATTCACTATTTACAATACGTTTCTGAATCAGAGTCAATCCGATAAATCGGACATAAGACGGGATTTTCGTGTCTATTTTCCTTAAATAACAAAGAAATCGCTAATAGTAATTCGTCGAGTATAAAAGTATTGCGAGAACTCATTAGTACGTTCGGATTTGAACGGACTATTCACGACATTACCTCCATTCTTCCGCTCAACCCAGTTGGGTAACGATTTTCCTCATCACGGATAGGCGTATCGGGGATGTGAGAACGAAAAATCGATTAATTAATATTCGATTTTTATTTACCTTATAAGAATAATCGATAAATAATCGCCGAAAAAAAAGTTTGTCAACTATTCCTGGTATATGACGGCAAAAATAAAGGCACGAAATTGCTTGTGCTCTTTATTTCTAGGTCAAAATATTTTATTTGTAAAAAATAATCAATTAGATAATTAAAATTGATTTCTACTATATTACAAGTCGATTAATTAAAAATCGATTATTACTATTTGAAAATCGTCTATTTTTTCACATCCCTCGTATTGGCCTGAAACGAGTTAGATTCTCGCGGGAGAAAGTCTTATTCTCAATAGGGGATATTAAGATGTCCTATTTTTTCGCTTCATTTTGTCAATATTCTGTAATTTATTGGAGAGACACTCCAGCCAATCACTGTAATAATATAAAAGTAGCAAACTTGTACAGCACTTGATGATAAGTGGCTACTGCCGCCCATTGACACCTGTACTCAACCCCAGATAAGATTAGCTTCCTACCTTAGGTCGGCCACAGTTTCGCCGCTACCCCTGAGGACTAAGCTGGAATGCCTCGGAAAAGTATGTCTCCCTTACCACTTGTGTCAACAAAATGCACAAACCCAAGTTTTGCAAGACCCCAAGTCAATTTGATTTGGATAGAACTTGCAGTTGCCCTGGGAACGAAACTTCGATGTGTTTTTACCTAAACCATGAGGCAGATAGGCTACCTGATGGAAAGCAGTCACCGTCGACATTTGCAACAGAGGAGTCGCCAATGCATCGCCGGCTTTGGAGGAGAGATCTTTTTACGCCTTTGTAATTCTTAAGTATCATACCTTCACCAGCCCCGATGACAGTGTGAATGAGTAGCACAACTATGCACAGGCATTGCTGCCCCTCCACCGACATCGCGTACACTGTACCTGAAAACAAGAGACAATCGTTAACATAGCTCATTTATATCCAGTGGTGAAAATTATATGTAGTAGAAGGAAAACCTGTTTTTTGTATATCTTACTATAGGCTTGTGTTTGGCTGCAACGTTACCTGATGTTAAGTCAGATGCAACCTTGGATAAACACGCTTGCCTATAAGTAGCCTATTCACCCTTGACTTGAACAATCCCAGGTCGTATGTATCGGGAAACAACAAAGGCGGGAGTGTGTTCCATTCTTTGGCGCAGCAGGAATGAGTTGCTAAAACGCTTATGTATATCAGAGTATCGGTTTTTTTATTTTAAATTATAGAAGAAGGAGACGAGCATGTAGTCCACCTGATAAAGGAGCTATTGCCGTGTATGGACATATGTAATCAACCCCAGATAAGATTTGATACCAACCAGAAAAGTATGTTTCTCTCACTACACCCCTTAAACCAGAATACACTAGCGCTTAACATTGCTGTTAATAGGCAGAAATTGATGTAGCGGTGGTACTTTATTTTGAACCACAGAGAATTTTACCACCTCTAGGGTACATTTCATTAGTCTAAAGAATATTAAGTCAAGATCGGAGTTCCAACTTAGTTTTTAGATCATAATGTAGTATATATTAATGCCGAAGCAAACAAATCCTCGTATTTAAAAGTTCGTACAAAAGTTTTAGTTGAAATAATTCTGTAAGAATACTTAAAGAACTAAATACACATTTCTGTAAATGTATAAGAAATACGCCTACTTAAAATTTCTCTCGAACTCGAGGCAACATAACTAACTTATAAAGTCAACTTCGAAAACTTGAGATATGTGTCCCAATGTTCAAAACTTCCACTTATTTTTGTATGTCTTATTAATTATTAATTAAAGCTGAAGAAATTTGTTAAAGTTCTGTATGCGTTGCGCCTTTTGAGGACTTTTGAAAAGCAGTAAACGAGGCTTATTAAAACACCTTGAAATTTAATTATAAAATATTTTCGTATACCTTTTGGTTTTAGCAGAAAAGAGCTCGTTAAAACGTGTTGCGTTCAGTTTTATGTCAAGTGCCCTTTGGGTTAACTGTGTATCCGGCTCGAAGGACCAACACTTAGTTTACTCGAGGAGTGAATTATACTTGCTTTTTAATATTGATAGTCATAAAATAAAATCATTTTAAGATAAAACACCAAATAACAAAGTTTGAATCAGATTTGAAGTAGACTTCAGTCAATGCTATCAAATTAATTAATTATATTAGTTTATACTAAATTTTATGACAGTGTTAAATAAAATTTAACAATGGCCGTATATGGAGATTTGTTTCATTAAATAGTTTATTGTTTTTAGAACATCACGCCATCTAGAGATCACTTAATAGTAATTATATAGTAATTACCTTGTAATTTTATTCGCCAATTATAATAAATGCCTAAATATTTTCTTTATCTTTAAATGTATGTATGTTATAAATTTGTATCAAGTTCTATGAAACTAATTTTCGCCTTTCTGTTTAAAAGTACGAAACGCCTCTTTCATCGTTTTATAAAAAGTTTAAGTTTATATTTTAATAATTACTCGCTAACTAAAGCTAGAAATACATAAATACATGTATAATTTCAAAAACAAATTAATTTAACAAAAAGTTATAAATCTAATACACTTAACAAGTTACATTTGAATTCAGGGCGGAAATTAGAATTGAAACAAAACACGGCAACATTAATTAAACGACCACGCCACATATTTCCCGTGGAACCTTATCGCCTTGTTCCGTTTAGCGACCGACACATTCATTCTGGGCGGAAAATTAACTTAGTTTTATTTTATAGTGCCGATGTAAATGTATTTATACTACCGTATAGTTGTTACAACTTCCTTAGTACCAAAGACAAGAATAATTACTTTAGTAATTGTTTTTTTTATTATTATTTTCCAAAAGGGGGATTTTTACCGATTGTGGAGGGTAATATCTTTTTAACGTATGTCGCATTCACGCCATTATGGAATGGCACGCTTTACTGCCCAAACGGCTTAATGGATTTTATCATAAGATCCAACGACACCTGGATTTGTCTAGATTGTGGGAATCATTGGCTTCATTACTTCCCTTTACATGTAATTATTTTATCAGAAGACTTTTCATATTTATTTTTATTACTCATTAATGCTAGTATTTAGATTTAGTAGTAGTAGTAGTAGTATTTAAAATTTCGTTGCTAGAACTCTTTGTGATTAGACTTTGAAAGCTCCGCCACACCTGTTTCTGCCTTATAAAACAGTGTTAAGCGCTGCTTTGTTTTGGTTTCAAGGGGTTTGTAAGGGAGACCCACTTGTTACCATAATATAGTCTTCACAGTTAGCAACGCATCCGTGGCCTGGATAACAAGTAGAACTTTAATCTTATCTGGGATTGATTTTAGATAAGCAATAGCGATCATTTAGTTAACTTGTATACCGTTCTGTATGCTCGTTTACTACTTCAATTTCATATAAACAATACAAGTAAAGCTAATAATAGGAATATGTGTGCCAACACAACTATTTTTATTACTCGGGTAAATATTCCTCATATTCGTATTTTCCGTTGCGTTAATTTAGCGTGATGGAAGACGGGACATTTGGTAACATGGGAACATACATAATGGGAATTAAAGGGTGCCACCACATAGGTTTTATATCTTTAAATGATTAATTGTAGAAAATATTTCGTGTTTTTATATTTTTATTATATCGGTGGTAAAATAAAGTTGTTTTACCTAAAATGTGGTATTTAAAATAAAAGAGTTTTAACAATTAATAAAAATTAACATTTAAATGTTAATCGCTTTAATGAAACCCAGATAGATACAAACAGACACACAGATAAACATATATTTGCTAATGATTTGTATTTTTATACTATTGTTAGGAACAACAGTAGAAGATAGAAAATTTTAATTGTCAAATGAGGGTTTTAACTAAAAATCGGCGTATAAAAATCGCCTCTTGAGTAGTTATTTTCTGATCATTGAAAATAACGTTACTCTGACACTTTTGTTGTGAACTTTCTCATTTGTATTTAATCGTTATTCTGTTAATTTATTTATAAATAAGAAAAGAAAAGGTTCTTGGTTTATAAAAGTTGGTTTTTAAATAATTTCCTGACGAGGTTTTTCAATACTATAATATATTAGCCATATCCATGCTTTGCTTAAGCAAAAACCCACTTTATTATAACGTAAAGCGTATCCTTGTAAGTTGTTCAAACTTGTTCAAGGAACAAACATAAGATTCCCGGTAAAGTGTGGAGACGCCGTATCTCGTCCGTAATTGATTCTGTGTAGTAAATGGATTACGCCATATTTTTGCTAACTTTATCCTTATCTATCTTTTATTTTTATCTCTACTGTATCTATAGTTCAAACTTACATAATACGATGTTTTTAAGAAATCTACGGCACCTATATACTATTTTTCTTGGCCAAGACAACCTAATAGTTTAAAATTGAGGCGCTTACGCTTGATATTAATAAAATCAATCTATCTAATGTTCTTCTTAGCAAAGATATATTTTTTTGCCTCTTGTCAAATTTCGATCTTTGGTCAAAAACACTGGAAAGATCGATATATTATTAATAACGTGTCCTAGCTATGGACGATAGCGCGATGGACTTTTGTTTAGACTCTTCTCACTCAATGTAAGTATTGATTATGCCTAACGATGGGATTTAATGCCGATGATAATAATAATAGGCCTAAATAAAACAGTACCTAAAATAGTAGTGGTCGATCGTCGGTCCCTCAATCCAGATCCGAGTTTCATATCCCAAGGATAAGTAATGTGTATTAGAATGTAATTATTACGTTATTTAATGGTTAAAGAAAACACCGCGAGGAAAGGGTTAAACCTTTCCTAAAACTCTCAGAGTTTCTCTCAACTCTCAACTCTCTCAACTCTGAGAGTTTTTTTAAATATCATATGGCACCACCAACGCACTGGACTATGGCCTAAAGGTTCACTCTGTGAGGAGACCAGTGCCCAGTAGGACAATAATGTGTCGACGAAGGTAATATACCTAACACTGTAAAGCGAAAGTGTCGCAAGAAATTCCATGCACATTATACTCGATCTATGAATGTAATACCACATGAAGTTCTATTAAAACTAATATTTATCTCTGGTTGGCAAGTAAAATAAAACTTAAAGCAAACATGTGGTACCAGAGTTAGTAATAACACGTAAGTTTCAACAAGGTTGAAGGGAGTATTTCGTCAAGTGAACATAGCTTCTTTTACGTTGCAGCCCTTTGTAGGTAAGTAAGTACAATCTTTTATTTATCTTGCTTTGTTAGTTTTTATGTATGTAAGCTTATTATATGTGTGATATGTGTTTTTATCTTGCAGCATAGTTTTAAACCAGTTTCTGTAACCTTTAATTTTGCGAATGTCAAACACGTTTGACAATATGATTCGATTAGTGACGTCATTCTGAAATCAATATGGCGGACGCCCAATGACCCAATAATTTTTACGCACTCCCATGATATGGATATCGAATAAATTTCTAAAAATAATACAAAAGCATTTTTTAATATACATTTATATATTAATCCTAAAAAAGAAGCAAATACGCACGCAGTTCTTCTGTGGGTACCTTTCACAAGAACATCTTAAATAAACACTGAATAGAATTGGAATCCAACCTGTAGCAAGTCGATCTGATGGTAAGTGGCTACTGCCGCCGATGGATATCCGTAATGTACCCTAGATACGTTGCTTTCCCTGAGAATTAAGTTGGAACGCGCCGGATAAGCTGCCAAAGACCCCTCAAATACAACACCGTTAAACACTGGTATTATTACGCTGTTTGTCTACCGCCACCGTCACCGAGCTGATACCGATAATTAATGACGGCGCCGAAGTAGCGTACATATATTTACTATAGCCGCTTGTCCACCGTACGTCCGTCACTCGAGCACCGTCATCCCGGCCGCCGATGTTTCGAGTAGATCGGCGTGACCGCTAGATCGGCACCGAGTTTTTGTCGGGCCTATGTGCCGGCAATATAAAACACGGAACTTGTCCATACACTGTCGTCACACGCCGATGTCGATCGAACAAAATAAATCGCCGATATCGGTCGCGATGTACAAACTATCGCCGTCACGACATATTAAAGTCGGCCCGAAATAAATCTAGTTTTCGGTATCGGCTCGGTGACGGTGCAGTGGACAAACGACCTTAGGCTGAAATTGGTGTGGCTCGGTATCCCCCAGTCGAACCACAAAGGGTTTACCTACTTCAAATTAATTTTGTTCCATAATTAATATCGACATAAGCAAAATTACACATCCTTGCATAATAATATGGAATCACAATTAAAATTAGATCTGTCCGACCATTGTGAGAAGCAGCAGAATTTCGAAACATAAGCCTTTGTAATTGTGGAATTCTATGCAATTTCGGATTTTGAATCCGTGCTCATTTTCGACAACGGGTATTCATCGCTTCAATAGTATTGTATTGATAGCAATTCCAGATTATTCTGAACGCTTTGTGCATTTTGATGTTCATTTACTTTTATTATTATCTGGTCCACTTATTTTTGTATGATTTTTATTTTGTGTTGATAATTCCAGCAGTAAATATAAAAGGGAGTCAAGTTTAAATGACGTTGCTTTTGTAAGATTTTAAGTTGCCTTGTTATACAGTATTCTAGTCCTATTATCTTATATATAAAATTCTTGTGTCACAATATTAGTTACCGTCGTCCTCCGAAACGGCTTTACTGATTTTTACCAAATTTTATATGCATATTCAGTAGGGCTGCTATCTATTTTTCATACCCCTAAGTGATAAGGGTTCTTCACTCTTAACATTTTTTATTTATATGGCAACACAAAGTTTGCCGAGTCAGCTAGTATTAAGTATAAATTATAGTTCGAAATATTATGGTACTAAAACTATCGTTTTTTAATGTTGATTCATATGTTAAACGATATTTCTGTGTACTTAGTACTAGATTTTAGAGTGAGATGGATATCGGCTGTTATCCACTGCGCTAGGCAAGTGCGAATTGGTCGAAGTTTTACCTTTGAGAACTTTCATTTTCCTAAAGAACTCTCAGATGTGTAGATTTCTTTACCATGTTTTCCTACCCCGTTAGAAAATTGATAATTAATTTCTAATACGCACTTTGATAAATCAGAGGTGCGTACGTAGGTATAGTTCGCGTCAAACTGCTAGTCCGCTCTGAATATAGAAATGAATCGCGTCGCCATAGCAAATTGCATAACAACAACTCGCAACAACTTCAGAGCGGACTAGCAGTTTGGGGCGGACTATACCTATTCTCCGATTGAGACGCCGAGTTTCAATCATTTGAGAGTAAGCTCCAAGAATTTGAAACTCAATTCCTTTTTAATTAAACTGAAGCCTTATTTTCGGGGAGCTATTGAGCTGCCATTGATCTGGATGCTGGCTCATCAACAGTTTTCAAAACGGCCTGTAATGACTCTCGGTTAATTTTACTTCACGAAGTTTCTTGGAGTTTTATTGTTCCTTTGTCGAAGGGAAAATTGTTTCCTGATTTGATATTCTGTATTAAGTATTGTGATAACTGGATTGGCTTTTGTTTATGTTTTACAATTTTTTTATATTTAGATTTGCTTCTTCTTTCTTATTTATTGGATTTTACGGATACAGTCTTAAGGAAAATGTTTATACCTTCATCATTCAAGGAAAAGGTCTAAGGTCAGAGATCTAAGTGGATATATTGTTGCTGTCGTCGACCAATTACTGTTCCACTGCCGGGTATAGGTGTTAGGCTTTCGAAGTTACAGAGATCTATAGGCTATAGATGACTATAGTTACTACATCTAACTACATCTCAAAGTCGTGAAACTTTGAGAACTTTTTTAAAAAGACTCGAGCATGTAGATTTCTTCACTATGTTTTCCTTCGCCGATTAAGCAAGTGATTTTCAAATTAAAATGTTTTTAACCGACTTCAAAAAAGGAGGAGGTTTCTCAATTCGACCGTATATATATTTTTTTTTTTTATGTTTGTTCGGCGATTTTTTCACGATGCCGCGACCGATCGACATGATTCATACACCATTGTATGTGGCTAGTTTCACAGGGGGTCCCATTTCGAGGAAATTTGAAAATTTCCGCCAGTTTTCCCGGAAAATTGGAAAAACCCGATTTCATATAAACTTGAATAAGTCGAGTATTTCTTAACCAATTTTAATTTTCTTTTTTTCATATGAATGAGAGTTTCGTTGCGGTACTTTCCTACTTAACATTAGTATGCTCTGATGATTAAAATTTAAGTTATGGGGTGGAACTCATCATCACTACCCCTGCTTTTTACATATTTTATGACAACTTACCTTCTGCCCACTCAATTCTCATGAAACTTAAAATGAACATTGAGTATCTAGGTTAACATGATATGATGGAAAATTTGACCTTCAACTCTTCAACCCTGGTAATGCAGAAGTGCCTCCTGCCTCAACCATACAAGTTAGGCATTTGGAACTTATGGATATTTAATAAAATCGATAAGTTGAGATATATGATGGAAAATTTGACCTTCTACTCTTCAACTCTGATAATGCAGAGGTGCCTCCTGCCTCAACCATACAAGTTAGCCATTTGATGCTTATGAATATTAAATAAGGTTGATAGGTAGAGATATATGATGGAAAATTTGACCTTCTACTCTTCAACTCTGATAATGCAGAAGTGCCTCCTGCCTCAATCATACAAGTTAGGCATTTGGAGCTTACGAATATACGAATGCTTACGAATGCTTACGAATTACGATGAGGTCTTTGAGTAGAGACATATGATGGAAGATATGACTTTCAATTCTTCAATCCTGATGATGCAGATGTGCCTCCCATGTAAAGTATATAGAATATACATTTGTTGTAATGATGTTGCTAGACAGAGACATATGATGAAAAATTTGACCTTTAACTCCTTTTTCTTTCTTAACTATTGAATTAATGTAAATTGGACCGGTTCACTCGCAGAGTTTTACCACTTAGTTTGTTTTATTTACTTATCTGTTCCTAGCTAACCTAGCCAATAATTAGTATCTCATAAAGCCTCGCCTATAGTGTTTCGTATTGAATTGGTTAGGTTAGGTTGGAACATATAAGACAATATAAAACTAAGCGAGAAGGGCGCGGCAGCGCCCTGCGAGCGGGTGGGTCCAATCCGTATGAATTCAGACCTTACCTTTATTCATGATCACCTTTATACAATTTTACATAATATTAATACAAACGTTAGCATATCATCACTAAAAAGGGTGAAAAAAAAATTTAACAAAAAAATAAAACCGACTTCTATGTCACTACAAAGTAAAAAATAATTGAAATAAATGTTGGTTTAGTACATATTTCTGAAGTCGGCGCTCATATTGGACACGCTGTTGACGCTGTTATCAAACGAAATATATTGAGCGCCGACTTCACAAATATGTACTAAAACAACATTTATTTCAATTATTTTTTACTTTGTAGTGACATAGAAGTCGGTTTTATTTTTTTGTTAAAATTTTTTTACAAACAATTTCAAATATATCTTTATTCCTACAAACAAAACAAACGCTTTCACCGACACAATCTAAATTTCAAAATAAATTTACCACTCGAGACAAACATCAAAGCGACAATAGGAGACAGTTGTTGAACCTCTCCATTTATCTTACGCTTAAGAAAACTTAAGACATTTGAAATCTCAACCGACACAATGGTGCCAACTACCCACATTCTTATATAAACTGAGAACAAAGGGTAGTTAACTTTAAACCATTATCAGACAAAAGGTTAAACCCAAGCATTCTTCGCTTTGCAACATCTATTGTGGCTTGGCGTTTGTTTCTGAAACTTACTCGTAACAAATGTGGTGAGTTATTGCCAAGTTCTTAAAGGGTGTCGAGTGAGACGCTTTAAGAAAATGTTCGGTTGATTTATCTTGGATGGCAAAGATAAAAATATAAAAACGACTCAAAAGAAAATCAACTTCAGTATCTACAAAGTGAAGAATTTAAATAGAATTTCCTTTTTAACCGACAGTGGAGGGTAATGTTCTTCGAGCATATGTATGTATGTCTCTTACTTTGACGTGTCCTGTCGCCCAAACAGTTTGACGGATTTTAACATATGAGGTGTCGTTAGACTTGTATAAACTATGGGAGTGGCATAGGCTACATTACTTTCCTTTACAGTAGGTAATTTATTTTATGTTTTTTTTTTGTTTTACAATAATTACTTGTACACCTATTTTTAGCGCGAAGTGTGGATGTCGGCCGACTTACATGAGACAACCGTCTTAGTCCTGACAAGTGGCAACGCATCTTTTATGAGCTTAAGTTAGAACACTTTTATATAAAGTTGGTTACAGTCCATGAATAGTAACCACTATTACATGGTTAATTGTATCAGGCGTTACTTTGCGGAAATCCATGCTATTAAGTTCAGATTAAAACTACTTCGCAACAGCTTATCGTTAAGCTTAACGATAAACTTAACGATTGACCGTCGTAGAGTCAACTTACCCTGATGATGCTCCGTTTTGGAGCGAAACACGTGTTGGTGGTGGTATGTATGGTGGTGTATATTTTTAATTTTTGCATCTGCACGCATCCTTTGTGGGGGGGATGGCGGTACATACTGCATGGTTGAAAAAATATATTCCATCATACATATTTGTAGAGGATTGTTGCGAAGTAGTTTTAATCTTAACTTAACCACTATTACATTACACGCTCGTTTCCAATGTTTAAAAATCTATCCCTATTTATAATTATACATCTCGGCACCGTTAAAAAGCATCAAAGTCGCCCAACAAAACACAAGTCATTCTCGAGTATTGTTGAACTTGCGTCATAATAACGTAAAGTGGCTCTCCCCTTCAGCGTTAGTGGAAACTTTCCGAGATTCTTTTGTGAAGGCGCTAAAATTAACACTTCAACTGACGGCATAAGGAAATTTCAAACTTATTTTTGTAGCTCAAGTAAATAATAAAATACCTTTTCTTTTACTTTGTGCCTTATTAGTATAATACAATTTAATAGTAGTAAGTATATGACGGTCAAATCTTGAAACAGAATTAAATTGCTGAAATTTTGCATATATGTAATTCTATTCTATGTCATTCTATATCCAATATGGCGGAACAATTATTATTTTCTAAGCGCTACCATAATAATATGGGTGTAATTTGAAAGAGGAGGAGGTTTTTTTTGAGGAGAATATGAAAAATATTGTCTTTTTATGCTTTCTTTTGCATTTATTTTGCTTTTATGATAAATATGATTAAATCCTGTAAATATGAAATATTATGTACTTCCAATTAATAAATTCTGTTCAAATTTAAAAATCTTATTTGCAATTTTGACGATAAACTCGGATGGTAGCTCTAACAACGCCGGACTATTTCCCGGATAATTATGTTTCGACGCTACAAATAATTTGCGATACCAGGATGTAGATTTACATGTGCAGACTTCTATAGTAATGGCTATTTATTACCTTGTTCAACGGCTTAATGGCTTCAGATCATCAAATAGACTTCAGATCATCAAATAGACGTATTCACTACAATAATTGTTGTATTTTGCAGTGCAGTAAAATACTTGGAAATGTATGACAAACGAATAGCAAATTTCTAACGTTTGTGAAAGCTATTAGTAACAAACAAATCCATAAATGTCTTTGTCGTATTTAGGCTTCATGTTAATCAAATCAAATCAAATCAAAATCAAATCATTTTTTTTATTCAAAATAGGTTAATTTTAATCTTTACAGAGCACGTTTTGAATGTCAATACAACTACCACCACTTCACAAGGTGTTTCGTTATGGAGAAGAAGAGAATGTCAATACAATATATTCATATTAGTACGTGAATGAAATAAGTGTTTGTTCCTAAGGTTCCGCATCCAAAAAACGGAACCCTATTACTTAGCTTCCGTTGTTCGTTCGTCCGTTCGTCTGTCAGTCTGTTTGTTCGACTGTTTGTCTATTCATCATGGTAACGCTGGAAAACACAGGTATTTTCCAGCGTTTGTCGATTTATCTGTTAAACCGTAAAAAGTAGACAGTGTAGACACTTTAGAATTTTATAATACATGTAGGTAGTATGTACTCAATGTAACGGTATAAGGTGTGGTTGGATTAGTCTGAATTGGGGAGTGCCATCAAATTTTGGTTTTCATAATTATTTCTATTTTATTAATTAAAATTTATTTGGTTCTTCGTGCATTACAACCCTTAGTTATTAAGTTTGAATGTCTTGTATGAATCTGCCTAACACACTTCACACTACGATACATCAATGTTTAAAATTGACATATGGCAGAGGAAATTGACAATAGACAGTTGTAGCGAGGGTTTTACCGCCATTATTATAATGTACATGAATTCCTTAACAAAATCCCATAATAACCTAATTTAACATCGTGATAAAGTCAAAATAACCCGGATTATCCAGCATTTTTGTATTACAAAAACCGCAAGGCCACCATAAATTATTCCCACAAAATAACGTCTTATATCGTTAACTCTTGGGATCATGTTTCCAATTAGAATGAAACTCGATTCTAAAAAACCTCCGGCTTAAGAATTTTCCACTAAACTTTACTCAGCATATTTTCTAAGCAAAAGATTTTATATTGAAAGTGTCTTGCTGTTAGCGAGAAAAGTTAAGCGAGATAAGCGATTAAATTGAATAAATAGAGAATATATAGACATCATATTAATATTATAGATTATGTTATCAACGTATTATTGCTCAGCTGCTGAGTGTGTATATGTAAATAAATGTTTGTCTGTATGTCCTTTGTAGAATCTTAAACTATGCATTTGATCATATAGTCATGTGATGATCTTTAGCAAAGTTGTTGTGTATGTTGCATGTGTTGAGTTGGTACGATACATTTTTGACAGATGCTGCCACTGCTGCCAATGAAGGTACAAATTTTCAGTTATATGTATCTATGTCATGTGATTTTTAGGGTTTCGTATCCAAAGGGTAAAAACGGACTATTACAGGACTCTATTTCTCGAACCGTAATAGATGGATACTTGATTTCTTTTTAAATGCGGGCGAAGCTACAGCCATTGCTGGTAAGAGATATATCGCCAGTCGCTTAACCCGTGATAGTCCGATACGTTTGACTGACAAGGAAAATCTAATTGATAGATCAGCCACCGTGATTCTCGATTATGTTTCCACTTCCACTTATAACGTTGAACGAGCCACTTCTAAAAATTGACTTCAGTTTGCTTAACGAAAGTGATTGCGAGAAATGAAGTTATTGATTCGGATTTCCTCAATTTTGATACTTCCAGTATTAAAACGTTTGAAGTTTTAGATTTTATAAAGTTTTACTTTTTAAAAATCAAACCATGTACGGACTTTAATGAAAAAGAAGTAACGAGTGACCATGTCATACACTTATATTTTGTAAGATTGCAAAGTAAATAAGCAAACGGTTTACCTAATTATTTACTGTTATTATTTTTATTTTATTTTATAGGAGTAGCAGACGAGCATGCAGTCCTGATGGTAAGTGGCTGCTGCCGCCCGTGGACATCTGTAATCAACCCCAGATAGGATTAGATATTGCTACCTGAGGTCAGCCATTGATGCGCCACTACCCCTGAGGATTAAGTTGGAACGCCTCGGAAACGTATGTCTCCCTTACCACACCCTTCAAATCAGAACACAGCAGCACCTAACACTGCTATTATTAGGCAGAAATAGGTGAGGCGGTGGTGCCGCAATCGATCACAATGGGTTCTTCTACCACTTTCGAATTTACTGTTATTACCTAAATGTTTACTGACACCCACGGACATCTGTAACCAAGTCCATATAGAATAGAGATGAAAGAGGAGTCGAGCTAGTGGTACCGGCTAGCTAGCGTGAATCAGTTATTGTGTTTCGGTGCAGGAGTACGGATCCCGACCTATTTACTTAAGAGATAACCATTTTAGTCATCAGAAGTGTCAACGCATCTGGATCTCAAAAAGAACTCTAATCTCCAATATGATACAGATGTCCACGTGCAACAGTGATCATTTACGACCATACCAACATCCTGTGCTTTTAAAAGAAAAAAATAAAATAAGTGTCAAGAAAAAAACATTCCATCAAAACCATTACTCCAACCTACATTACCCCATTCACACCGGAAAAACATCAAATAATAAAACTATCGAAATCTCATCACGTTTCCATCGCGTTACCATAAATAAAGAATGGGAATGGCATCTGCCAAATAAATTTCACGTTCACATTGTGCGTCTTCGATATTTGTTAGGAATCAGCCGTCAGCAAAAGCCCATTCGCGTGAATTGAATTGATGGAACCGTGACTCTCGGATCAATAAGACGACGGTAAGGCCTTTGCTCGGAATATCATTAATAACTGTCCCATGTAATGCAGTGTTTAACAGTGTAGTGGTTAAAACTGAGCCTTTCAACAAAATTTTGGATGGTGGTAGAACACTTTGTGGTTCGTCTACGGCGGCACCACCTTCACATCTACATATTTCTGCCTTATATCAGTAGTGTTAAACGTCGATGTGTTCTGGTTGAGGGTGTCTTAAAGGAGCCATAGTTTTCCGAGGCGTGCCAGCTTAGTCTTCAGGGGTAGCGGTGCGTCTGTGGCGACCTCAGGTAGGAATATCTAATCCTATCTGGGGTTGATTACAGATGTCCATGGGCGGCAATAGCCACTTACCATCAGATGGACCACATGTTCGTCTGCTACTCCTTGATTATAAAAAAAAGTGTCTCTGTTTTTTAAGTTATGTGCGTATTAGTTAATTTCTCGTCACATTGTCCGATATTTGTTAGGATTCAGCCGTCAGCAAAAATTCATTCGCGTGAATTGAATTGATGGAACCGTGAAAACATTGAGGTGGAAATCTTTCTCATTTTTACAGGAGATTCGTGCCCAGCAGTGAGACATTACTGGAATGATGACAACTATTCCACTGGTGAGTACGAACCCATAAAACTGCATTTGTCTACTCACTCACATATCAGGCAGGGACCGCAACTGATAAAATAATATCATTCTGTACCGTGTGTATCAACATATTTATATCTTCTACACGGCCGCACATATTGGTCAGAACCTGTCATAGTATTGTACAGGAAAACATGATTTGGCCCGACAGATGTTATGTAATGCAGATACAAATCGGTGGAACGAATGTAGTTTGTTATATATCAAACGCGGATTGTTAAACATCACAATTTTGATAACTGTCACCTGGACGCACTTAGAAAAATCGGAAGACAATAAAATCTCACAAAGCTTAGCTCGGGTGTTTATTGCCTTAAAAATACAATGTCTGTTTTTAAAGATACCTTGCTGCCGTTAAAAGTTCTACGTTAAAAGAATAAAATATAGAAACTTAACTTAAAATACTAAATATATTTTCTTCTAATCAATACCCTTCTGTCGGTAAATAAAATAGGTAAATAAACTTGAACCTCTGTGGTTCGACTTCGAAGGTACTATAACCATACTTGTTTCTAATAATTGGTTTGATAGCAGACATACTTATTCGAGGGGTTCTAATGTTGTCCTCAGGTGAGCTACACCTGCAGCTGACCTCAAGTAGGAATCCAATTTTATCTGGTTTGATTACATATGTCCATAAAAGGCAGTTTTACCTAAAACCCCACACTAGGAACCCCTGTGTCGTGGACACACACATAGACGAATACACAAACACACAGATTCAGACAGAAATTTTTAATTCATCACTTAGATATTTGTCTGCCTCACATGTTCGCAAAAAAGAGAGACAAAACATAAAGCACCAATTGATCAATTTAGACATTTAATGTTACGTTACTGACACTATAGTTCTGATACAATCTGCTAGGGACGCTGATTGGAAATTGTATGGGCGAATACGTAAACAAATACCAAAACAGTCATTTGTCAAAACGTAAAAACTCATAGTAAGGGTAATGGTGACCTCGTGGTTTGTTACACACAAATCACTAACAAAAATATTTTCTATATATAAAAAAACCTTGCGATTTTTTTAAATCACTCCAGCAATCTGAAATAGATTAAAGATATCTTCAAGAAGTATTTTTTCTACCATAAAATATCCATTGATATTTGAACAAAAGGGGACACGAGATATCATCCAATCACCCAGAAATACGATCCAAATAATGGAAGAGATTTACTTCGTATTTTCAAGAAAAAATGTTTTTACATATCTCATTTTCGATACCCTAGATCTTTTTATGATATTTTTTGACGAGACGAATATTTTTTTTAGGTCGCTACTAGGTAAAAATAAGTTAAAATGTAAGCTGAAAAATACTAGGTGTGTGTTAAAATAATATTGCTTTGCCGTAGTGCGGTCGGAGAGATACTGCCACCCTTTTCTACCTTATAACAACAGTTTTAGCATTGCTGTGTTTTAGTTTAAAGGGTGTCGTAAGAAAGATACAGATATACATTCTGAAGGTGGTGGAACCCTCTGTGGTTCGACTCCGGCGGCACCTCTGCCACACATATTTCTGCTAATAACAGCATTGTTAAGCGCTGCTGTGTACTGGTTTGAAGGACGTGGTAAGGTAGATATAATTTTCCGAGGCGATCCAACCTAGTTCTTAGGGGTAGCGGCGCATCTGTTGCCGAAATCAGGTAAGAAATTAATCTTATCTGGGCTTGATCACAGATGTCCATGGACGGCAGTAACCACTTACCATTAGGTGGATTCCATGCTCGTCTGATACTCCTATATCTTATGATATATTATAAAAAAAACTTCCCCGCTCGAACAATACAAGTTCTGTGCATATAAAATAACTAAAAAAAACTTTAAATAATGTTTAAGCTTATTCGTTAAAATATAAAAGTTTCAGTTATAAGTAGACATTGAAATCGGTTGGATCTTAGAAGCACTTAAAATAAATCGACCAAAGCTCGCTAAGGTGACAGCTTAAGCACCTGAGCTTTTCATTCGCAGCTTATATCCAAACCGGATACGGAAAGCAGTGATTTAGTAACAGTAGAAATATATTATTTAATCTTTATGGAAGCCTTTTGGCTAATGTTTCGATTTCAATGTTGGTAAGAAACCATTATAACTATGGTCATATAATTAAATTATCCTTTAAATTTTCTATCGTATACCTTTTTAGTTATTATTTATTTTAGTTTTTTATTTCTTTTAATTTTCTGTAAGTTTAATTATAATTGTAAATATTTTACAGTTATTAAACTAATTAACACACCCCTTTTTAGTTGAGGTCATGTTCCGATCCCGTAGTATTATATCATAAATACTAGCTGACCCGGTAAACATTATGTTCCCATATAAATAAAAAATGTTAAAGGTGAACAACCCTTATCACTTAGGAATATAAAAAATAGATAGTAGCCGATTCTCAGACAAACTGAATATGCCTATAAAATTTGGTGAAAATCGGTAAAGCCGTTTCGGAGGAGTACGGTAACTAACATTTTGACACGAGAATTTTATATATAACTGACATATATATTCCTCCGTAAGTCTATACATATTTAATACGGTTTATTTCATACGATTTATATTACAAAGTAATTACAGTTTTGTATATGACCGGTGACAAAACTCTTGAAAGGTTAGGAAATCTAACATTAAACATGTTATCATAATGTTCTAAAAGTTATAATTATGATCAAAAAGCGTCTTACCCGTACAGATTCTTGCCTAACATTGAAGCAAATTAAGATTAGTAATTAATATAAAATTTTCAATATTGTCAAATGTATCATGTACTTTTATTACTGCTATAACTCATATTATTTTATTTAACTATATAAGCTCGTATTATTGTATTAATCTATTATTATTTAAAGTGGGAGATGGTCCAATTGATGTATCCAATTTATGACTTAATTCACAGCCAAATAATTAGGTCTGTTGCCTATATTAAATAGGCATCTATATTTTATTGCCTTCGTTTCAGGAGGGCATAGTTCGTTGAACCTCGAGATAGAGGCACTTTAAATAAATCGCCTGAAAGCTCAGCAAGGTGACAGTTAAAGCGCCGGAGCTTTTCATTGCAGCTTAAGCCTGAACCAGTAACTGGGAAAGCTTCATCTTTTGATTTATTTCCATGAATAAACGGTAGAAGTGACCATAATTAAGTTCATACTAATTCTGTATTCGACCCGCGTGGTTAGCGGTCAGCATACCGGTCTGACGCGCAAAGGGTTCCGGGTTCGATCCCTGGCCAGACAGATATCTGAATGATGAATTTAGATATCAGTTTCGGGTCTGCATGTTTGTGTTCGCTTTGTGTGTCTATGGCACCCATGATATAGGGAAGGTGGTACCCTTTGTAGTTCGATTCCAGCGGCATCACCGCCACACCTACCTATTTCTGCCTCATAACAGCAGTTATAACAGCATAACAGTAGTTGAGCGCTGCTGTGTTCTGTTTGAAGAATGTGGTAAGGGAATACTAATTCGAGGCGTTCCAGCTTAGTCCTCAGGGGTAGCGGCGCATCTGAGGCCGACCTCAGGTAAGAATATCTAATCCTATCTGGGGTTGATTACAGATGTCCATGGGCGACAGTAGCCACTTACCATACCACTTACCACCAGGTGGACTGCATGCTCGTCTACTACTCTCATATTGCATAAACGTATTCATAAAAAAGTCCCCCTTTCGCAAGCATTTATTAACAGTCAATTAAAAATTAACTAACTAAATATCACTAAAACATTAAGTAACATTAGCATCATAGTATTCTGAAACATTATTACGGCCACTGGAAATCAACTGAAACCGCTGTAACGTAAGAACGGTCTTTGCAGGGTAAACTACTCCGGATTAATAAGATTAATGCTGAAATATGAGGGCGGGGGATGATGAATGGGCAAGGGATGAAAAGTGCTGTTGTGGTAACTTGTATGGTATCTGATATTTATGTATATTGTATACCCTTAAAACCAACTCTGAAATATTTGGGATATGAAGTTATGGGACTTTCTGTAATGGATTAAATTAGAGTAAGGATCTTAATAGTGATAGAAAGATAGCCTAGTGGTTAAGAAACTCCGGGTCCGAGATTCAAAACCTCTGACATTTCAAAGTTACGTGCGTATTCATCATCAACCCATTACTCTCCCACTGCTGGGCACGGGTCTACTCTCAGAATGAGAAGGATTAGGCCATAGTCCATCGCGCTATATTGGTGCGTATTGGTAGACTTCACATACCTTTGAGATATTTTTATAAATCTCTCAGGTATGAAGGTTTCCTCACGATGTTTTTCCTTCACCGTTTAGCAAATTATAATTAATTTCTAATACGGACATAACTTAGAAAAATCAGCGGTAGGAGAGCCTGGGATTTGAACCTCGGACCCCTCGATGGAGAAGTCGAATTTCTTAACCACTAGGCTATCACTGCTGCTGTGGTATTAGAAATTAAGTAACGTTTGCTAAACAGCGAAGGAAAACATCGTGCAGAAACCTGCATACCTGACAAGTCTTAAAAAAAGTTTTCAAAGGTATGTGAAGTCTACCAATTCGCACTTGGCCAGTGCGGTGGACTATGGCCTAATCCTTCTCATTTTGAGAGGAGACTCGTGCCCAGCAGTGGGACAGTAATGGGTTGATGATGATGACCTTAATAGTAATAAGATCTTGATAGAAAGTAATCAATGGTATTTGATCGTTTCTAAATTCCTTACTTTTTAAACTCGACGTTTTAATCAGGGGTCCCAGGTTTATATATTAGTTGTACCCCTATTTTATTATGCATATAAAAATAATTGTCACTTGGTATAACGACTTAATATTTTCAGGCACGTAGATTACCTAATTTTTGTTGAGTTACAGCAAATCTTAGTAATCATTAATTTCTAATTAATAATAAACGCTTTTTACCCATGCACCACTCTTACTAAACTCTTGATATAGGTACTCCACACTCCTCACTGCTTCCTTGGCTATATATTAAATTCGAATCCACGAGTCCATGAATCCATAAATGTACCAATTTATTTTACAATGCCGTCAAACTCCATAAATAACCAACATTTCCTTATTATTTTGTTATTCTTTTATTCCCACCCCAATCGCGAAAACGTAATAACATAACAGGCAATTACCTAAAAAAATAAGAGAATACATTTATGGGAAGATACCAAGAGTAGGCCCGTTAAGGCAAATGAACTTGACGCTTATCTGTACATCTTTGCCGTCTTGCCAAACTCATTCTTGTGTAACTGTACTTGGTTTTGTGTAAAGATATAAAGAGGTGACAGCTTAGTGGCAAAGTCGGTGTCAATCAAGATGTCTGAGGTTCGAATCCCACCGCTGATTTTGACCGACTTCCCAAACAAGAGAGGTCTCTGCACTATCTAGTTTCACAGGAGGTTCCATTTCGTGGAAATTGGAAAATTTTTGCTACTTTTTCAAAGTTATGCGCGTAATAATCGCTTGCAGGTATTAATTAAACGGTGATGGAAAATATCGTGAGGAAATCTATTCGACTAAGAATTCTTGAAAAAACCTCGATGATTTACAAAGCGTACTAATTCACAGTTAGCCAGCGCGGTGAACTATGCCCTAAATTCCTCATACTGCGAGGAGACAAGGGCCCAGCAGTGGGACAGTAATAGATTGATAGTAAGACCCCTTAAGGCAAATTAACTTAGCGCTTATCTCTACATCTCTCTTCTGATATGTTGTCCAACTCACTGTTATATAACTGTTTGTTTTGTGTTTGTATAAGCATGTGATAAAGCCTTTTATAATATTAAAGTTACAAACGAGCATGCAGTCCGCCTGATGGTCATCTTAACAAATTAAGATAATATTCCTACCTGATGCTGAGCACAGATGCATTGTTAGGCGTGAGAACTAAGTCTGTCGTTGTTACCACACCCTTCAAAGCGGAACACTGCAGCGATTACTGCTGTTAAAATGCAGAATAAGTGAAACGTTGGTGCCTCGAAGCACAAAGGGTTCTTCCCTTACATATGAAATGTTTTTGCATGAAACGAAAGGATAAACAATCGTCCTTTAAGTTAACTGTAGGCGTTCTTGTAAATATACCTTAATTTAAGTGTGTGCTCAAATAAAGTTAAACATTTGTGTAGAACAATCATTTCTGACATTTTCCCTACGCATCTAGCGGAAAATTGAAAGGTAAGTGAACCTGAGGTACTTACCAAGCAAATAATTAACATTGTTGTAATTAATCAGTCTTGTGTGGTATCTCCAATTTAAAAATAAAGCTGTATTAAAGAAATTATTAAAAACAACCTTATTCGTAAATAGCATTGGTACGCTTAAACGGTGAAGGAAAACATCGTGAGGACACCTGCATACCTGAGAGATTTATAAAAAAAAAAAATGTGAGCCGTCACGGGACGCCTGGCAGATGTGAAACATCGACATTATTTTGTAAAAGTAATATGCAGATAAGAACATATTGTGATAGGAACTAAATATGTCATAATGATAAAATAAAATATTACGATTTTTTTCCAGATAACGATGACTATTTATTGAATTCGATTGCGCATGGCGACGCGTCGCCACACCGTACACACTACTGTACACGGCATGCGTCGCCACGCCAGAAATCGGTTTTACGTGCGGCTATAGATGTTTCACATCAAAAATATGTTATTAAAATATACAGAAAAAAATAAATTGGCTCCAATATATTAGTAAACTCAAGAATCTTAGCTAGTTATTTCAATATATTACTAAAATCGTAAATTATAAGTATCAATAATGAATGTTTCACAATAAATGCCACTATGATTAGAAAAATTAATTAATTTTTTAATGTTCATATTTATAACAAATAAGAAAAAACTTTCGTGCGCTGCACGCCATCAGCTGATTTTGAAATACAATTCTGTCAGTCTTAATAAATTTATTCTCTGAGAAGAATGACATTAAAATTAATTAATAATTTAAAAACATTGTATGCAATGATTTTTATGTGAATTTTAATCTACCAAGATAGTAGATTTTACATTTGCTGGCGCTCAAAACACACCAAATATACGCGTGCTTAATGCACAGATAAATGCATACTTTAATTATAAAAAAAATAATTAACTTACTGATGACTTGATGGTGTGTCATAGTGTGATTTTGCTTTCTTTGCAGAAGGCTGATCACTTTCACTCTCTAAATTATCACGGTCAGACATTTTATTATCAGAAAAATAAGCGGGCAATACTTAAAACATACAAAATACGTCAAGTGGTGTAAAACGAGTTAAAACGACTCCAGTCGCTCTCGCGCGGCGTAGTAATACACACGAATGTCACTGAACACGTTAAACGTCATTATTTTGAATTTTAAGCCTCAAAATGCCTTCTTGTGCAATGCATAAATGCAAAAATTATGCTCGAAAAAGAAACAAGATTCATGGAATCACCTATCACACGTAAATGAAGAGAAATTATTAAATTTTGTTTATTTTTCGTGTTCGATCCGCCATGATTACATGAGTAACCAGAAAGAGACAAAGTATGTTTTTTTCATTGACATGTCATGTCATTGACAAAAACTTTCATTGATTGAATTGAACTGTCATAGATCAATGAAAAAAATTTCATTGATCTATGACCATAGATCAACAGAACAGAGGTGACATTTTATTGAAGCTCACGATGTTCATACGTGTATGTTATAGTTTAAGATCCCACTGCTTAATTTTTATATTAGTGCTTTTTAGTCAAAATATAACTTTTTATAGTTTATTTTAATAAAATAAAATCGATATATGGGAAATTCTGTATCCTAATCTCTAAATTTTCTTCGATATCTGTGGTAAATAATAAAAAATATTACCATAAAATTTATATAGGATAGTATACGGTATTTTAAAATTTCTTTAATTGAATAAATTAACCTAAACATAATTTAATAAACAATCTTTGTATAGCCAGAAATTAATCCTCAAAAAGACCACGGTAAGATTATATAAAATTCGCATGTCACGATGTTAGTTACTGTACTCCTGCGAAACGGCTTTACTGATTTTCATCAAAATTTATATGCATATTCAGTAAGTCTGAGAATTGGCTACTATCTATCAATTTTCATATCTCTTAAGTGATAAGGGTTGTTCACCCTTAACATTTTTTTTATTTATATGGCAACACAATGTTTGCTGGGTCAGCTAGTACATTTATAAAATGTACACAACTTTGCAATTAATGGTCGTGTGCAAAATAAAACAATAAACATAAATTAGTAAAGATACTTCGCCGCCTTGAAATTGAATGAAGCCACAAACGGCTTATTAGTAAGTTTTTTTTGAATTCTTGACAAATAAAAACATTTTTAGAGAAAATTTACAAATAAATAACTAATACTGCGTAATTTACATAATAGATAAATAATTATTTCAAATATTTTAGGGACATTTTAGCACGGAGACGTGGCAAAACTTTTTTACGCAACTATTTCAATTCTCAAAACTGGGTACATTTTCTTGTTAGGAGTGAGTAATCTTTACTAATATACGATAATAAATATAAACAATTTTTAAATCGTATATTTTAAACCAGTCGATACATCTGTATAGATACATTCTTTCATCAAATTATATATTTATATAATAATAATTTATTTAGTTAAACTGTACTATAACATTTCTACGTAAACGATGTACTAAAACTATTATCGACAGTTCTGGACATTTTTTACCTTCTGTTCCATTATTTCATTGTCTTTGACAAGCATGAGTATCAATGAGAAATATACGTCCATACGTCCCGTTTTTAACGGGACAGTCCCTTTTTTCGATGCTTCGTGCCGTTGTCTCCGAAATGAACCGTTGCCATTGTCAATTAAGTAACAGTAAATATTATAATTGTGAAAAAAACATGGGGTGCTCCATTTATCAGTTTTCATAAAGCGCCCCACATTTTTTGCACAATTATACTATTTACTTTTCCTTAAATGATTCCTAGATTGAAAATTATTTTCTACTTTTTAGTTAATTTTATCATAAAATCGTGTTTTTTATTATTTCTAACTATATTTTTTCAAGTAAAAAGTATTTGACATAAAAAAATCGATGTCCCGTTTTGACTGAAGTAATTATTGGTCACTATATTCCATGGTCAATATTTACGTTTGCGTACACTTGAAACGCAAGGTCAAACACTAGTTGTCTTTTTTTATCACATTGTTCTAATAGCTCTGTCCCTTATAGAACATTTGTCTATGTAGTTAAAGGTAATCGTCGCCACGCCAGAAATCTTTTTTACGTGCGGCTATAGATGTTTCACATCAAAAATCTCAAAGGTATGTGAAGTCTACCAATACGCACTTGGCCAGCGCGGTGGACTATGGCCTAATCCTTCTCCTCCTTAGAGGAGACCCGTGCCCAGCAGTAAGACAATAATGAGTTGATGAAAAAGTTAATCATGCATTGTCAGTCAAACTAATGAGGGATGCAAAATTTTTGCTTCATCGGGTAAAAATTTGACCCTCTTCTTTATAAATGTGATGTTAGTCTATATATTATTCCGATGTACAGTTTCTTTGTAGAATTGTAAAGTTTCATTCAAATCCGTTTTGCAATTTTTGCTGCAAGAAGCGACACACATCCATCCATTCTCACAAACTTTCGCCTTTATAATATTAGTAGAATAGAATTAATTCCGAAAAATTCCTTGGCATCTTCATGTCACTTGGAATGAATAGAGAATATTTATTTACCACCCTAAAGAGGTATTCTAGGAAAACTAGACAGCATCATTTATCAGTGTTGTAGATGCAATTTCCTCGTCGTTGTGTAGAATAAACTATGCGCACAGTCTATTAAGGAGATTGTACACTGACCAGACGTGATAGGAATAAAAACCGGACGATAGAAAAGACAAAAACTGTTTTTCTTTATAATTACGCTTTGTTGCAATCTAAGAATGAAATCAATTTTTAGTACCAATGCGGATAACTGGTAATTATTATCAGCAAACCATTACTGTCCCACTGCTGGGCATGGGTCTCCTCTCAAAATGAGAAGGATTAGGCCATAGTCCACCGCGCTGGCCAAGTGCGTATTGGTAGACTTCACATACCTTTGAGATTTTTCTTTATAAATCTCTCAGGTATGCAGGTTTCCTCACGATGTTTTCCTTCACCGTTTAGCTAGTTTAGGTAAGTGTTTTTTATAATATAGAAGTAGCAAGCCATCATGCCATTTGATGATAGGTCGCCACTGCCACCCCTAACATCGTTAAGCATCACAAGCTAAGATTAGATTCTTACCTAAGGTTGACAACAGATGCTTTACTATCCGTGATAATTTAGTTGGGATGATTCGGACAAGTATATCTCCCTTACCACACTTTTCAAACCAGAACACAGCAGCGCTAAAGTAGTAGGCAAACATCGCGACATGGTAGCTCTCTTGTATCGCTTTACTACCTTTAAATGAGGCAGAAATAGATGATGGTGAAATGAAATAAGATGTTTCCGGAGTCTTTAAAAGCTTTTCTTTTTGTTCTTGATATTTTTTATAATCTCATTCAGATTACGATTTTTTCATAATTTGTTACAAACTTTTTTTCACAATTGTTCAGATATCGTGTCATAGTCAGTCAGTTCAACGCAGTGCACACACTCCTCAACAAACGCTCGTTTCGTATTGTGTGGAGAGTATGTTTTATCAGGAACCCATTCCCAGTGACAGTACTAATTGACTTTGCTATTCAGCTGAAATACTTCTGGAAACTGAAATAAAATAATTCCTTTTCTTTCCTTTATAGAGCTTTGACTGTTTTGATATATGGCACATTTTTAAGTACGTTGTTTTATTACCCGACTGCCAAGGAAGGGTTATGTTTTTCGCGCGTATCTTGTATGTTTGTCTTTCTTTATTTGATCCGATCTAACAAACGGCTGGATGAATTTCAACAGTTAAAGTGTCATTATATTTGTCTCAACGACCCGAGTGTCCTTAGATAGGTTTTAGTAAAAAAAAATCAAAATGGCGGATTTTTGGCGCGAAATAGTAAGACATTTAAAAAAAAAAGTTAACCGAACCTATCGAGTAGGGTATCAAATGAAAGGAAATTAAACGGAGATTATAAAAACATATTTGTATATATATAAAACAGTAAGGTGACTGACTGACTGACTAACTAAATGACTTTTTCATTTTTCAGAAATCAACGTACAGCCTAAACCAAGGACCTTACAGTTCTGAAATTTTGCACACAGGTTCTCTATATAGCTTGTATAAGTACTAAGAAAGGCCTTTTGGAAATTCTACCCTTAAGACGGTAAAATAGGGGAAAACAGTTTTTTTGAAATCCTTTAATTTTGAAGCAACTACTATAAAATTTTGTATTTGGCTTTTTGGATAGGAACAAAAACGCACTTATTTATCCCCCTCCGAAAAATCAACCCCGTAGAGGGTAAAATAAGGGTTAAAAGTTCATTTGAACAATCGTCAATTTTGAAGCAAACACTATGACATGTTGTATCAGGCTGAGTGATAAGGGTTGTTCATCCTTAACATTTTTTTTATATGGCAACACAACGTTTGCCGGGTCAGCTAGTACATATATACTCGTATATACACATCGAGATGACTGTCTGACTAAATGAGAGAGTTGCTGTGCCAGAGATCAACGCAAAGGGAAACCGCTGAACTTAAGCGTGCTGGAATTTTACACATAGGTTCTTTATATAGCGTAAATGAACACTACGAGGATAAAATAGGATAATATTGTTTGCACATCTTTTGTTTTTGAAGCAGACACCTACTATGAAACTTTGTATTTGGCTTTCTGGATAAAAATAATGAAATGCCTATTTCACTGCTTTTGGAAATTCTACTTCAGCCTTTTTGGTGCAGTCGGGTTTTTGATTTTTTAAATTAATTACTTGTAATATTGAAGTAGTTAACATGTAGTTCACCTGATGGTAAATGCTGGATAAGATTACTACATTACTACCTGAGATCGGCCACAGATGCGTCGCTTCCCTGAGGACAATGTTGAAACGTTTCGTATAAGTATGACCTCCTCACTATACACCCTTTAAACCAGAACACAGCAGCGATTAACACTGCTGCTACACAAAAATAGCGGCGGTGGTACCTCTGTGTTCATACCACAAAAGGCTTTACCATCTTTAAATGGGGCAGAAATAGATGATTATGCCTTCGGATTTGAAAAAAATATCTTTTTCTTCTCAATATTTTTCTAGTACTTTTTCTTTTTCAGATTCACATTTTTTTACAATTTTTCACAAGACTTATTATCACATTTTTAAAGGTTTTTAAGACTCAGTTCAATGCAGTGCACACACTCCTCAACAAACGCTCGTTTCGTATTGTGTGGAGAGTATGTTTTGTCAGGAACCCATTCCCAGTGACAGTACTAATTGACTTTGCTATTCAGCTGAAAACTTCTGTAAACTGAAATAAAATATTCCGTGTCGCTAGCGTTTTGTTTCGTTTTAAAGCTACGCTTTTGATATGTGGCTTGATTTTTAGTCCATGTTCTAATTTTGAAGTGATATAACAGTGTTTAACGCTGACCTGGTGATCGTATTGGTCTGACACGAAGTGGGTTCCGGGTTCGATCCCCGATCAGACAGATGATCTAAATGATGAAATAAAGTCTTGTACCCTTAGTATGATTTTTTACAAAAATGTCTGTTTTTGTATTTATTTACGTATTTGCCCAAACATTTCCAATCAGCGCCCCTAGCGGACTGTATCAGAACTCATACTAAGGGTACTGTACTGCTCTGTGTCTGAGTGGGTACGTATGGCATCTTCGAAACGGAAAAAACCCTATTTTTTTTTCTTAACTAAGCTCTTAACAATGTCCTATAGTAACTTAAACGTCGATTTTTATTTAAAAAAGTGAAAATAATTTCTGCAACAGACCATTATCATTTTAAAAGTGCATAGAAAAAACATGAATTATGTATGCGTAATGAAGCGAGTTCTCCTTACGGTCTCAAATGTGTAGAAAATCTAATTTGCATTTAACCAGTTACGTGGACTACACCTATGTTTTTAGAAGTAATTAGAAAATTACATGTAAAAGACCTCGTTAAATAATTTCGCGTATGTTTTTTTACATTGAAATAGCAAGTGAGGTTGTAGTTTTCCCAGCAATGGTAATTCCTTATGGAACAGGGATTCTACTTGCCAACCACAGACAGGTTGCTACTCTCAAGGGCTAATATGATGACCACATATTTAAGGCAACCGGCATACACACTAGAAAAAAAAAAAAACAGCTCTACCAACTTTTAAATATGATAGTAATAAAAAACGTCCGAGATAAATGTGCTACAAAATTCAAAATGAACTATTCACTTCATTGTAGTTCACTTCAAGTTCAAATGTTCAAAAGTTCAAATGAGCTATTGTTATTCATTTAGAATTTTTATTAATTGCCTGATTAATAAAAAAAACGTTATTAAATCTTATAAAAATAAATTTCCGCGACTTGTCAAAAGATGGCGCCACGAGTCCCTATTCTGAATCACGTTATTCAAGTTTTCTAAATGAATGTTAATTATATGTAAGCTGTGAACTTAAACTAACGGGTTAAAATATGAAATTGCTTTCCCGCAGATCTCTCTTCGTCAAGTTTAATTAATATGCCCTATAATTAGATTTAGTTTTTTTTCCTTTAGAAAAAAATATCTGAGTTTCTTTCAGAAAAAAGTATTTAAAATCGCCGTCCAGAATAAAAATCCGTACATTTTCAGCGTAAAGAGAAATTAACTAAGTGACTTGATGTGGTCAAAATAGTCAGTTGTTTTCAAATAAAGCGACTCAGGGAATGTTTCGACCAAAGCGACAATAAAATACAGTTTGCAACTGTGACAAGTTTTAATTGACTTTTCTATTTAGCTCCAATGTTAGCGGACATAGTTTTGTTTCACTACTTCGAAGTGTGTTAAAATAAGTATTTAATTCGGATTAGGAGTGGCGTTTCGGGGTTTATTGAGTTAGAAAATACTAGATTCTAAAAGTAGACTCATCATCAACCCATTACTGTCCTACTACTGGGCACGGGTCTTCTCTCAGAATGAGAAAGATTAGGCCATAGTCCACCGCGCTGGCCAAGTGCGCATTGGTAGACTTCACATACCTTTGAGATTTTTTTTTATAAATCTCTCAGGAATGCAGGTTTCCTCACGATATTTTCCTTCACCGTTTTAGCAAGTGATAATTAATTTCTAATACGCACATAATTCAGAAAAATCATAGGTGCGTGCCTGGGATTTGAACCTCGGATCCCTCGATCGAGAGGACGAGTTTCTTAACCACTAGGCTATCACTGCCGTTAAAGTAAACTGCCGTAAAAGTAGACTGTGGCAGTCAAAGTGGTTGAAACTAGGCCTCTCGAATCCAAGGTATCTCTGATTTTTCAAATCTATGTGCGTATTAGAAATTATGATCAGTTGATTGATTACTGGAGGTTTCACTTTTTTATGGTGAAAATACTATTCTATTGTACTTGTATGTTGCAGATTTATTTCTATTGCTTTGCTTTAAATTTGCTATACTTTGCTTTAGATTGACATAAATTGCTATCTATGTTAAGTACCATGATACTACTTATTACTTTCTACTTATATTATAAACTATTTCTTACTTTCATTTCATTTCTGTTCAGATGAAATTACTGTTTCGCAATTTTTTTTATACTATAAGAGTAGCAGACGAGCATGGAGTTCACCTGATGATAAGTGGCTACTGCCACCCATGGACATCTGTAATCAACCCCAGATAGGATTAGATATTCCTACCTGAGGTCGGCCACAAATGCGCCGCTACCCCTGAGGACTAAGCTGGAACGCCTCGGATAAGTCTGTCTCCCTTACCACACCAATATAACAATAACATAAGTAAAATAGACAACAATTATTAATTACCTAAAATACTTTGAATTCGTGCTCGAAAATACTTATGAGAGGAGTTAGAATGTAGTCATATGCAGAAATAACAGAAATTAATTTATAGCATCGTCGCAGTTATTAATATAATAATCAAGATCAAAGTCCTTTATAGTAAAATACAGTTTAATTTAATGCTTTTCAAACGTATATTGCACTTGTCTCTTGAAATGAAGATAGAATAACTTTAAAGGTCGTGAACCTATGACATCAGAGATTTGCATTGTAAATACATATGCTCTGAGTTGCCGTAGAAAATAATTAAGAGGTTGTAGATCTCGTGGTTAAGTATTATGGAGATGAACTTTTGTCTACCGTGAAGATTTAAGGATAGAATTCTTGTAGTTTGAGTCAGGAGACTCTGATGTATGTCTGTTATTATAATTGTTTACCGCATATTTTTTTTTTTTTTTTTTTTTTTTTTTTTTTTTTTTTTTTTATAATGTAAGAGTAGCAGACGAGCATGCAGTCCACCTGATGGTAAGTGGCTACTGCCGCCCATGGACATCTGTAATAAACCCCAGATAGGATTAGATATTCCTACCTGAGGTCGGCCACAGATGCGCCGCTACCCCTGAGGACTAAGCTAGAATGCCTCGGAAAAGTCTTTCTCCCTTACCACACCCTTCAAACCGGAACACAGCAGCACCTAACACTGCAGTTATTAGGTAGAAATAGGTGTGGCGGTGGTGCCGCCGGAGTCGAACCACAAAGGGTTCTACCACCTTCATATTTTCAATAAGTGTAAGAAATTCTCTACATCTGCCCAGTGCTGGCTGGTAGAGATTTTTTTTACATTATACGAGTAAGAGTAGCAGACGAGAATGCAATCCACCTGATAGTAAGTGGCTACTGCCGCCCATGGACATTTGTAATCAACTCCAGATAGGAATCAATTACGACTCGCGGTCAGCTACAGATGTGCCGTTACCCCTGAGAACTACACTGGAATTCTTCGTAAAAGTATATCTCCCTTACTCAAATTTCAACTCAGCAACGCTTAACACTGCTGTTATTAGGCAGAAATAGGTGTTGCGGTGGTGGCGCCGGAGCTGAGTTCAGCTGTAGTTATAAAGGGTTCTGCCACCTTTAAAGGCGTTTGTGTGATTTGTAATGATTTGTAAGCAGTGATAGCCTAGTGGTTAAGAAACGCGGCCTCTTGATCGAGAGGTCCGAGGTTCAAATCCCAGGCACGCACCTCTGATTTTTCTTAGTTATGTGCGTATTAGAAGTTAATTATCACTTGCTTGAACGGTAAAGGGAAAAATCTTGAGGAAACCTGCATACCTGAGAATTCTTAAAAAAAAAGTTTTCAAAGGTATGTGAAATCTACCAATTCGCACTTGGCCAGCGCGGTGGATTAAGGCCTATTCCACCTCATTCTGAGAGGAGACCCGAGCCCAGCAGTGGGACAATAATGGGTTGATAGCAATTGTACATAAACAGGTTTATAATCATACGTTTTGCACGAAAGTAATGGTAGAAATAGCTACCACAATAAAACCAAATAGCTATGTTAATAGTGCTTCACGTACCAAGAGAGACAACCAACACCAAATCACCGTCAGAGTTTCAGTTCGAGTAAAGTTTACGCAAACTTTGTGCGAAGTCGAAACCAGTGACAAAGACAGGTGCTGCAACAGACGAACATTTTAATTACTTCCAGTTTGACGTTCTAATTGTAGTCTAATTTCTTTGGGCTTTCAAGAAAAATACTTTATAAATTTGTTTATTTATAGCCTATTTATATTCATGTACCTACGAGTAGTAGTTAAATGGGTCAAATTTCACTCGAATCGTAAATTTTCTATTAATAAAACTAAATTTAAGAAAGTAAATACAATTTTCAGAAAGAAAAAAATGTCGTACATGGAAAACTATAATAATATACAGTTATACTATTTCCATTTCTTTATTTCTCTCGATGACAGATCGACGCCCATGTAATTTTGTGTTGTTTACGTTAAAATGTCACACAGATAACTAGAGATGTACTTCATGGACAGGTGTCAGGACAGTGATGTGCTACACATAATGATTACTATAGGAGCTATAACGATAAACGTAACACGATAACAGACCCGTTTTTTTTTACAAAATGTAAGAAACTAAACTACTGCCAGATAATTTTGTACAAATTTATTTACTATAATATTATATTACATATACTTATAATATTATATTTCATTACAAGATGTTTCACGTACAAATTTTTGATTGATAATGCCTACTTCTTTAAAAAAAATTGAAGCTATTGTAAAATAAGTAGGTTTTAGTCAGTAAAATGTCTTTCTTTCACCGTTTAAGCAAGTGATAATGAATGTCTAATACGCATACAACTTTGAAAAATCAGAGGTGCCTGGGATTTGAACCTGGGACCCTTCGATCAAGAGGCCGAGTTTCTTAACCACTAGGCTATCACTGCTCTTACTCCGTAAACGCGCTATTTTCATCAAACATCACAAATAATGGATGCCAATTTTACTGAAATCGATAACAAACAATTTAGCATTGCTTATGTATAAATCCAGCGAGGTGACAACCCTATTAACAATAGTGTCTAGTCTAGACGAATCGATTGTCACAGGCGCAAATTGATTCAATTATGTAAGTGATAGCTAGGGTAACCAGATTCGTAGGCATCACTAATTAAAATTCAGGACATCCTATTTTTTGTAAAGCTTTCATTTAAGTTCTTAAATTATTTCAAATTAATATGTTTTTTGTAGAAGTAATAAATTAACATATAGTCACTGGCCTATGGACATCTGTAATCCATATAAAATAGGGGTTCTACCAAAAACTGGTCACAGATTCGTTTCCATCCTTTAGAAATAATATTCCTCTATATCCAACGGCTACAGCGTTTTTATTACTGGATTTTCTTGAAACACCTTAAACTAATTGACGCAAAGGGTAAACTGAATGTCTAACGGAATTCTCTGTCAGTCAACCCTGGGTGAGGGCAATAATATGTTGTGGGCTTGTAAAAGACAACAGTCACCATACAATACAAATCAAGCATAAAATAGCATAGAAGTTTTGAAAGTTAGCCAATCCAAAACCTTCCACTGAAACAAAAGAACGCTAGAAATAAGTGGGGTGGTACCTCCCCGGCCGAACCGCAGTAATTCTAGAAAAGCTTTACTAAGTATAACTCATATTTACAAAGTTATGAGTCGAGACATATTAATTACAGAAAATTTCAATTATTACTATGTGAATAGCGATACAAGTTCATTGGCCCTTAATTTTATGAGATTAAGCTTATAACAGTGTTTGATCCAATCTACGCAGCTTCATTAATCTTTTGCTTCAAAGATTTTCGGAGAAAATATCTTGTCACAAACAACTGTACAAATATGAATAGTATTTGAAACTATAATTAGATTTATTTTTACAGCACATTTTAATATAAAAGATTGATCGGGTAGTTTAATAATGGATATTTTAATAACATTGATTAGTTATAAATAGATGGATTGATTATTTAAACAAACGTTGAAATAAGGATACAATAATAAAATACAATAACGCTTTTTACACTCATCATTTTCAACATTAAGATATTTGCCTGACCGGGGATCAAACCCGGGGACGACCGCTTTACCACGCCCATGGTTACACAAACGCATTGGAGCAGAGAGCTCTAAAACTTCCCCACTTAAAGGAAGAAACTCGTGCCCAGCATTACAAAATAAAAAGTAACAGCAACTTATTCATTTCAGCATACAATCAATACACTATTAGTAGATGAATTGTAAAAGTTTATAATAGGAAGGAAAATCCAACTAAATACAAACTTATGGTGTCGCTTTCAATACTCTATCTGAGGAGCGATCCCGTTAATTTCCAAAGCCGTTTCAATTATTCGTACATGAATAGCACAAGTTAAATGTTTAGCGATATTACAGACTTAGCTTATTAGTGTTTAATAAGCGTCTTTGAAGTACCTTCATTAGTGTGTGACTTCTAAATTAAATATATTTTGGAAAAATAGTTTAAAAATATTTCGGATATTCACTTAGGGTGGGTTCCATCGAAAGCCCCGTTTAAGTTAAATATAACAGTAACTTTGACGGTAGCGATGGAATGTCAAAATTTTGTGTTGCATCAATTTATTTGTCACTAGCTGACCCGGAAAACTTTGTACCGCCTCAAAATCTATTCATCAAATATATTTCATATAAAATATAGCCTATGTTACTCGTGGATAATGTAGCTTTCGAATGGTGAAAGAATTTTTAAAATTGGTCCAGTAGTTTTTGAGCCTATTCATTACAACCAAACAAACAAACAAAGTTTTCCTCTTTATAATAATAATATTATTAAGTGTAGATTAACGTCATTTGTGTCGCTGTCATCGCAATTTTTAGTGGACATTGACAGATAGGGAAGTTGACAAATACAGTAACTTTAACCGATCGAAATCGAGCGGTTAAAGTTAAGTATTAGTTATGATGTAATTTCAACCTCAGCTAAAATGTTGCACTAATTATTTTTTTAACAATAGATTTGACGGTTGGTTAGGCTTCTGTAAATGTTAAAGTTACATGGTGCAACCCATCCTAAATAAAATATAAAACTAACCGTCAGATTGCGCTGAGGTACTAGGTAGTTTTTTCTCATCTTGTAATGTTTCACATTTCGGAATATTAGATTATATCAGTTTATTTCGCATGAGGATTTAGTTTAGTGCAATTAGGAATATCTGTGTACTGCATCCTTCAGCGATTTGATACTTCCGGATGCAGTACAAGTACTCATGACTATCCTTTTAAAATATTCAGGAAAATATATATTATACTAGCTGACCCGGCAAAAGTTGTTGCCATATAAATAAAAAAAATACGTGTGGCACTCGGAGACTGCCGCGGTAAAGCTATTGCATAGCATTTTTTATCAACTTATGCAAATTGCAAGCGTGATATTTCAAAAAGTCATTAACCCGTCAACTGGCGTGTGCGCCCCGGGGCGCACAGATCTGTACTAAAATGTATCACCGCTGTGCCGGTCGGAGTGGGGGGTGTTAGGTTTTTTCGTTACGGAATTTCTGGATTCGGTCTCCACGCTCAAGGCCCGCGATAGAAGCTATGCAATAGCTTAAAATATTAAGGGTGAACAACCCTTATCACTTAGGGGTATGGAAAATAGATAGTAGCCGATTCTCAGACCTACTGAATATGCATATAAAATTTGGTGAAAATCGGTCAGGCCGTATCTAAGGAGTACAGTAACTAACATTGTGACACGAGAATTTTATATATATTATTATTAACTACCAATTATGTGGTTTGTACATGAATCAGTGTGATGTGGTTCTAACAGAAGAGATAACAATCATTGCAACCCATTAGTACAAGTAGACGTGTTACTAAACGCTAACAGTACCCTTACCATGAGTTTTCAAAACATCCCACAATTTCACGTTACGTTTGCTCAATCCATTATTCTGTTCCCTTTGCTTCAGTAGACTGAGTAAACGTAACAATAAGTAAGTGCTCAAGTATTTTTGTCTGCCTCACATGTTCGCAAAAAGAGAGACAAAACATAAAGCGCCATTTTGTCAATTTAGTCGTTTAATGTTACGTTACTGACACTATAGTTCTGATAAAATCCACTAGGGGCGGTGATTGGAATTATATGGGCAAATACGTAAACAAATACCAAAACAGTCATATTTGTCAAAACGTAAAAACTCATGGTAAGGGTACAGTACATATTCTCTCGGGATCGGTTATATTGCGGATTGCGTTCAACACTCCTGACGCCTATAAAGTTTTACAGCGTACGAGTGACGTCAGAACACGGGTTATACGTATTGTTATGGCTGTTTTATATATGGGTAGTAACAGCTTTTATTGAAGGTTCCTTGTATTTTCTTACGTTTGAACTGAAATGAAACGAGACGGAAAGAAATTATACGAAATGAATACATATGATACGAAATAAAAGGAAATGAAGTAAAAATATTTTATGAAATGAAGATAAATACCGAAAGAAAATGAAAAAAAATATATAATTGTCAGGAAATAAAACGTTGAATGAATAAAATGGTGAATGCACGATGCATTTCAACTCCTCAAGAGTTCAAGCTTTCTATGGCCATTCAGAGGGCCTATCACGATCTTTTAAAAACGTCCTAGTTCAGGAAAGTTTTATTTCCTCCTTAAAACAGTAAAATATTCCGTCATACACAGTTGAACAAACTTAAACCCTTATTAATTTTTCGCTTATCCATTGTATAAAACTATATGAAATTGTTATATTTTGCTTAAAAAGTTAAATTTCCTGCACGAAAGGTAAAAGTATGATCAAAATAATATTGTGTTAAGAAGTGGTAGTAACCCCCCGGTAGGTTATTTCTACGTAATAACAGCAGTGTTAAGCGTTGCAGTGTTCTGGTTTGAAGGGTGTGGTAAGGGACACATACTTATCCGAGTCCATACAATGCGCTAAGTGAAATGTCTGACCCTTTACTATCAAAATTTATAAAACAAAATTCATAAATTTAAACGTTAAAAACAGAAACATAAACCCAACAAGAACTTTCTACAATTCATTCAAAACAACGTGTAAATCAAAAGGATTTTGGAAGTGTACTCAAAAATATCATCCTTAGAAATTCGCAAAAAGGTCTTCCAACGTTGGGTTGAAGAACCCTTAAAAGAAAAAGTAATAAACAAATAATAAAGCCTCCGGCCGCAACAATATTATATTCGGGATAAAAATAAAATATACGCCCGTAAGCCACTTGTTATTATATTCTTTGATCTCGCAAAATGTGTACACCAGCGGCGCTCAAACTTTTTCCCCATAACAGTATATTTGTCGCTTTACGATCTTTATTGTGCTAACAAAGAATTAAATAGAAGATTTAGTTGATAGGTCTACTTGTTTTTACGCAAGTTTGGAAGTGCCAAGTTGTTGGATGTGGGAGATATGAAAGAAAATTTGGATAGCCCGCAACTTGTAAACATTTGTCTGCAACTTGTAAATGTTGTTTTGTTTTCATTGGAATGAAACTGAATTGTATTTTTGCATCATTGCAAAGTAATCATACAGATCTTATATAGATTTTTTTACTCAGATTTAGAGGTATTGCAAACATGATGAATCCATTTGACATTAAGCTATTAATTTATTTTAGATATTTACAGATTGTCATCTGTCAGAGACAAAAATAATTGACGAATTGGGATAATAAATATAGTTCAATCCTCGGTTAAGTATCTGTCTACATATCAATAATGCATTAGATATTTCTTCTAGGTATTTCTAAGTAGGTATTTATTATACTATAGCCACGATACAAATATCTATAGATCCTTATACTGTGCTATAGCTGTACTCGTACATCATTATTTTTATTTATTTATTTAAATATTCTTTATGAACCTTACAGAAATGTAAAGGTACAAAGGCGGACTTAATGCTATAAAGCGTTATATGCCAGTCAACTGCCAGTTATTAGTTATACTATGTGTCACATGCTTTCAACGACAAATAAAATTTGAGTTAAAATATAAATATGAGCATAAAATAACTTGATTTTATTTTTATTTCTAGCCCTTTTTTCTGTAAGAGCTCATAAATACTAAATCAAACATAATTCACTACTCAAACTTCGTAAAATATTTATGTTCAAAAGGAAAGTTAAACCCAACATTAATTTCCAACATTCAAATGTAAAATGTTGATGACATAACGCTTAAACTTTGAGAAGCGCAGATCTCGAAAAGGTGCTGTTTTTTTCGCATGCAAAATGAGTTTATAATTCTGAGCACTGAGGCGTTCCGTTTCGGCGTAGGGGTGATTTCAATATTAGGCATGAATTTCCATTAAAACTTTCACATTAAAAGTCTAGAATATTTGCATTTCATTTTAACGAACAAATGTGACCACTTTTTGTACGACATAAAATGAGCATAAAATCCATGTGGCAATGGATAGGAAGACTCATTTATATTGGAGAATCAGACGAGCATGCAGTTCACTGATGGTATGTGGCCACTTTCATGGACATCAGTTAACAGTGGTATTATAAGGCGAAAGTAGTTTTTTCTTTTATAATATAGGAGTAGTAGACGAGCATGCAGTCCACCTGATGGTAAGTGACCATTGCCGCCCATGGACATCTGTAATCAACCCTAGATAGGATTAGATATTCGTACCTCAGGTCGGACACAGATGCGCCGCTACCCCTGAGTACTAAGTAAGAACGCCTCGGAAAAGTATGTCTCCCACACCCTTCAAACGAAAACACAGCAGCGTGCTGTTACGAGCCAGAAATGGGTGTGGCAGAGCTGCCTTCAGAGTCCAATCACAAAGTGTTCTACCTTCTAATTCTTCGTTATAATACTGAGATAGCAACGCGTATGCAGCCCACCCAATAATAAGTGATAATTCTACGTAGGATATCATTTCTACCTGAATCCTATAGATACTCCGAGGACTAAGTTGGAACGCCTCGGGAAATTATGTCTCCTTTACACCCTTCAAACCAGAACACAGCAGCGCCTAACACTGCTCTTATGAGGAGAAATAGGTAAGTTGGTGGTGCCGCCAGAGTCGAACCACAAAGGGTTCTACCTCCTTCAAACTCCATATAGAAGAGGGGCGTACCTGAACTCTACGGCATTGCCACTTTCAAGAACAAAGGCTTTTTACGTTAGCAGGTAATAGTAACAGAAGGATAAAGATTGCCTCATATGTTAATTCTAACTATGGAAGTAAATTCTCTAACTCCACAACTAAACCAGTAAAATGCATTTAACTGCAATACGGGAGTTACGGAAATACGTTGAAGTTCCGCTAAACAGTAAATTTGCACCAGATGTACCGGATTTAATTGCAACAGAAATGTCGCGATTATGAAGCGTGTAATTGCGATCCTCGCAATCTCTGTGCCTTTTGGAATTTCACGTTTTGCTGTTAATTTTCACCGCACTTGATACCTGTGGAAATGGATCTTTGTAGGTTCCGTTCCAATTACCTGTAGTATGTTATTTATATACTACAGCTGGTGGTAAGTTACTGTCGCTCATCTGTAATTACCCCACTTGAAATTAGAGCCCTGACGTCGGCCGTAGGTGCCTGAGATCTAAGCAGGAATGTCGTAGCAAAGTATATCTCCCTTACCAGACCATTCTGGTGGAATCACCGCCACATCTATTTCTGTGTTACACAACTGTGTTACACGTTTCCTGTGTTCCAGAACAACAGTGCAGTAACAATTGTGGCCGACCTCAAGTAGAAATCTCATTTTATCTGGGGTTGATTACAGATGTTCATAGACAGTAATAGCCACTTGCCATCAGGTGAACTGGATGCTCGTCAGCTATTCATATATTATAAAAAAACTCTTCAAGCGAAACACGGCAACTCTTAATATTGTTGTTAATAAGCAGAAATAGACTATCTAATTAGAGGCTAATAGAACTAACTATGCAGAAGTATCTCCTATACGCTAGAAAAGTTCCAGAACTGATATTACGTTCCTGATACAATATACTTTTGTTTCGAAATTTATTATTCACGTGAAGATACGCCGTACTGCCGGCTTTAATTAGTATCCCGGAATAACGGGTTTTAAGTTTTTTATTTTGCCGTCGGGTTTGTATAGATTTTACCGTCCTTTTAAGCTAATTAGGTTTTGTTACTGAGGATAAATATCTTATTAAGGTACAAATTTCGGAAAACGTCCATGTAATTTGGTACTATAGAAAAATAATTAATGCCGAAAAGGGTAGAGTTTACATGACACTGACCAAAAATACCTTACATCTTCAGTAGCATTACCATGAGTTGGCATAGATACGCCACTTTAGAAATTGTAAATAGAAAACTATTGTCATTTCCTAGTGAATAACATAACTACTGTCGTTACGGTATTTCTTGACAACGTCTGTCAAATTAATGACTCATGGGACCGAATTTGTATGGCAATAGATCATAATGACATTCGCTAGCGATTTGATTTCGATAGGTTTTTTACGTATCGAGTTACGTCACTACGGATTTTAGTTCTACGAGTAACCACCAGAGGCGCTGTACAATTTTTCATACATTTATTTTACGCAGTCGCTAGCGAGTAATACTTTTGTAAACTCATGGTAGTCCTACTGAGGAATAATTTTTAATACGTATCTCATAAACTGTATCTGTCTTTACTTATCATTAACTAACTTTACTTATCTCAGTAACTTATTGTTTCCTGTCACGCGGGTGTATGTCGTACGCGTCTTTTAACTCGCTGCTTTACTAACCGCATATGTGACATCCCATGACAGGAAAAGTTTCCATGATACGGTAGGATGCAAGCAAGACCCATGCGGAACTGATCAGTAAGTGAATATAAGCCCGAGTGACAAGAATAAGGCGCTGAGAATAAAAACATCGGTAATACTCGAAAAAGTAACCAATGAAACGATAGGTTCTCATGAGGACCAAATCCGTACGTGAACAACTCGCGTGACAGGAATAAAGCTCTAATTAAAACATCGGTCATATCATACCTGTAGTATACACACTTAAAAACAGTATATTTAGTGATTTTTTTATATTCAACCGTTTTTCAGTAACGTTATCCGTTCTCAAAATTTTATTCTAACCTTTTCCCTCTAAGGCCAAATGTGCTGATATGGAATAAATTCGATTATTTTCTACGTTAAACACATTCAAAGGCATAATAAATTTGTAATTTCGCCACGACTCAGCAACTTCATTGTGTGTTACAATTCTTTCAAGTCAATACACATGTATAGAGGAATTATGACTTGTGATTTTCTTCAATGTATTTTGGTTTAATGTCTTCTATAACTTATAATTTAGATATTCTTTATTAATTTTCATGAGTATAATTGGCAGTTACTTTTTGTACATATTTCTACTAATAGTCTTCCAAATGAATATCAATGGATTACACTTCTTCGAATATTAGTGTTTAACCTTATTCCTTAGTTATATTTTTCAATATGATGTTTTCTCTATTATTACGATTACGTATAATACGTAGTATGGAAACTACACATACCGTCCCTTGAAGCCTTAAAACCAAATGAGAACTGTTATCACTGTTATCAGTTGCAAGGTTTTGTTTTGTCTTTATCTAGTTCCATTTCCTTTTCTTTATTTACATTTATTTCAACTATGCTAAGTTTATAATCTTTTCTGCCATTATATTATCAACCTATTTCCTATTTATTTTGAAACTTATATAAATCTTGACTTTATTTCAGTTTTATGAGTTAAATTTATGTTTTAAACTTTCTTGAAATTTACAAATTAAAACATTTATGATACAAATGCTAACATAGTTCTCTTGAGTGCCCATTTTGCCGACGGAACATGGCAGTTTACCATCCGCACCGATTTGTCAAGTTGCCAAGGGTCTAGTAAGCTTTATTGTGGGTTGTTGGTTGTTGTTTATGAATAAATTACCATCTGCCTATATTTGTCTTCCAGCAAAATAGGTTTAGACTCTTCGTGGTTCAACTGCGGTAGTAACATGGCGAATACATCTCTAATGCTTTTCATTTGTAATATGTCATCTTTGGGTTCTATTGGGAAACTATCGACACGCAGTTTTACCAGTTTTATCAATGTTATTCTATATTATAATATAAAACAGAGCATCCATAGGACTCCACGTCCTCGACCCATTACTTTCTTACTCTTGCCTACAAATGAAAGGAAATAGTTAATCCCGCTAGCCAAGTATGTATTGGTGTTGATATCGTTCATTGCTTAAGCAATTGATATTAAATTTCTTATATGCATATAACTTTAAAAAACCAGAAGTGCATGTAATTCTTACCTCGGATTCCCAAACTGTAATATCGAGTTTTTCATAATAGTCTTAAATAGTAAAGCACAAAGCTCCTCTCTAAAGAAAAAATAAATATACTGATCAAGTTTTGATATGAAAATACATAGATAAGTGTAATGATAAGGCCTTTGTCGTTGTGTTGCGACATCGTTTCCTCACGATTTCCATCACAAAAGGATACATTTTGATCCACTTTCGGATTTTTGAATTACACTGAAGGATTTTTGAATTAAAGCAAATAAAAATACAGCAACCAAGATCAGAACTCGAGAAAACCTAATTTCTTTACAACGTAAACAGGAAAATGTTGAAGACGCTCTTTTATCTGATAATCCGGTTAGATTATGCTGGAAATAATATTTCGTGGAACATCTTTATAGCTGGAACAATATTCCAAAGCACGTTTATTTTGTAAGCCTTTTCTTCGCAACTTCGGTATTTATAAGTAAAGAAAAACAATTTTTTAATCTTTCCCGCAATAGATATTTTATAGGAAAAGCAGCACATTTTTTTTTATTATTCATATCTTCGCTAATATTAAAATTGGACTTAGTACTAGAAATTACTAGATATTCCTACCTGAAGTCGGTCACAGATGCGCCGCTACCCCTGAGGAATAAACTGGAACGCTTCGGAATACTATGTCTCCCTTACCACAAATCAAACCAGAACACAGCAGCATTAACAACGCTGTTATGAGGCAGAAATAGGTGTGGCGGTGGTGCCGCCGGAGTCGAACCAAAAAGTGTTCAACCTTCAAAACATATGCTCGAAATACATTACCTTCGCATTAGGCTCAGAAATGGATGTCAATATTAATTATCTTTATTGTCACCAAAGATTTATGTATAACTGAATTGTGTCGACACGGACAAGCAAAGTTAAAATTAACTCTATCGATTAGCTAAGAGGTGAATAAACTTCACGGTTGACTACATCTTTAGGGGTGAAAACAAAATACAAAAGAGGATTAGTAAATGTTTAACTAATAATAAATCTCTGTATTTCCTGAATTTTGCACTAGTATTTAATAAGGATTACTCTTCTTTTGGCGCTCTGGGAAAATAAATTAGAATGTATTTTTAGCGTGGGTCGAAGTTGGGCGCGCTGTTGTAACACATAATTTTAAATAAAGTATTAATTATATAATGCGTACAAGTACATAGAGGGTTTTATATAAAATTGGAGTATCAAATGAGCAAATTAAATTAAATCCAAAAATATTTTATTCCAAGTAGGTCCTTCTCAGAATTATTTTTGAACGTCAATTATAATAATCTACCACCGATTTTCAAGGCAGTCTAGTCCACCATTAGTCCACTAATTGTTAAATACTCGTAGGGTTCGTTTCATACGTACAAATTAAAAAGCAGTGTTTAACTGCTATGATAGCAAAAATACTCACTAGTGAATTCACAGTGGAATCACGAAGAGTTCTCCAAAATTTGTAGACCATCTAGAGATACATTAATATCTGACATGAAATCGAACTTCTAATACATTTAAATACCTTACCTTCCCCAGAACACAATAGCGATCAGCGTAAGGCCTAAATAGGTGTGACAGCGGAAAACGTCCGCTAAGAGGGTAGACAGATATAAAAGATAGAAAAAGAAAAAATGAACAGAGTACGCTCACGGAATTTAATCGTGTCAAATGTTTTTTTTAAATCTTTTTTACGGATGGCTAGACCAAGGAGATTTTAAAAATTTACTCGTTTTAATGGAATATGAACACGACGAAATCAGATTTGTCAATTGAGGTTGAAGATGATATTTGAAATTATATAGTACAGTACAAGTTTCAGGATTTTTGTACTATTGATAGACAATCTAGTATTTTGACAAGCATTAAAATGACAACAGAAAATTTTATTTACCCATTATCTCCGATTATTGAGTCTGCCTATAATATATAGTCTAAGTCGGACCGTTACGTGCCAGGCAGTTTTACAGACAGTTACAGAATTTATAATATCTCTGCATACGGTTCCCGGTTTTTGAAAATAAAAGAAACTCAGGATTAGCCATACCCTTGAGGACTAAGTTGGAACGCCTTGAAATATATATCTCTTTTACCACGCCTTTCAAACCGGAAAACAGCAGCGCTTAACGTTGCTATTATTAGGTTGGAATATGTGTAGTGGTAGTGCTTCCGAAGTCAAACCACGAAAGGTTAAACAATCTATTAGAATTACTAAGTGTACCCAGAATCAATTGATGAAAAAGGAATTGGTGTCTCCTAAAACAGCAGTCACTTAGATTATGACACTCATGTATCTTAAAATATTGTTATTATTAGAGATAACTAAGCACGTGGCAACCCTGAAAACAGCTCTAATGATATTACTGTGTTCCTACAAATTGAAACTGAGCCAGATTTCATGTTCCACTTGCAAGGCGTTAATCATATCTAGTTTACTGTCTACCTCATTTCCACTGTGATCGAGTGTACTTGCAAGTGGAACATGGTTTAGTTAATTATTTATTTAAAGCGTCATCTGCAAATTATTGGTAACTGGTTTACGGCCCTTCTCAATAATTATTCTATCCAATGTTTTGCCTATCTAAGACTGATATTTGACGATTTTTGGCGATTTCTTTAGAATGCAAACTTTTGATAGGTTGATTATTAAAAATGGGCGTACGTCGTATATCCGGCCTCTCAAGAGAAAGGTTCAAACAAGCACTCACTACTGATTTTTCGAAATAAAGATGAAACAAAACGTCGCAAGGAATCCTGAGCCTGATAGATCAATAAAATATTCTCAAAAGCATATCAATTTGTACTTAGCCAGGAAAGTAGACTATGTCCTTCACCTTTGATTCGGATAGGGATCCATTCCCAGTTCAGTTCACAGACACGTTACCACTCCTGAGGACTGAAATAGGTTCACATTAGAAATAGGTATAGTGGTGGTACTTTTCTGGTAACATACCCAGTTCTACCACCAACTCCTTAGAAGATTGCAATACACATCGCAAAATCTATTAAGCAGACTACAATGCAACGAATTTCTTTTCTGAAAACAGTTTAAATTGATAAATGACCGTAAAATCCTGTCCAAACATTAATAGTTTTCTTGAAAAGCAATAGAATTTTCAGCGAAGAATTATTATAGTTTCAGTCTTTATATTTCTTTTGTACTGGATCTGGGGTAAATGTAATCCATCAAACTTAAATATACAAGAATTAAGGTCACCTTCAACTACTGGGTCGAAACAAAGCCCTTCTAATCTAGAAGACTAATAAATCTTCTTTAGAGGAAAATATAAAGGCTATTTTATGTCACATATTTTTTCAAGCTCCAATTAATGTGAAGCGCCTAACCTTCTGAAGGTGAAGCTTTTTGATTCGGACGACACGACACCGGCACGGCACCGACATCGACAACACGACATTGGTAGATATTTTTTTCATTTCATAAACACCTTAATTTTTTACATTTATTTCGTTGGAAAAACGTTTGGCATCCTTTTTGAGAACATGGGCCACATAGTAGCTACATGAGATATTGGCAGGTCGCATTCAGTAGGTAGTAGTTTGAAGTTTGAAGTAGTTTTGAAGGTGGTAGAACCCTTTGTGATTCAACTCCGGCGGCACCACCGCCATACCTATTTCTGCCTAATAACAGCAGTGTTACGCGCTGCTGTATTCCGTTTTGAAGGGTGTGGTAAGGGAGACATACTCGTACTTTTCCGAGGCGTTCCAGCTTAGTCCTCAGGGGTAGCGGCGCATCTCAGGACGACCTCAGGTAGAAATATCTAATCCTATCTGGGGTTGATTACAGATGTCCATGGGCGGCAGTAGCCACTTACCATGAGGTGGACTGCATGCTTGTCTTCTACTCCTATATTACAAAAAAAAAGTAGTCTGAAAATTTGACAACCAAAAAACCGAGATATTAAGTCCGCGGACCGTGGGTTAACGACCGCTAAGTTACATAATTCGTCACAATAATTCCTATTTTGTAAAAAAATATGAGATATATAGGAGTAATATTGTAAGAGTACGAAATGTACAGTACTACAAAAACATTCAGCACCAAACCCAAATGAGTTGCATGAAATTTCATTATGTTTTAGGTCGTTCCATCGGTGACTATTAATTTTCTAAGCCACTTAGTTCACCACGACTAGTGAAGCGACAAGAAATTATAACATCAACTATAACTTAGGATGTTGGTGGCCTTATATCACAATCTCGTTGTTTTTTTTTTATAATAAAGGAGTACCAGACGATTTTGCAGTCCACCTGATAGTAAGTGGCTACTGTCGCCCATGGACATCTGTTATAAACCCCCGATGACCCTGAGGACTAAGCTGGAACGTCTCGGAAACGTCTGTCTCCCTTACCACACCCTTCAAACCAGAACCTAACAGCGTTTAACACTGCTGTTATTAGATAGAAATAGGTGCATGCTCGTCGGCTACACCTAATCTCTCTTATCGCCCTCAGTGAGACAGACTTCGGCCTATGAGTATCGTTTATCACAGCCATGTGACAGTTATTAATTCAGCCGGATCTGACTTTGATGTGTAAAGTCGATGAATAATTCACAAACTATCTTTGGTACAAGGTAGTCCATTTGGTATTCATCAGCTTCCTCTGATCTCACAGTAATTGAAAGTGGGCAGAAGATAAAGTGAAATACCTGAATAAAATGAATATATTATAAAGTTGTTCATATTTTAATATGCAGATTGCAGGTAAATAGAAAATTCTTGTGTATATGTTGCAGGCAGGTTTAGCCATTCAATTAAGCGCCTAGTCTCTTTACTAAATGTTTAGCTTTAGTATTTAACTAGATGACCCGATGAACTTCGTACCACCTAACTATGAGTGACTATCTGTACCTCGTGGTTTCACTCGTGTAATTTATGTATTATGTCCATAAACTACTGGTAAATATTAGGAAATGGCCACAGGAGAACAGGAAAATAAAAAATACAATTAAATAAAATTCACTCTACCTCTCTGCACTCTGTTATTTTTTTACCGACTTCAAAAAGGAGGTGGTTATCAATTCGGCCGGTATCTTTTTTTTATGTATGTACACGAATTACTCCGCCGTTAGTGAATCGATTTTAATAATTATTTTTTTATTGTGTTATTTTTTATTGTAGGTTCTAATGAAATTACAAAGTCAGTTCATCATTGACTATTTAAGGGTCTGATAATGTGGCTCGGAGACAAAATATGTAACTCCTCAACCGATGGGAATAATTGAGTCGTGTTTGAAGATATTTGGTGTAAGTTCTAACGAAATTGCAAAGTCAGTTCATCATTGACTATTTAAGGGTCTGATAATGTGGCTCGGAGACAAAATATGTAACTCCTCAACCGATGGGAATAATTGAGTCGTGTTTGAAGATATTTGGTGTAGGAGGTTCTAATGAAATTGCAAATCATTGACTATTTAGTTAGGTTAGGTTGGAACACATAAGACAATATAAAACTAAGCGGGCAGGGCGCGGCAGCGCCCTGCGAGCGGGCGGTTCCAATCAATGTAAATTCAGACCGTACCTTAATTCATGATCACGTTTATACAATTTTATATTGTATTAATATAAATGTTATTATGTCATCACTAAAAAGGGTAAAAAAATTTTTAACAAAAAATACAACCGACTTCTATGTCACTACATAGTAAAAAATAATTCAAATAAATGTTGGTTTAGTACATATTTCTGAAGTCGGCGCTCAATATATTTCGTTCGAATTAATTTTTACTTTGTAGTGACATAGAAGTCGGTTGTATTTTTTGTTATTTTTTTTACAAACACGCGAAAAGAAGTACCTATAACTTCAATAACGGTTTTTTTTAAAGAAAGTTTATTTACTTTTAGTACTCTAATCGGGTTGTTGAATAGCTAAAAATGCTGAAACAGGTGTGTAAATAGAAAGGCGATTTATAACAGTCTTAAGGGTTGATCTAAAAAAACAAACAGTGACTCAGATGCTTCATTATGTCTTATGATAATTTTCTTAGTGCTCCAAATTAACGGATATTAAATTAAAGTTCCATACCCGATTAAACGACCCTAAAGGTTGATTTTCCAAAAACGGTGAAAAATGTGTTCTATTATTTTGAATCAAAAAGCTAAATTCCAATTTTCATAGACTTTGCTTCAAAATCTGCCGATTTCTAAACGAAGTGTCTTCTAAAGCCAAATGCGATTTTTTACAGTTTTTGCTTCCAAATTAACGGATTTTAATATAAAATTCCAACCCCTACTTAACCAACTTAAGGGTTGATTTTGCAGATATCGTAAAATAGATATTTAATTACTTTCTATCGAAATCCTATCAAATACCAATTTTCATATAGATTTGCATCAAAACTGGGGGACTTTAATACAAACTTTCAACTCTTATTTATTCACGGAAACGCGGTCGAACAGGAAAAAAGGATCCTATGTCCGTCTCCTGGTTCTAAGCTACCTCTCCACCATTTTTCAGTCAAATTGGTTCAGCCGTTCTTGAGTTATAAAATGCTTCACGAAAACGCGGTCGAACGGGATAAAAAGTATCCTATGTCCTTTTTCTGCTTCTAAGCTACCTCTCGATTAATTTTCAGTCAAATTGGTTCAGCCGTTCTTGAGTTATAAAATGACTTCACGGAAACGCGGTCGAACGGGATAAAAAGTATCCTATGTCCGTTTCCTGGTTCTAATCTACCTCTTTACCAATTTTCAGCTAAATCGGTTCAACCGTTCTTGAGTTATAAAATGACTTCAAGGAAACGCGGTCGAACGGGATAAAAAGTATCCTATGTCCGTCTCCTGGTTCTAAGCTACCTCTCCACCAATTTTCAGCCAAATCGGTTCAGCCGTTCTTGAGTTATAAGTGGAGTAACTAACACGACTTTCTTTTATATATATAGATATACCATTTACAGAAAGACGCCGGTTTTATAATACAGCAATAGCAAACAAGAATGAAGTCCACCTCATGGTATGTGGCTACTGCTGCCCATGGACATCTTCTATTAACCCCAGATAAGATCAGGGTCCTATCTGAAGTCGACCGCACATACGTTGCTACTACTAACGTATAAGTTCGAAAGGATATGTATGTTTCTCTTATCACACCCTTCAAACCAGAACACAGCAGTGCAGAACACTGCTGTTATGAGGCAGAAATAGGTGTGGCGGTGTTGCCACCGGAGTCGAACTACGACCACAAATGACTTATTTATTATTGTTTTAACTCTTAATTAATTGCTGCATATACTTATTGTCGAGAAGGCTCTTTGAGTAACAATGTAAGCCACTAAGTAACCCTTATAAGCCCTTAGGGGAATGCTCTCGACACGTACCTCACAGGAAGTGCCCTCAGAGCTGCCGTAGCTATCTATTTTAGTTGCATATGTCGGAGCAGTCCTCTTACTGGGGATTCCAAGCTTGAACCAGGGTCAGGCAGACATTTACATTCTGTTTACCCAATACATTACTGTCCCACTGTTGGGCACGGGTCTCCTCTCATAATGAGAAGGATTAGGCCATAGTCCACCGCGCTTGCCAAGTGCGTTGGTAGACTTCACATACTTTTGAAAACATTTTTTTTAAGTTTCTCAAGTATGCAGGTTTCCTCACGGTGTTTTCCTTCACCGTTTTAGCAAGTGATAATTAATTTCTAATAGACATATAATTTTGAAAAATCAGAGGTGCGTGCCTGGGATTTGAATCTCGGACACCCCGATCGGCCGAGTTTCTTAACCACGAGGCTATCACTGCTTTTATTTTATGTTGCTTTGTGTGTACATATGAAATATAACAAGAATAATCCTAGTGTTATTGCAGAATTGAGACATTTTACTATGTAATGTACTCACGACATTTGGTTTTTTAATTTCTTTTTTGCCGATATTTCGATCTAGTTGCATGGATCGTGGTCACGGCGAAACTGCGGTGGCGGGGAGAAACCGTTGACAAGTAATAGTGATAGATTCATCTATCTACCCTACGTCTAGTTCGGTTTTCTTTTCTAGGTTCCATATCACGTTACACAACACTAACAATATCATTACGCGATTGTCAATTTAATAATCTTAGTGACATTAAAAGGGCCAAGTGACATCAAAGATACATAATATAATATACTTTATGTAAGGTCTACCCAAATATAAGGTTTTCAGAAGGGTAAGATATAATTACAAATATTGAAGGGAAGGCTTTAACTTTAGTTCGAAGTCCCAAAAACATAATAACCCTTAGCAATATTCATAATCTTTGAGCATAAATATTAAGGCTAACTATTCCTAAGGCAGGACCAATATACATAGATTATTTGATCCCGGAACTAATGTACTTGTTTGACTGCGAGCGATTAAAGATTAGCGAATTGAAATTTTATATTTTCTGTCATTTTTTTCATCAAAATATAGTATAGGTACAGACAAAATTGATATGTTACATATTATAGGCTAAATGCTAATGATGATACGAATTGCCAAACAAAATCTTTAATTTTAAGTAGGTTTTAGTACTTATTTCAATTCAATAACGTTTATAAGGTACATTTTATTTTTTTATCCACCGATAGTAAGTGGCTACTGCCGTCCATGGACATCTATAATCAACCGACAAAACGATTAAATTACTACCTGAAGTCGGCTACTTAGGCGCTGCTATCCCTGAGGAATTAGCTGGAATGCCTCGAAAAAGTATGTCTTCCTTACCACACTCTTCTTATCTTATAACAATATTTTGAATTCTTTCTACACAAAAAATCGAAATTGTCTTACAGTCGAAGAATTCCCGGAGAATCTTCAACATTTTATTGCTTAATTTAGAAAATGCAAAATTCACAAAAATATTCATTGTACTGTTTTTATCGCTCGGTCGCTTCTCGCTATATTTAAGAGATGAAACATGCCCCTTAGGGTCAAATCCGGATCGAGTCAGTGAAGCGACACTAGTTCCTGAGTACACACGAATTCAATCTATTTGTTTTAGCACAGAGGACTTTTGCCCTTTTAGTGGGTGCCCTCTTGGGAAATACGGTTGTGGTCAAAGGAAATATTCTGATTTAACCACTTATTTTACGTTGACATGGGTTTACGTATTGTGGAAAGGTTGTAGAAAGATTTAAGTTGAATTGTGATAAATTGTGTTTTGTATGTTTGAACCTTTAAGATATATAATAAACGAGCATTTGCCCGCGGCTTCACTCGCGTTACGAAGTAATATTTTCATCCCCTATTTTATCCCCTTGGGGGTAGAATTGATCAAAATCTTTCGTAGCGAATGCCTACGTCATAACATCTACCTGGATGCCAAATTTCAGCCCGATCCGTCCAGTGGTTTGGGCTGTGCGTTGATAGATCACTATGTCAGTCAGTCACCTTTGAGTTATATATATTTAGATATTATTAGATTTTTTTATAATATTGAATAACAAACAAACGAGCGTGTAGTCCACTTGATGTTAAGTAGACTGCCACTCACACACACAGCCGCCCATACGTCTGTAAAAAACGCTTTCTACGCTACACTAGGAATTCCTGTATCGTGGGTGCTATGGACACACACACAGACAAATACACAAGCACCCAGACCCAGAAGTAGAAATCTAAATTCATCATTTAGAAATCTGTCCGGCCGGGGATCGAACCCGGGACCGCTCCGGCACGCGGGTTTGCCCATACAATTTCCAATCAGCGCCCCTACCGGATTGTATCAGAACAATAGTGTCAGTAACGTAACATTAGTAGTCTAAATTGACAAAATGGCGCTTTATGTTTTGTCTCTCTTTTTTGCGAACATGTGAGGCAGACAGAAAGACTTGAGCACTTACTTATTGTTACGTTCACTCAGTCAACAGAAGCACACGGAACAGAATAATGGATTGAGTAAACGTAACGTAAAATTGTGGGATGTTTTGAAAACTCATGGTAAGGGTTCTAGTTTAAACTAACGGTAGAGATAAATATTTACGCTATCACTGCATCGTAAGCGGCCTGAGCGCTTATGTAATACTTTTGTAGCAAAAATTCTGTTTAAGGCTTGGACGCGGATGGTTTAAATAAACATATTTAAACAAAATAACGAGATACTAAAAGACACTCAGGCAGTTAAGAAGTTTGGCTTCGTTCCAGTACTCCAACAATGGAAATTATACCTTTGAATACGCTGGCTTTAATTAATATTAAAAATTGCAAAAATTAAGCTACATTTAAAAATCCCAAATATATGTTTTCTGCATTCGTAGCTACATAATAGGATTTTCCGTGTTATTGTAGTAAAAACATAAAGAATAGATAATAAATAAACGCTTTCTACACTCACAGCGCACACTAGGATTCCCTGTGTCGTGGGTGCCATGGACACACACATAGACAAATACACAAACACCCAGACCAAGAAACAGAAATCTAAATTTATCATTTAGATATCTGTCTGGCCGGGGATCGAACTCGGAAACCTTTGCGCGTCAGACCGGTATGGTGACCGCTCCGCCACGCGGGTCGTCAAAGAAGAATCAACCCATAAATTTAGGAAGATAAGTACACGTTTTTGAAGGTTATAGAATTCTTTGTGGTTCGATTGGCACCACCGCCAAATTTATTACTGCTTGCCAAAGGAATGGTGTTAAGCGCCGCTATGTTCTGGTTTATGTGGTCTGTAAGTAACACACATTTATAAGAGGTGGTTCAACTTAGTACTCGGCAGTAGTAAAGCAACTACGGCTAATATTTCGGTAGAACTCCAATCCTATCAGGGGTTAATTACATACGTTCATTGTCCATTGGGGTAATTGTTCCTTATTAACAAGTGGATTAATCGTATGCCGATTTTCATAAAAGACGAACAACTAAACGCATAACAGAAATATAAATTTATTTAGATTTAGATATTTACTCAACCGTGGATCAAACCTGGGACCTTGCCTTTCAGTGATATAACTTCCACTCCGCCACTTAGATCCTTTTGATTGACTGCTAAATGACATTTTCCTCACAATAAATGAATTTACGAAAAAGAAAAAAATAAAGCGTCAAGATAAACCATTTTGCGATAAGGGCAGTGACAAATGACGCGGGGGTGACGGGGGTGTGGATGTCGATATGAACAAAGGATCCTCAAACGATCCTTTTATATTTGGGCTTATTTTAATATAGGTCATAGATACTGAAGGGATCGATCGAGGAATCAATTAAGTGGTGAACATCAAAGATGAGTGACAGCATCAGAAAAATAAAAAGAAAATACTACATTAAAATTATTCCTTTACATTTTTTTAACATCAATATAATCCATTACTTCGGAAGGTGATTCTTTATGGAGAAGCGGCGAAATAAACTCCAAAACACATTTTTTCTGTGTGGTTCGACTCCGGCGGCACCATCGCCACACCTATTTCTATCTAATAACAGCAGTGTTAGGCGCTGCTGTGTTCCGGTTTGAAGGGTGTGGTAAGGGAGACAGACTTTTCCGAGGCGTTCCAGCTTAGTCCTCAAGGGTAGCGGTGCATCTGTGGCCAACCTCAGGTAGGAATATCTAATCCAATCTGGGGTTGATTACAGATGTCCATGGGCGGCAGTAGCCACTTACCATCAGGTGCCCTGCATGCTTGTCTGCTACTCTTATATTATAAAGAAAAAGTCCACCTGGTAAGTGGCTACTGCCACCGATGGACATCTGTAATCAATCCTTAAACCCAAGTAGTCCTCAAGGACTAAGCTTGAATGCCTCGTTTAACCACACCCGTACACAGCAGTGCTAAACATTGCTGTTCTTATGCATGTGACAAGCTTACTGCATGCAGTCGCGGTATTAAAAACATTTAGCGATTGCATTAGTTCTGCAGACCAAAGCAGAAATAATCCTATAGGCGAAAGACCAAATAAGCTCTAATGTGAACTAAGTCTGAAGATCAAAGATTTTCTAAGACCGAAATAAGTAAGAGAATCTTCAATGGCCGATCCACGTCCAAACTCTTTAAACTTAATACAAATAACCGACTTACTTTAAACTCCTGCAACGTTCTTCACGTTCATTCATTCACGTCAAAATACCATCTCAAATTCATGTTCTTGTCACTAAGTGCTCTAACCCATTCAGAGCCAAATATGAGCCATTTTAGAGCCAGGTACAATTTGGAGCTTGTAACCTGGCGATATGCCAGCCGAAACTACAATAGATTTTGAACGTACTCAAATGTTATCTTGCAGTTTTATTCTTTGAACGTTTAGATGTCTATCAATTGGTGAAGAGCTGGAAATATTCTTCGTGAGGCTATCCTATTGAGACTTTTATTATGTAAGAGAATTTGAAATTATTATGAATAAGAACACTTAACTGCTTAAAAATTTCTAGTGTTACTTCCGCAATTTAGATGAATCCAATGATACCTCATATGTTAAAATCCGTAAACTCGTGGGGGCTGTAAGCCCGTGACAAAGAATGAGACATACATAGGCAAATACGTACATAGGCTTGATAAACATTATCCTACTCAGGCGAGTAAAAAAAAAATCATTCTTATTGACGAAGTGAAGTATGAGATGAAGTAGACAAAGATGCAGTCTTGATGGTAATCAACTCCAAATTCCGCATAAATTAAGACTTACATGAACCCAACTTTTCAGTTTTGTTTTCCGGTTTCACTCGTAATTCAGTCAAATATGATCCATTTCGGAACCTACAATTTTGGAAGTTGTCATTTGGCGCGACGCCAAGTAGCCGTAAAATAGTTTAAGTTCAGTCAAACTTTTTGAGTATTTTTTTAGCTACTTTTTTGCCTTTTTATGACCATTGTCTGACCTCATTTTGAGGTTAACGTTATCTATTCAAATAAATAAAATTGAAGTGTCTATTTTTTATGGAAATATCTTTCTACTAATTTCATATGAAAGTATATACGGTATTTATAAAAGAAAACAATTATGAGTAGTAAAAATGCTACTTACAGGATCGTCTCAGTTGAGGTCGCGTTCCGATCCAGTAGTAGCATAAGATATAATATAACTGACAATTTTGGAGTGCCATCGCAGGCCTATAGAGAATAATTTCGGGAGAATAAGACAATCCCCTTACATGTAAGTCACCCGACATCCACTCTATTCCAACAAAACACAAGAATTGCTTTACACTACAAATAGGAATGATGGTGGTACCTCAAATACCCCTGTACCCTTACCATGAGTTTTCAAAATATCCCACAATTTTACGTTACGTTTAATCAATCCATTATTCTGTTCCGTTTGCTTCAGTAGACTGAGTAAACGTAACAATTAGTAGGTAAGTGTTCAAGTCTTTTTGTCTGCCTCACATGTTCGCAAAAAAAGAGACAAGACATAAAGCGCCATTTTGTCAATTTAGACATTTAATGTTACGTTACTGACACTATAGTTCTGATACAATCCGCTAGGGGCGCTGATTGGAATTTTTATGGGCAAATACGTAAACAAATACCAAAACAGTAATATTTGTTAAAACCTAAAAACTTATGGTAAGGGCGTAATTGCATCTTACAAAATTTCTCAGCGTAATACAAAAAAGTTTCGGCCAAACTTAAAGGTTACGAATTCAAAAACTAAAACCAAGCCAGTTTATTCACAAACCAGGTACGACTGGTAATAAATTAAAGTCTGGCGAGGTGCCATTACTCGTCGCCATCTTGGCGTGACGTGAGATTTTTCAGAATGGCGGAATAGATGACGATGCTTCGAACTGTCAAAGTTCGCTCGATGAAGCTGTTTTTGTCGTTGTAGTTCATGATATTCCGAAGTTAAATTGTGTTCTATTTTTATATATTTTTATATAAGCTGTTACTTTGTAAGCTATTGTGTGTAGAAAGTTGTTTTTGTCGTTGTAGTTCATGATCTTACGAAGTTAAATTGTGTTTTGTTTTTATATGTTTTTGCGTTTTTGTAGAAGCTGTTACTTTGTAAGCTGTTAGGTGTATAAAGCTGTTTTTGTCGTTGTAGTTTATTGTGTTTTGTTTTTACATGTTTTTGTAAGTATTTAAGCTCTTATTTTTAAGATCGTATGTGTTAATAGTAAATTATGATGTAAGCTGTTGCTTTAAGGCTTCATGGCTGTAATATACGAGCTAAATTCCATATTGACCACTGCCGCAGACCGTCGTCGTCAGTCTACAGCAATGAATGACAAATAGCATCATAAAACGGATACGTTTTTTATCGTCCAACGCTGACACGAGGCCACAGCCAATGACCAACTGGCGGTCGTCAACGCCAGCCGGCGACTACCGACTGTCGCCAGCTGACGTTAACGACTTTAAACAACAATCAGCGACCGTTGACGACAGTCGTAAGAGCGGACTGAGTCGTGTAACTTATTCTCTCTTGTATGTTATCTCCCCTGGGTATAGAATTAACGGAGCAATTTTTTTCCGCTTCCACATGAACGCGGATAAAACTGCTTTTAAAACAACGCGCATACTGAGACTATGAAAATGCAAGTGAAATAAAGTTTATTTTTAAAACAAAAGACAGCGACTCTGCGACCGCGCGTGGAGTCGAAACACCTCTCAGCGAATTCTTTACTTAAGTTACCAAATTAGTCTCTTTTTTAAAAGGTTTAATATTTTATTCTGATGTCGATACACTTTTTAATAGTATATATTTTTTTAAGATTTGAATTAAAGAAAGTTGATTTACACTAGTTTGCATGAAAGAGGTTCCGGGTTCGATTCTCAACCGGACAGACGGACGAAATAACAGATCTACCAATAATTTAAGCCGTTCTGGGGTCTAGGGTCGAGTTTATTTGTGTGTGCGTTTTTTCTACGACATAGGAAATTATAAAATGGTACTAAGAAAATAGTAAACGCTACTCGTATAAGTGCAATTCATTTAAGAAGTGAGATTATCGCATTTCTTATAAATAAATCAAATGACAAACATAATAAAAAAGGAATGGCGTTTTTAATCAACAAACGCATTTTAATTAATAATCTGAAACAATAATCTAAGACTGCAGTAAAAAGTGATTATACAGAAGTGGACATAAAGAAATTCTTACAGCATAATGAATAGTGTCATTTGCTATTGTCTTAACATTTTATAGCTTTAATTAAAATGGATTTACTTAGAAAATGCACTTTTTATCATAAATTTCTAAGACTCACTTAATATGCACATTGATTAGAGATGTGAATTAAAAATATGATTTGGCTGTCACATAAATGTGCCACAAATATTTGTGCCAAATTAAGCCAAATTATCAAACAAGACATGATTAAAAGTTGGCCAAGTGCCAGTGGAAATCGCACATATTTATTTTTAGGGTGTACCCAAAAGATAACAAAGAAACCCTATACAAATACTAAAAATAAAAATGAGAATTTGGTGGTACGGAACGCTCCAAGTGGTTAGTGGTGCATAAAGACGAAATCGAAGAAAAAGTGCGGAGAAATATTGTTTCATTCGTAAATGATCTAAAAACCACATTTTTAAAATATTTTTCAAACACGAAAATATATGACAGTGACAATTTCAATTGTCAAAACTGGTTCCATTTTTTTTGTTAGGAGTGAGTAATCTTTACTAATGTATGTTTGGGCACGGAACCCTAAAAACCAATCTGTTGCTTATGACACATATTTGCTACCATTCGATTCGAATTATAGATTAGTATTCAAAACCAAATACTAACCCTGTGTGACAAATATTTGCGCGAAATAATCAATAATCGATTAATATAGAAGTCATAATCAGAAACCAATCATCATCCAATGAGACAAATATTTGTTCCCGCGTTGTCCAAACTTTGAAGTAAACAAAATAAATTGCCAATACCAATACCGACATTTGTGTTTTTAAAGGCCTTTGGCATAGATTAAAAATAAAGTTACGTAGTAGAAGCTTTTGTGGTGATACCGGAGGCACCACCGACACACCTTCGTTATAATAGTAGTTAAGTGTAGCTGGTTCCTGTAGTAGTCCTCGATTGTTGCAATGCAATCGTGGCGACATCAGTACCCTTAGTGAGTAATAACTCAATGTAATAATATTTTTACAAAAATAACAGTTTTTGCATTTGTTCACGTATTTCCCATACATTTCCAATCAGTACCCTTACCATGAGTTTTTACGTTTCGACAAGTATGACTGTTTTGGTATTTGTTTATGTATTGGCCCATACAATTTCCAAGTTCTGATATAATCAGCTAGGGGCGCTGATTTGAAATAGTATGGGCAAATACGTAAACAAATCCCAAAACAGTCATATTTGTCAAAACGTAAAAACTCATGGTAAGGGTACAGTTCTGATACAGTCCGCTAGGGGCGCTCATTGGAAATGTATGGGCAAATACGTAAACAAATACAAAAACGGATATTTTTGTAAAAACTTAAAAACTCATACTAAGTACAAATGGGAATCTTATTTAGGGTTGATTACATATGTACAATTGTATATGGGTATACCATCAGGTCGAATACATGCTCATTGTAATGTTATAAATGAATAACTTATACGATAAAATAATTATTAAACAAAATTATTATTAAACATAATTTTGGACACAAAATATTATTTGGCCAGTAGTTCACAAATTCCCATTATGTTAATAATGATTTCCGATTAATGTTATCGTTACCCGTGTAATGATTTTACCCGAATCATAAAATGGTATACAATACAATGCGACCTATTCTAGAACCACGTTATTCCAATTACATATTATTACTGATATTCATTAAAATAATATAATGATTTGCGTTACTAAATGACTGCTTGCAAATATATTTTGAAGTTGGTAGAACCCTTTGTGGTTCGACTTCGGCGGCACCACCGCCACACCTATTTCTGCCTAATAACAGCAGTGTTGGGCGCTGCTGTGTTCCGTTTTGGAGGGTGTGGTATGGGAGACATACTTTTCCGAGGCGTTCCAGCTTAGTCCTCAGGGGTAGCGGCGCATCTGTGGCCGACTTCAGGTAGTAATATCTAATCCTGTCAGGGGTTCATTACAGATGTCCATGAGCAGCAGTAGCCACTTACCATCAGGTGGACTGCATGCTCGTCTGCTACTCTTATAATATAAAAAAAGTTTTATTACAAATAAAACTCTTTGTGGTTTTGTCACATCTATTACTATGGCAACTACCAAACTCGTCAAGAGGTGGCGCTGCACTATTCTGAACCACGCTATCGAAGTTTTCTCGACAAACACAATTTATAAACTTCAAATCAATTTATAAACTTAGTTTGAGAGGTCTACCTATGCCAAAATTTAAAGCAATTGTGTAAATTATTGTGTTGTAATCTGAATAATGTACGTATTTCTGTCTGTCTATGTACCGTCACATAGCTTGAGAATCACTGGTCGCATCTGGATTTTTTTTAATTGATGACTTAAAATAACATTCACCATGATATAAAATTGCAACTAGGGCACAATACGCAGTGGTTATTAGTCCTAGTTGGGTGACAATAATTGATTTCATACATAAAAGTGAAAAGGAAGTAAGTAACAGGAAGATAACGTAGGAGGGAGGGGGTGAAATTTCCTTTAAGTATATACACGTGTAGAGCGGATCATATATAGAGTAAAATATGTTGTTATAATAAATACTAGCTGACCCGGCAAACGTTGTGTTGCCGTATAAATAAAAAAAATGTTAAGGGTGAACAACCCACTTAAGGGTATGAAAAATAGATAGTAGCCGATTCTCAGACCTACTAAATATGCATATAAAATTTGGTGAAAATCGGTAAAGCCATTTCGGAGGAGTGCGGTAACTCACATTGTGACACGAGAATTTTATATATAAGATAACATAATAATACATAAAACTCTACTGTGGAGCGTAGGCCGTAAATGTCAACATTAAGTTTCTGACGAAGCTTTCTAACTTTCTGAAGGTCAAGGTCATGCTGTATTTGAAGTAAACCACATAATAACTATGTACTTTATACACAGACTTTGTAATTGCTTTACATATTGTTTTCAAGCGATGAAACTGTAAATATTGATTTAAAAAAACATGCATGAAATTGATGGTAAGTGGTAATTGTCTGTAAATCTTTAAGAAGATCTATAAGAGAAGAAGAAGATTAAGCAATCACCAAAATTCTTAATAACTTTACTTATGATGACACCGAAAATCTTCTCTCAGTTCTAAAATGACACGTATAATTTGTTTACTTACCTATTCTAATATCCTCATCTCATCACACTGCGTAAGCACATCACACACACACTTAAACACACACACGCACTCATGATACTCATACGCAAACTCACACGCACGCACACATACATTCACACATAAACAATTAAACATATTAATTTGCTAATATTATACAATAAAAGAACGTTACACTATATATTGCCATTATATTTAAGATTACTTGTACTGTTTCTGTAACTTTGTACACGGAGTTCCTTAGTCTTTTAGTTAGTTAGTTCTTAACGTAAATAGTTATAGTATGCTAGATTCACACCGGGACAGTTCAGTTGCCTATATTACAGGTTCACGCCCAGTTTAGGCAACTGAAGATAAATGTTATGTCCAATCTTACTATAATGTTACCCTACACCTAATAACATAATGTACTAAATTGTGTTATTTTATGAAATAAAGAATTATATTATTAATTATCTTTAAAACAATTCAAGACCTCCTTGAAGTAAGGCATTTTGCCTTACTACCGGAGAGGACTAGGTTGTATTTTTTTTAATATAAGGGTATCAGACGAGCGTGCAGTCCATCTGATGGTAATGGACATCTGTAATCAACTCCAAATAAGATAAAAATTTCATCGCCCCGGAAAAGTATGTCTCCCGTACCACACCCCTCAAACCAGAACACTGCATAGCAACGTAGCTGTTATGAGGCAGATATAGGTGTGGCGGTGGTGCCGCTAGTGTCGAACCACAAAAGGTTCTACCATCTTCAATACTGCCGTCCTCTTTGGTTATGTATCGATCGAATATTGTACAATTCTACTATCATTAAAACAATAGAGTTATTAATTATTTTATGCTACTTTCCATCAAGTTCAATCTACGTAATTAATTAGTAATTATAATTATGATATTTGAAAAGTTAATTTTAAATACATTAGACATAATAAAACTGAAAAGATTGATTTTTCTCTAAAAAAACTAATTTTTGTAATAATCGGTTCTTAAAATATTTTAAAGATTTAATAAGGAATAGTTGAAAAAGATTTTAATTTCACTTATAAAAATCTATAATTTGGAATTTGAGATCTAATTTGAACTCTGATGTATGTGCCGTCATATAAACCAGAGGTTTAATATTTTGGAGAGAGTAGGCTAGGTAAGAATGAAAATTGTCTCTGTAATTCTGTAACTAGAATAGGACTACGGTATCCCCTGCCTGTCGTAAAAGGCGACTAAAAGGGGGCTTCCGGGGTCGCGGGCGGCAAGAGTGGGAGCTCAAACCGTCCAGCAAGCGATCCCGGGAAGGGCGACAGCATGTATGTAGGAATAGGAATTTTAAAAGTGTGGGAAAGTGCTGTATACTTTAAATGCATGTGAAACCACGCGACGTAAGACTATATTAATTGAAATTACTGAAGCTGTATTTATTTTAGTAGAATTTAGTACTGAGTACCCGCGTGGCGGAGCGGTCACCATACCGGTCTGACGCGCAAAGGGTCCTGGGTTCGATTCCCAGCCAGACAGATATCTAAATGATTAATTTAGATTTCTGTTTCTGGGTCTGGGTATTTGTGTATGTGTCTTTGTGTGTGTCAATGGCAGCCACGACACAGGAAATCCTAGTGTGGGGCTGTGAGTGTAGAAACCGTTATTATTATTAGTACAGAACCGCTCTCTAAGGATAAAAAGTTAAAGCTACATTAAGTATTGCTTTTGAGGTACAACAACAACTCAACAGAAAAGCAAAATGAATTTACTTATTGCAAAATATTTATTTTGCAACAAATTTTAAACTATATTCAAGTCCGGTGGTGTCGAAGCCTTTAATTGTGTCCAGTACTTTAATTACATTGACAAATTACGAATTATTTTTCAATTTCTCAATTTTTCTCTCATAATTTTAACACACTAATAATATGAGGTATTGGGTTCGTGTAAATTGCGGGAAGAACATAGGTTATATTTTTAAGCAATTGGTTTTTTTTACTTTTAAGATATTCTTTTCTTACTTGATGACCTAGCTGAAGAGGTTACTATACTTTTTTACGAGCTAAATATTCCGAGTTCGATTCCCGGTTGGACAAACAAGTAAATACTGAAATGTACTCGTAGATTTCAAGTACAGAGTGGTAGCCTAGTAGTTAATAAACGCGGTCTCTCGATCGAGGGGTCCGAGCGTCAAATCCCAGGCACACACCTCTGATTTTTCAAAATGATGTGCGTATTAGAAATTAATTATGACTTGCTTTGACAGTGAAGGAAAACATCGTGAGGAAACCAGTTTACCTGAGAGATTTATAAAAAAAAGTCTCAAAGGTATGCGAAGTCTACCAATACGCACTTGGCCAGCGCGGTGGACGATGGCCTAATCCTTCTCATTCTGAGAGGAGACCTGTGCCCAGCAGGGGGACAGTAATGGGTCGAGATGATGACTCTTGCATTCCTCTTCTGGGTCTGGGTTATTGACCTTATCTTGTGATGTAACTTAGAAAAGAGCATGTTCTAGAAATTGATTTAATTTTATGCAGTTAAACGGTGGAGTTTTGCGGCAAATTCAATTTTATCTTAAGGATATAATTTATTAATGTAAGACAAATAAGAACACCAACAAAAGGCGTTCCATCTTAGTTCTCAAGATGGGTAATGGATCTAAATTAACCGTAGCTATTAGTTTTAGTCTGATGTTTCAAGCTCCGTTTGTTTCCTTGTACTAAAACCCTTATAAATTCCTCTCTTAACTCAAATTAAATGTAATTTAGTATAATATTAAAATATCCCGGTCTTTCAAAAATAAATTAAAGGAATTATAATTATAACAACCTTATTAAAGGCGAATTTTATGAAGCGAAGAAAAATCTCAAGATCTCAGAAACCTGTTCGGTTAAATCCGAGTAATTTTAAAACAATTTTATGTCCGTAATAAGAAAATCTTTATTATATTTTGATTAGAGAGAAAGGTAATAAATTAATGGACAATTAAATTCTAGACAAGAAACTAAATGCTGTGTTTCAGTTAGGTCATAGTCCTTGACGGGAGTTGAATGGGTGACCGCTAGTGGCTAAACTTGGCGTTTCCGTGCTTAGAAGAGCACGCCAAGATGCCCCAGTAGTTTCAACCAAGTTAAATATCAGTCCAAAACTTCGAAACTTGAAAACATCTAATGTGGGTTAGCAACTAACCTCCTCAAGTCACATAGGAGCAACGTGGTTGAGGCCACACCCAGTTATGAGGAGAGACTCATTCCCAGATTGGGACATAAAAAGGGTATCAGTCATTTAGTATTATAGACCCGATTCTCCTCTGCCACTTTTTCTTTTCGAGCGAGAAACCTTCAAAAGGTACCCGACGACGTGGGAGTGACGCAAGGCTATGTGGGATTTTTATCGCACTGAAACCTCCCCAGTCGGCCGTCCTCAGCGATTGTTGGAGAACTCCGGGATCTCCGACGGAACACAACTGATTCCTCTAAGCGCGATGCCCTGATCGGGCTCTGCCTTGGGGGAGCGTTCGCTCCTCCCACACATCTGGTGATTACGACGGTATACGGCCACACCTGGGGTAGCTTACTGCACAGTTCGAGCTCCCACTCTTGCCGCCCGCAACCCCGACTTGATCTATGTCACCAAGCATATTGGACTGTGACATACAAACATACATACGCTCGAAAAACATTACCCTCTTCAGTCGATTGTAAAGGTAGTTTCTATTTTATTGTAAAATAAGGGGATTTTTCAAACAATTCCAGTACCCTTACCATGAGTTTTTACGTTTCGACAAATATGACTGTTTTGGTATTTGTTTACGTATATGCCCATACAAATTCCAATCAGCGCCCCAAGCGAGTTGTATCAGAACTATAGTATCAGTAACGTAACATTAAATGTCTAATTGACAAAATGGCGCTTTATGTTTTGTCTCTCTTTTTTGCGAACATGTGAGGCAGACAGAAAGACTTGAGCACTTATTTCCGTTTACTCAGTCTACTGAAGCAAACGGAACAATACTGATTGAGTAAACAAACGTAAAACTGTGGGATGTTTTGAAAACTCATGGTAAGGGTACAGAAACAAAAGTTGAATAAAAAAACAATAACTTGAATTTTGCAAAAGCTCCTCTATTTTCAAAATTAAACGGAAGTTTGCGCAACCCTGTTTCCCCCAGGATGAATAGCTTAATTGAAGCTTAAATTAAAGCAACATCAAGTTCAGCTTTTGAAATGCGTGGCTCAAGAAAGCTCAGTCGAAAGCTAGTGCATAAACTCATTACGGAACGTATTTTCTTAGGGATAATAAATGATGAATGAATTTCAACTGAGCTTCAGTGCACCGGTTTGCTTGTGTTAGTTAGTTATAAAGGATAGAATAGTTAGTTAATTAATACAAGTAGATACTTAATTAGTAGTTCGTTAGAACGCCTCAGATTAGTATATGACCCTTACCACACCCTTCGAACTATAACACAGCAGCGCTTAACACTGCTTTTAATTGTCAGAAATAGGTAAGGCGATGATGCAGCCAGAGTCAAAGTCTGTGTTCTGGTTTGAAGGGTGTGGTAAGGAAGACATACTTTTCCGACGCGTTTCAGCTTAGTCCTCAGGGGTAGCGGCGCATCTGTGGATGACATCAGGTAGGAATATCTAATCCTGTCTCGTGTTGATTACAGATGGTTATGGGCGGCAGTAGCCACTTACCTGGTGAATTGTATGCTCGTCTTACTCTCTTATATTATAAAAGCAAAAGCAGTTGGGAACCGTCGACGATGATCATCAGCGCAATTTGTCCCTCGTATACTACCATTCTGTCGCAAGTATGTTACCACCCGAAGACGCTACATATTTAAACACAAGATTATGTTGACTTATGTCTCGAAATATATTTAAACTTTCTACTTTGAAGGCTCAAGTTTTAGAATAATGTTATCTTAATTCTTCAAGCTCTAAACTTCTGAGTTAAACCTAAGATAAATAGACAAGGCCTTTGGCATAAATTTAAACATTATTCCGTTGTTAGTAAAGAAAATTATAATTTCATATGAATTTTACTTAAAGTATTTAAGTTTTATTACCAGGGGGGCTAGCCAAGTTGACATTCTACAGTCGCTTGCGCTGTAGAAACGCTATAGAAACGCTAAAATGTATGAAAATATCAATGATCACGTGATCAAAATAGCGAAGTAGAAAAGTCGTAGCCAAGTTACACGATAGAATAGAACGCTAGCGATTCTACAATGCCCATGTCATTTCGTTTTTCCATACAAATGACAACCTTTGACAACCTTTTGATAACCTTTTGACTTTTTTGTCAAATTTGTTAGCGAAGCGTATTCTAAGATAAATATCATAGTGAGCGATCGCGCCGACCCTGTAGAAAACGTAAACGCTAATAAAATGGTGGATTCTGTATCAGCTGTTTGTCACTTCACTACGCGCTATCACTGCATTATAGACTTTAATTACTTTTGATCATTTGAAAATGTATACTTTAAATGTGTTGAAATTTGAATATGGCTCTCTATAACTAGTGTATCCTAAAATATTATAGAAATGAATTGCAAAGCCGTTTTTCTATTTTAAATTAATATGAGCATATAATGTAACTAGATGACCCGGTGAACTTCATACCACCTAATTATGAGTGACTATCTGTACCCCGTAGTTTCACTCGTGTAACAGTCTTAAGGGTTGATCTAAACAAACAAACAGTGACTCGGATGCTTCATTATGTCTTATGATCATTTTCTTAGTGCTCCAAATTAACGGATTTTAAATTAAAGTTCCATACCCCATTAAACGACCGTAAGAGTTGATTTTCCAGAAACGGTGAAATATGTGTTCTATTATTTTCAATATAAAAGCTAAATTCTAATTTTCATAGACATTGCTTCAAAATCTGCCGACTTCTAAACGAAGTGCCTTTTAAAGTCAAATGCAATTTTTTACAGCCTATGCTTCCAAATTAACGGATTTTAAAATAAAATTCCAACCCCTATTTAACCAACTTAGGGTTGATTTTCCAAATATCGTAAAATAGATATTTAATTACTTTCTATCGAAATCCCAAATACCAATATTCATATAGTTTTGCATCAAAACTGGGCGACTTTAATACAACCTTTCTCCCCTTATTTATTCATGGAAACGCGGTCGAACAGGATAAAAAGTATCCTATGTCCGTCTCCTGGTTCTAAGCTACCTCTCCACCAAATTTCAGCCAACTCGGTTCAGCCATTCTTGAGTTATAGTGTAACTAACACGACTTTATTTTTTATATATAGATATTGATTCAACACGTGTTCGAATGTAACTCAATGAAAACAAAATATTTTTTTCAATTCGATTGCAGCGCCAACTGTTGGTAAAAACTATCAATAAAATAGATTATTATTTAATATTTGAAACTGCGATGGTAGCGAAGTCTGTGGAATCCAATGTGAAACATTCCAAAATCAACAACTACTTACGAATTAAAAATTAATTAAAAAAAACCGTTTCCCACGGACTAAATTGTGAATCTAAACCATTCTCAAGTCCCCTTGAACACACACAACAAATTTCATCAAAATCCTTCATCAAATTCCATCAAAGTCCAGTCGTTTAGAAAGAGTTCAGTGACATACACACGCACATAAGAAATATATATATATTAAGGTGGGCCAAAAATTATTTTTAATTTTTTTTTCGCTTGATACCATGAGAATATCTTTCAAAATAACGAAACAAAAATTCTGGTAAAGTTTGAGCTCTTAATATTAATATTAAGAGGTGGCGATTTGTAATTTTTAATTTCCCATTTAAATAACACAGGAATATTTTTCTATTTTCTTCAGATTTTTGATAGGTTGGAATGGATAACTGTCGAGTAAAAACAAAAACTTATTTTTGTAGAGAATTTGACGATCTACAAAAAAGGTCTGATATGATTTTTCGCTAGGTTGAGTCCTTTGAAAGTTATTCGAAGTTTAATTCCAACCCGTAATTAGAAAAAAATATTTTAACAATTTTTTGAACTTTATTACAAAATAATGCCTCAAAAGTATAAAATATCTTATTTTTCATTAGTTTTGTACTTTGTATTCGATAAATTTATGGTAAAAATTTATTATTTGATACTACGTAATGGTCAAGTCTATAAAAAATAGCTATTATTTTTCAGGAAATAATTCTGTTCTTTAAGTCATTGTTCAGGTAAAGTAAAGTTCTGATTTTTTTTCAATGAAGTGGGGAAAAATGTATTACTTTGACGATATTTTATTCACTTTTGATTTAATTTTAACAAAAATGAGATACTTCATACTTTTGAGGCATTATTTTGTAATAAAGTTCAAAAAATTGTAAAAATGATTTTTTATAATTACGGGTTGGAATTAAACTTCGAATAACTTTCAAAGGACTCAACCTAGCGAAAAATCATATCAAACCTTTTTTGTAGATCGTCAAATTCTCTACAAAAATAAGTTTTTGTTTATACTCGACAGTTATCCATTCCAACCTATCAAAAATCGAAAGAAAATAGAAAAATATTCCTGTGTTATTTAAATGGGAAATTAAAAATTACAAATCGCCACCTCTTAATATTAATATTAAGAGCTCAAACTTTAACAGAATTTTTGTTTCGTCATTTTGAAAGATATTTTCATGGTATCAAGCGAAAAAAAAATTAAAAATATTTTTTGGCCCACCCTAATATATATATATATATATATATATATATATATATATATATATATATATATATATATATATATAAAGATAGATAAAATAGAACTTAGAGTTATTCCAGTATTTAAATAAAAGTATTGTCTCAGTTTAACTGTTTTATTGCATCATTATATTAATGCTTCTCATATTATCTTTACTTGTAACAAAATTTATTAAAACCTTAATAGAAAAAAATAATATTAATATCCGTATCCTTTTTTTTCATTATTATCTTCAGTTTCCCTGCAATTTCCCTGTCTAGGCAAAAAGCTGGTGGTTATGAGGTTTCATTTGTTGGCATGGCATGTATAGTATACACCCAGTGGCGTAACCATTTATAATTATTGCCTCCTTGGAAGCCGCTCCTACGATGGAAGAAGATCCTGAGTAGCTCTACTTTTGATGAGTTTAAAAGTGCGGGTGGATTTCATAAGCTCAGTAGTAACTTCATTGGAGTGTATTTATATGACGAATACAATGATAGGTTACCCCTATGGACGAGTATATGATTTTAGTTTATGTGTCACTTCCTCTTTCACTGTTGTCTCTGTGGCATCAGCTACCATGTGAAGCATCTTCGATTGGAAGCGTTATATGATGTCCAAGTTTGAGTTGGATGCGGTTCCGCAACGTTTAGATCCATATGACCATATTGGTTTTAGTATGGCTTTGTTGCTTGATGTTGCTGAAAGACTTTCGTGCCATGAGCCAGTAAATCTTACGTCCAGATATTTTCTTTTAGTACGAGGTACGAATAAGTATCCTCAGTTGAAGTAATAATTTTATATAAAATACATGCAATCGCTGTTACTGTCATTAGTAATATCTCTATAAACAATTTGTATACTCTTTGTAAACAATCACCAATCACCATAGTTACCGTTCATAGACACATTATTAAGTCTAGTTTTTGCAAATAATTGTAATTAGTAAAATAAATGTACTATAAAATATGGTATATTTTTTATGTATTTTATAATGTTTTATTGTAATATTACTATTAAATAATTAATCAGTACCACCTAGGTATTTTTGGTAGTGTAGAAACTAGACGATATTGTATTTGACGGCTAATTGATATAAATTATCGCTAACCATAGACTTATCGTATATGTACAATGACATTTGCTAACGAATAGAATAGAAAACGAATAGAATGCAAAGTTTGTAACATGGCTAGCCCCCCAGATATGTTAGACTTTGACTATATTTTAGACTTAGAGTATAATTCCTTACATTGTTTCAGTGTAAGTAAAATAAATTATGCCTTTTATATCTCGAATAATATGACGAATGACCAACGTTTGGTATATATTTTTACAAACACACACAAAACTTAATAAGATATGTGTGTAAAATCCACTGATATAATATGAAAGATATGAGCAATTAACAATGATTGCCTTAAAGTAAAGAATACAGAATTGATACATAGTGTTGCATTTATCCAATATTCTAGTTAAACCCACTGGATATAGGGCCTATAAAAGGGATGTAATTATTTAATTTATTTTAATTGGAAATAATTAAATTATTATTATTAAATAATTTAAAATTTATTAATACACTTCACTATTTAATACTTCATAATTGACATAGTCACCTCGATTAGTTGTGCATGTTGGTCAGAACAATATATGAATTCTGAACTTCGTAGGGCGATGCTCGTCTATTGAATTTAATCCCTTAGGGTTCGTACACAAAACTGCGATGCGACGTCGCATCGCAAAAATCTGCGAGCTCCCTCGACGCATCGCAAGAACTTGCGAATTGATTCGCATCGCACAGTGGTTGTTGTTGTTGGTCATCCTGAGCGACGCTACGCCGCACGATATCGCATCGCAGCAATTCGCATCGCAATTTTCTGCGTTGCGAATTCGCATCGCGTCGCATCGCAGTTTTGTGTTCGAGCCCTTAGTAGGAACTAAGGGATTATACGGGAAGTGGTTATATTATTCGAGTCCATAACGAGAAGATTGAATAAGCTACGAACAACGTCCGTTGTGCTACGAGCTACGCACGACTACTAAGCTACGACCGCTTAAATCCTAAGAGCGTCACTACGTGTGCTACGAAAACGAAAAACCGACTATTAAAAATGTTTTTTTCTTAAATTTAAAGGGTTACTTGTATCTTTTGTCCCGTAGTATTAATTCGGATGCTATTTGTCCGATGGTAAAGGCAGTATAATTCGATCGGTACCATTTCACCCATTTCTAACGTGAAGAAGTTCTATGTTTCGGTGGAAGTTATAGATGCTGTCTTACATCCCTAGGAGCGGCAATCCATCTGTGATCGGCTTCAGGCAGAACCCATTGTTCTATATAGAGTTGGTATCGATTATCGATAGAGATGACCAAAGATGACATTGGCCACTTATCATCATGCGGGCTGCATGCTCAATTGCTACTTCAATATTAATAAATAATAGTTTAAAAACTAAAAACTTTGCCATGAATTTTATCCCAAAATTAACGCCATCTAGCGATTTGACTGTGAACTTTATAGATCGATAACAGCATCGCTTGGCTTAGTTATGATTTAGTCCAAACCACATAGATACGGTGCCACCTACCTCGAACACCACCTACAAAATCGTTAATCCTGATGATCCTTAGACGATGTTAAATCCCGATTATAGATAACCGAAGGAATCGGTTATTTATAATTGTTCAACATTTTGAATTAAACTGACCGTTCAAAGTGGGTAAAAATCGAGTCCAAAGATTCCGTTATACACATACATACCTAGATACATACATGTCAAGCTAATAAAAGTGTATTAAAAAGAAGTTAAATACATTATTGGTAAGGAACAATATTTGTTGTATCCGACTCACGCTTGACACATTTTTCCTATTATTTATCTAAGATAGGCCAACGTGATGGAAACTTGGGCACAAAAATAATAACTCCATTGTTACTAGGTAAAGTAATTAGGCCAGATGGTACGAAAATAGCTAGTCACGTTGAAATATTAGGCTCTAGATAAAAATACATTATAATATAATATCCAGATATATAACATCATAGGAAAAAAATATTTTGAGAGGTAGAGTCCTCAGTAGTTCGACTCTGAAGGTATCACCATCCTTGTAATAGCAGTGTAGGAATGTTGTGTGCTGATTTGAGGGATTTTGTCTAATGGCACTTATAACTTAGTTTCCAAAGCTAGCAACTATTACTGTAATTTGTAGCCCATTTCATGTAAAAGTACTTCAATGATACGAGTTGATTGGAGTTGATGACAAATATCCGTGAGTGGTAGTTACTACTTGGTTAATCTGTATTTTTGCATATTAATTTCCCACTTCGAAACCGTTTGCTGGAGCGGTCACGATACTGGTCGTATGCGTACAAGGCTCAGGGTTCGATCCCCGCACAAGCTTAATCTAAATTCAGATTAAATTATACATTCAGATTTCTATTAGGGTCAGGCTGTTTGTGTATACGTCCATGTGACACACCCACGACATAGGGAATCTTAGGGAAGCAAGGTAAGGTACCTTTTGAAGGTTTGCTCCTCGTGAACAAAAAAAAGGGTATCTTAGGGGCTGTGACTGTAGAAAGCGTCTTCTTTTTAAAAATAGATTCACAAACATCTTCCCAGCGGCACAACAAAACAATTTTATTCCGATCTCGGATAATCACAGGATAAAGACACCTTCTCACACACAATTCCTGTTTATTTCTCACAGAAACCCAACAAATCCCTTTTAGCACAACAATAAGTCACAAATAATGTATATTATTGGACCCACAGTACTTACATAAGAATAACCGACTCCGGTTGTAAGGCACTTGTCTTACTACAAGCGAAGTATTTTTTTATAATACAGGAGTAGCAGACGAGCTTGCAGTCCATCGGATGGTAAATGGCTACTGCCGCCCATGGACATCTGTACTCAATTCCACATAGGATTAGATTCCCATTTGAGGTTAGCCACATACGCCTCTAACTCTGAGGACTAAGCTGGAACGCCACGGAAAAGTATGTCCTCCTTACCACTCCCTACAAACCATAACACAGCAGCAGTTATTAGGCAAGAAGTGTGGCGATGGTGCCGCCGGAGGAGGACCGCCTTCAAAAGCAAATAAACAAATTATAGGGATAGATTTTGTCTCGATGAAGTCGTCACCATCCCAACAATTTCTGATAGCAGCAGTAAATTGCTATGTTCTGTTTCAAAGGCGGTCAGGAAACTCGAATGGCTCTAACGATATTCCAATTTGGTGCCCGTTGAAGTTAGACTTCTATCTGTTTGGCATCAATACAAATGTGTAGTGACAGCATCTATTTACCTTTAGATAAACTCCATAAACAAATGATACAAGAATTTAAGAAAATATGACAACTGAAGGCAATGACACACCGTACGGTGTCATAAGAAAGAAGAAAGAAGTCTCCTACACAGATTTTAAAAAACTGTGCAGTATCCTTAGTATGAGTATATACGTTTTTACAAAAATGACTGTTTTTGTATTTGTTTACGTATTTTCCCATTCATTTTCAATCAGTGCCCCTAGAGGACTGTATTAGAACTGATTGAATGGGAAATACGTGAACAAACACAAAAACAGTCATTTTTGTAAAAACGTAAAAACTCATACTAGCGGTACAGGTTAGTTCCCACACACAGTCCGGTGTACTGAACAGGTACACCTCTCTAGTGCACCCTAGTGTAGTGCAGACATAAGATTAGTATGAAATTAGTTATGGGAGTTGTGCGTCGAATCGAAATAGTCTATTTCGCGAACGAAGTAATAATTTTATTTAAATTTTACACAACTTGTAACAAAATGACTGGTAGGTATATGATAGGTAGAGTCACTTTCCGCGATGGAGGTGAACTGTTCCCATGGCGGCCACCTGCACGAGCGATGCGACGACACGATGCAGCTAAGCACCATAGAAGGCTGGCGTGATGCAGCCTTAACGTGTAGGGCTGTCCCTTATACGTGACTAGTTTAATAACAAACGCACATTAAAATTATAAGGTAAATGGTTCCATATTTATTCGCTAGCGGTATGACATTTTTTTTTGTAAATAGGAAGCCCTTAATAATAAAACTGTCACAAAACTGTTTGTCATTCAGTTACGATAAAGTTTGTTTTTGAATGCCTAAGTATAGACTAGTTACATAATACCCGTATCTATGGAGTTGTATTTAAACAATAGGTTTATAATATTTTAAATATAGTTTATGTTAGGTTAGGTTTATATTAGCTTTGCCAGTCCTGGACATTTTTTTTATAACATAGGAGTAGCAGACGAGCATGCAGTCCACCTGATGGTAAGTGGCTACTGCCGCTCATGAACATCTGTAATCAACCCCGTAGACCACAGATGCGCCGCTACCCCTGAGGACTAAGCTGGAACGCCTCGGATAAGTATGTCTTTCTTACCACACCCTTCAAACCAGAACACAACAGCGCTTGACACTACAATAGGCAGAAATAGGTGTGGCGGTGCTGCCGCCGGAGTAGAACCACAAAAGGTTCTACCACCTTTATAAAGTACTATTCAAATGTAAAATAATATATTAGATGTCATAAAAATCTAAAATGAATAAATAAATTTTAAAATATTATTTTGACGTTAAAACGGTTAAAAAATCCTACATATATGAAATTTATAATTTATTTTTGAAGTTCTTTTGGCGCGTTGGAAAAATAATGAAGTTGGATTTTTGCAAGCATAAAAATAAAAACGGCATCATAAAGTTGGCTAGTAAATATTGCAAGTTAAACATACTTTTATTTCATTTCATTTAGAGCTATATAGCTTAAGTAAAAAAAAATAAAGAAATATAAAAAGTTCTCGACGGTGTTCGAAATCTACTAATTCGCACTTAGCCAGCACAGTGGTCTAAATATCTCTCATAGTAATAAGTGACCCGTGCCCAACAGTGGGACAGGGTTGACAACGACAACTGTTTTAGACGGCGAAATATAACTTATTATTTATTTATTTACTAGCGGTGCCCGCGCCCTTCGCCCGCATTTTAAAGAAATAATATGACATACATAAAACGTAAAATTTGTACCTGCATCGGAATGACAGTGGTGCCATCTGTATCAAATGCATAGTTTCCGATTCTATAACTACTTACGAATTAAAAATTAATTAAAAAAAACTTTTCCCACGGACTAAATTGTAAATTTAAACCATTCTCAAGTCCACTTGAAAACACACAACAAATTTCATCAAAATCAGTCCAGTCGTTTAGGAGGAGTTCAGTGACATACACACGCACATAAGAAATATATATATAAAGATTTATTTTCTCTCATAAGGTACATTCACACATATAATATTTGTCTGCTAAACTGTGAAACAGTTTGTCGGCAATGTTCACGCGAATACTGCCGAAACCACTACTTGTTAACGCATTAAAAATGATATAATACATGAAATATGTACGAGTATATATTTCCGTACATACATATTTTAATTTCCTGCTAAAAGAAATATTTTAAAAACAAAAAAGAATAACATCGCTGCTATAGAAACAAAACCCTTTGTCTTTTATATTCTCAGAACTGTGATATTTTGTTTATGGTATGGGTAACATTCATTGTTTTTTTACTATTTCAAAGGACTAAAATGGCGTACCAAAAAATATTTGGTTATATTCCTCTTTGTACGTGTTATTATACAGAGAACTAAGTAATAGTTACAAACACATTTTTTGTTTTTTTTTTTTTGCAAATTCCCCGAACCCAGTTAGTGTGGTATCATTTTTCGGCGAGTCAATTTTATTTCGTAATACAAAATTCCTCAGTGCACGAAGTTGAAAATATTCGAGCTACGACACATGATTCGTAACAAGCAAATTCGTGATATGCAGACTAAAGTGGCAACGGGCCGGCCACATTGTACGAAGGACCGATAACCAGTCAGTTACAAAGGTATTCGAGTGGCGGACCTGTTTAGGCAAAAGGAGGACATTTTGCCCCTTTACCTAACGATGGGAAATCTGGATTCAAAGAGCGTGGGAATGTTTTATTATGTAACGGGTACTCACGATATGCGTTTTTTATTGCCGATAATTCGACCCAGTTGCATGGATCGTGGTCACGTGAGTACCCGTTACGTAATAAAATGTCTCAATTCCACGATAATTTTAGTCTAAAATCTTATAGCGGGGGAATGGTTTGAGAGGTACCAATTAGGGGAGGCCTTTTTTTTTTGTTATCGAGGGGGAAACCTTCAAAAGGTACCCGACAACGTGGGAGCGACGCCGGGTTATGTGGGATTTTTACCGCACTAAAACCCCCCCGGTGGCCGTCCTCTGCGTTGCGTAGAGGGCTCCGGGATCTAAAAAGGAACGCAACCGGAGTCCTCTTAGCGCGTTGCCTCGTCGAGCTCCGCCCAGGTGAGCTTGACGCTCGCCACACCATCTGGTGTGTACGACGGTATGCGACCACACATACCGTCGTCCTTCCTGGCGCCGCTGGCCGGGCGGTTCGAGCTCCCACTCTTGCCGCCCGCAATCCCGGAAGCCCCCTTTTAGTCGCCTCTTACGACAGGCAGGGGATACCATAGCCTTATTCTAGTCCCGGAACTACAGGGACAAATTAGGGGGAGGCCTATGTACATCAATGGATCTTAATAGACTGATGGATGAACGGACAGATATGATATATGAAAATGCAGTTTTCTATTTTTTATATTTGGTTTTAAAAATTTAAAAAGTCAAAGAATCTATCTAATGGTAAGTGGGCAATACCTTCTATGCATATCAACCTTATATAAGATTAAAGTCCTAAGATCAATCATATAGATAGTTATAGACTAAATTGAAACGCTTCTTATGTCCTTTAAAACTTCAAACTAAAACACAACGTGTGACACTTTTACATCTTTTTGGTTTAGTATCTTGGCACACATTTAAATATATTTTTTTAATATAACGACTCCCGAAATTGTTGGCTCAGATGGTGTAATAACCCTCAATACCCCAACGCCATATCTACTTTACGATATTATAAGGAAAATACGTAAAAACCGGTCCCTCGTAATTTCTAGCGTATCTGCAGATTAACCCAGCCATTTTCTTTTATAACCGTTATTAGTGCGATAACTAGTTTTTTTATAACCCGTCTAAAGGTGGGTTTCCCTAGTTCGATTGCCATCACTATCAAGGTGGTAGAACCTTCTAGTGTTCGTTTCCGGCACCACCACCTCTACACCTATCTCTACCTGATAACAGTGGTGTTAAGCACTGCTGTGTTGTGGTTTGAAGGATGTGGTAAGGCAAACATACTCTTTGGAGGCATTCCAGCTTAGTCCTCAGGAGTAGCAGCGCATTGTGGCCGACCTCAGGTAGAAATATCTAATTCTATCTGGGGTTGCTTACATGTCCATGGGTGGCAGTAGCAACTTACCATCAGGTGCACTGCATGCTCGTCTGCTACTCCTATATTAACACGCTTTTATTAGCTTGTGTTGTATGTATGTATGTAGGTATGTATGTAAGTAACAAGTAACGGAATCGTTGAACCCGATTTCTATCCACTTTGAATGTTCAGTTTAATTCAAAATTTTGGAAAAATATCAAAAACCGATGACAATACACGATTTTAATAATTTTGTACCATTGTCCTTATCAACATCCTCAGGATTAACGATTTTCGAGGCGAGATTGTTCGAACGCCTTAGAGAAAGTTCATCGCAAAGTTACTAGATTGATTTTTAGTTTTGAAAAAAAAAAAATGTTATTTCCCTATAACACAAATGTACTGAAACATATCAATAATGCCATCTTGTTAAATGATTTTTAGGATTCCGTACTCAAAGGGTATAACGAAACCCTCTGCTGTCTGTTCGTGAGTCTCAGTGCCTTTATCTCTTTAACCGTAATAAATAGACATTTTTTTACAGACGATGCATAATGATGGTCGCTATAACAACAACTACTAAAAATTAATTGATTCTTAGATCTGAAAATTATTTTCTACCTTTTAGTTGATTTTATCATAAAAGCGTGTTTTTTAGTTTTTTTATCTATATTTTTATAAAAAAAGTCTAACTGGGTTTCTGTAGTTCATACCTCCACACCTTTTTCATATAGAAAAGTAGTGTAAAATTATTGCGGTCTAGTTTAGAGCCTTCGTTCAATAGATATGCGTTAATAACTTCTATGTGCTCTAACTTAGTCAACTTCCTAATAAACTAAGTATTGATAAAGTTGTAGTTTAAGAAGGTTTGTTTAAAGAATTTTCAGGCATGTAATACGCATATATTTAAAAAAAAATAGGGGTGTGGTGCTTGGGATTTGAACCTCAGACCGCTGGTTGAAGGAGTTGCTGTCACTGATGCATCTGTAATTGTCATGGTAAATCGGGTTAGATGTTGATGTACGGACATTGTATTATGTAATCAAACCTAGATAGGATTGATGGCCTACATGAGGTTGGCCACACATGTTGTGCAGTCCCATAGGACTAAGTTGGAATATCAAGTACTATGTCTCTACCATACTATATTATGCAAAGCAGAACATATCAGTTTCATCATCAGCCCATTACTGTCCCACTGCTGGGCACGGGTCTCCTCTTAGAATGAGAAGGATTAGGTCCACTGCGCTGGTCAAGTGCGAATTGGTACACTTGACATACCATTGAAAACTTTTTTTAAGGTTTCTCAGATATGCAGGTTTCCTCACGATGTTTCTAATATCAGTTCTTAAAGATGTTTGTTTAGGCAGAAACACGTGTAACGGTGGTGACTTCCAAATTTAATCATGAAACTTACAATTATTCTAAATATGTAATGCTTTACAAAAATCCTAAAATTGCGTTGTTAGATAAAATCCAAAAAAAGTTTATGCACATTTTCTGAAGCCATCCCAAACGATAACCACAGCCTAAAAGGGTTGTCAGGATAAAAATAACTTTGCACCCACGCTTATGTAAGCTCAACTCAATTTACGGTCTCGATATAACCTCGGGGACTGGGGTGGTGAAATATTGGCAACATTCGGTCAATGGATAGGCATAGTGCGGCAAAATTTCTTGCCGTGCCGTGATCGTAATTACCGTGGTTTGCCGTTGTGATTGTAGATTATGTTTTAGTTACTCTACGATGTAGCCGTCCAAAACTGGTATTTCGATATAAATAATTTGAAATAAATAGTGAATAATTGATTTTAGACTAAAATTATTCCGGAAATGAGACATTTTACTATGTTACTCTCGATGCGTTTTTTAATTTCTTTATTGCCGATTTTCGATCCAGTTGCATGGAGAAACTGCGGTGGCGGGGATAAACCGATGCAGTGTAGGGATGGTGAAATATTGCCATCATTCGCTCAATGGATTGGCATAGTGCGGCAAAATTTCTTGTCGTGCCGTGCCGTCTTAATTATCGTGATTTGCCATTGTAATGGTAGATTATTTTTAAACATGTAATGGAATTTTCAAACGTAATTGTACTTTGAAACGTAATTATTTTCTAAACGTACATAATTATTTTTGGTACATAATTTCTCTTTATATATTGCAAACGATGACTTAATGAATTGACATTTAATAAGAATACCTTAGTCACTTCATTATCTAATAATTATGATTGGCTCCGTGAGATTTTTTTTAATTTTAATTATCTTTATTATACCATAAACAGGCAATTAAAAATCTCATATTTTTTGTAATATAAAAAAAGTAAATGCAACAAACTATGCAGTCCACATTATGGTAAGTGGTTTACGTCACGCATAGACATCTTTGATCAACCCTAGTTAAGATTAAAGTTCTTATTGACGTCGGCCACAGTTGCCTTGCTACCCCCGAGGAGTAAGTTAAAACGCTTCGGATAAGTATCACCTTGTGAATGTAGTAAGCCTTAACACTGTTGTTATAAAACAGAAATAAATGTAAAGGTGGTGCCTCCAAATCAAAATGGGTTCTCCAAAATTATTTTCAAATACGTTCACCTGTTTCTATCCGAGCTAACTGTTGTAAGTATACCCATCTATCATTGTATCCTGACTTTAAAAGATTTTAAAGATAAAAGGTAGATAAAAGCCGAGATAAAATCCTTGCCGCATCTCGCCGGAACACAATTTACCGCCAAACCGCCCTAGGGAACGGGGTACAAGTGGAACGTATCAGTTTCGAATGCAATGAACTTATAAAATATACTTTGCAGTAGCGATGCATCTGCTTCTAGGAGATTTTATGAGACCTTTAAAATTGCTCTCTTATTTTGTTTCATTTTAGAATTGTTTTACGATAAAATACTTATACAATAATATCTATCAGAGGAATAAATTTAATATTGGAGTTTTGATATTCTATGAGAGCTTTAAAATTGCTTCCTTGCCTATTCGTTTTTATTATATATAAAAATAATATAAAATATATTTATCATATAATGTTAATATTAAAGGAGCATTGATATTTTATGAAAGCTTAAAAATTGCTAACTATACCAGTTTCATTTGGTTTATTTAATTATAATGGTTTAAAGATAAAATATATTTAACAGAGGAATTACTTTATATCTCATAGTAACTAGCTTTTCTTCATAGATGTGGGAGGTACGCATCATATCTCAAAACTCCAATGGAGTTGCAAAGGGAGAAGTACCAAACAATGTAGAGTGTTTTCATACCGTTCAGCCTTTGACGTTTAGTTACTGTTAGTCAATGATAACGAGGTACAGCTTAACGTATCACGCAGCGTTGTATCGCGCATAAAATTTTGATACTAACGGTTTTCCATCCATTTCCCGACTACTCCGAACGTTACTTAACTTTACAGGTCGGTAACGATCAGAAGCCACATGTGTCTTTGATAAAAGTAAAAGGCAAAAAACATTTGTAACGTTAGTGAAAGTAATGTTACCTTTGAAGTGGGAAAACACAAGATTTTTGCCACACAACAACCAGACAATTTACCCTCGCCCCGGGGGCACGCGTGTACGAGCGGAACACATCAGTGCCACATTCGAGCTTCAATCTCCTAAATTGAAATCACAAAGACCCACTTTTTGCACGTCATTGGGTGTTGAATAAAATGTTTTATACTTAAAAGCTTATACGGAAGTGTGTGAAAGCGTATCGTATGGATAATGTAAAATTGACGTATGAATTGATAGATAAAAGGCTTTACGTAATGGTATATTTTCGGAAATTTTTGGGCAGTATTTTTTTGACGTATTGATCAATATGTATCAAAAAATATGGCAAAATGTAATTAATATACATTTATTTACATACAATATACATTTTTTAACGTATATAATAAATAATAGCCTAATAATAAATAAAGTGCCTAAATAAGTATTTCTAGGAAATAGCTCCTGTGGTTGTCGTAGGCAAATAAAGTATTGAATGTAGGTAAAGGTACAGGTCTGCTAGTGAAGTTATTTTCAGTAGCCACCAATACACAGATGAGGTGACTATAGCAAATCCTTTGGCGTGGCTTTGACGTATGTTAACAAATATGTTTACATACGTGAAGACCTCGTAATAACAAGGCGCGAGTATCGTGGGATTCGTCAAAATTTGACGAGTGACTTAGGTTACATTACTTCCCTTTTCAGATTTATTTTAAAAATAGTTTTTTTTTAAACAACTATCAGTTTATTTCTCATATATACTTGAAACATGTAGGTACCTAAATGTAATACTAATTTTTAACAAAAACTTTTGCAAAACGTAAATTCCGGTTCTAATAAGTAGAAACAAAACTATTCTGAAAAGTAGGTTAGCGTCGAATGTAGGTTGGTCTGAAATTACTAGGCTTCAAATGTGAGTAATTCTAGAAAACGGTAACTTTTGCTTTTCTTTTCTTTACTTTTCTTTTACTTTCAAATCCAGGGAGACTGCCTTTTTGTGTCGGTTTGACCGACTTGTCTACTGAAAGGCAGTAACAAGTAAAAGAAAGCTCAATACTCATTTATTTTTCATGAAATTGAAATAGCAAGCCTGCTGGTAAGTGCCGCTCAGATATTTGTCGTAAACCTCTAATAGAATTGCGGTCCTATAAGATGTCAGTCGTATTTTTTTAAATATTTCTCCTATATTACGAGTATGTACTTTAATTGATGGTATGTGGCTACTGCCCCACCCATGAACATCTATAATCAACCTCGGATAAGATTAAGGTTTTACTTAAAATCGGCTACACATGCTTCGCTACATCTAGGAACTAAATTAGAATGCCTCCTATAAGAACATATTTCTCCCTTACCACACTAAGATATCCTAATTGCATTTAGGCGTTTAAGTGCTAGAACCCTCTGTGGTTCAACTCCGGCGGCGGCATCACCACACCTCTGTCTGGTTAATAACTGTTCTTCTGTGTATTGTTTTGAATGGTAAGGCCACATACTAATCCACGTCATACATTATAGAAACTATACATTGAAGCGTTCCAAATTAGTGCTCAAAGGTAATAACACATCAGTGACCTACACACACCTCACATAAGTCTCTAATCTTATCTGGAGTTGATTACCGATGTCCATGGGCGGCAGTAGCCACTTAGCGTTCTATTGCAGTATAAATAATTATAGTTTAAAAACTAAAATCCACGCTAAAATCGCACAAAGAAAATCGTTAATCTTGATTCCTGACGATTGTGATGAGGATAATGGGATAAAATTATTAAAATCGTGTATTGTCATCGGTTCTTGATAATTGTTAAAAATTTTAAATTAATCAGACCGTTCAAAGTGGATAAAAATCGAGTTCAAAGATTCCGTTACATACATACATGCATACACACATAGATACAACCCAAGCTAATAAAAGCGTGGTAAAAAGTCAGATAAGACCTTGTTTAAAATACTAATCTTATCCCGAGAGTGCACCATTGACATGTTACAACATGTTTATCAAACAAACAAGTTGGAATGTTCCAACGAGATAACTGTTGAAACAGCTTTCACTCCGAAGTAACGAAAACAGCGTGAATTTTTCATGACATTTAAAACATAAAATGTTAAACCAACCCTTTTTAGCTGTAATTACGTAATACAGTAAAGTTTAACCCGTAATTTAAGTAAATGAAACGGGTTAACTGTACGTATGTAAACTTGGATTAAAATATTGAGTTAACTTTTTAAAATCGCTTCTATTTTTATGTGAGCAATGTATAATCGATAAAAAATTGTATTGTTTCGCGTACGACGGGTTTTATGGATTGTAATTGACCCTAAAAGTTTGCAATATGGGTCCGAAGTTGACTGGTATCTAAATCTGCACGATTCCGTACTTCTAACACTTACGTTGTACTCATAGTAGCTACTCGTATCAAGGCAGTTAATCCACGAAGGATTTACCGGTCTAAAATCTTACAATAAGTCAAGGCTATCAAGAGGTTATTTTTCTCCTACACACTTTCCCTCACTACTTTGGCGCAGCGTTGTCAAATATATTTGTGATTTCTCCCAAAAGTGGGCAAAGAAAGGTAGTAACAAATTATTATATTATACTTCTCTTATCAATGATTTAAATGATCATCAGTAAAATACATCACTTATTTCTATGTTTCTATACTTATAGCGGAATATAAGGAATATCTGTGTGGGTTTTAAACACGAGTAAAAAACACCCAGACCCAGAACAGAAATCTAAATTCTAATCAAATCTATTATCGAAAAAACTAACCACTACCAAAAACTAAACCCAAATTATATAACTATTAATAAAATACATAAATAAAAATAAATAAAAAGGCTGCCTTTATGCACGATATATCATTTATTCGGGCTAAAGTCAAAAGCTTTGCGAAGCACAATCGCCATACAACCTCAGCAATGTTTCACAGATACCGCCGCGCATTGGAATGTATAAATCAATTTTTATTTGGGGTTGTGATAGATAAGGGTGTGGACACGCGCGACTTTTTTGGGTATCTTCGGACTAAAATGCTTTAGTATTTTTTATAATGTAGGAGTACCAAACGAGCATGTAGTCCACCTGATGCATGATGGTAAGTGGCTACTGCCGCCCATGGACATATGTAATGAACCCCAGATAGGGTTAGATATTCCTACCTGAGGACGGCCACAAACGCGCCGCTACCCCTAAAGGAATAAGCTGGAATGTCTCGAAAAAGTATGTCTCCCTTACCACACCCTTCAAACCAGAACACAGCAGCGCCTAACACGGCTGTTATTAGGCAGAAATTGGCGTGGCGGTGGTGCCGCCGGAGTCGAACCACAAAGGGTTCTACCACCTGAAAATCACCAGGTATAATCGTTCCTTCAAACATACATCTTCCACATACAAATATACAATGAGATACATAATAAGGCAGAAATAGAAGCACTAGACATATTAGAAAATAAAGCTACACACAATAACTGAAGTGTGTTTCAGCCCTTACCCAATGAAAATCAAGGGCAAGCGGCGTCATCAATCAAACTCTCAGGGCTTGGAAACAATTGGCATGATTTATAACACTCTGTAAAGGGAATACGAAACATGCCCTGTCAAAAAATGGACAATGTATCAATAAATATTAACAATACAACTTCCGATGGTACGGAATGGGATTTCATTGCTTCCGATTTCTATAATAAAATCACAATAGACTATAAATAAGAAAATACTGCTGATGGAAGATTTTTTGTGGATACAGCAAGGGACCGCTGTCTACTTAATGTTAAGAAGATAAATGCTGCCAAGATACAAACTCTTGATATTCTGTATTTTTGGACAGCTATAACTTAGAAGTATTCAAGAGAAGGCCAAGAGATAGTAGACAAAATGCTTAAATCAGAAGACAAACTAGAAAAAAATTGACAAAATTCATTCAATGTAGTCATTGCGTCAGTCACGTTAACATCAGACAGAAAGAAGAATCGAAGGGTACTTAAGTAGAAAGTAGTCAATATACAGTCGAAATCTTAAAGCCGAAATGAAAGATTCAAGAAAAATTAAGTCTTACCCAGATGACGAGAAAACAAAAGTAAACCCGGTAGATAACAATCAACAATCAAGAAAAAAATAAAAATATATATTCATTTTAAGAAGCTTTAAAATACAGTTAGAAGGTGCCACTCATGAACGAGTGCTACTAATGTACCCATGGTCCAGACAAAGGGCATCCAGAACACCGTGGGGATTTTAGCTGGTCGAAGACTGTACCGGCCACTGTAGTTGACTGCATCACATTTTGCCATTCTTCAATTATCAGATATAATACTACTTAGAAAAAAAAAAATTAGTAGGTACCAATTCTGTATCTTATTTTTTTTTACTTGTTCCTCTAATACAAAAGATATCTTTTTTGACCTTTCCCTTCATATGATAAATAGAAACTTCTAAATCAATATTACATAATGCTCTTTTGATGAAAATGCCACTAAGATCTAATATTAGAAAGATTTTATTAGTTTCAAACTTATCTCATCCAAGTTAGTTGATTTAAGGCTTTCCATTACGGTCATTGTTGGGGTAATAAAAGTAAATGGGGAGGCATCGATCATCATATTAATAGTAATGGTTCGAGATTTGTAATATCAAAAATCTTTTTGCGTCAAAGAATCAAAAGCTATTTCAAATAAAGAATATTTTAATAAAAGTAGTGTTAGTAATTGATTTCGGCCTTTCAGTCTAGAAGTCTTAAATCAAATTTAATGTATAGGTCTTTATGTGTTGTTATAACATAGAAAAAGAAAGCGAGCATGCAGTCGCCCTAATGGTAAGTGGCTACAGCCGCCCATGGATATCTGTAATCAACCCCAGATAAGATTAAATTCTTACCTGAGGCCGACCACAGATGCGCTACTACCCCTGGGTACTAAGCTGGAATTACTCGATAAAGTATGTCTCTCTGACCAGACCCATAAAATCAGAACACAGCAGCGCCTAACACTGCTATCACTAGTAAAAAATAGGTGTGGCGGTGGTGCTGCTGGAGTCAAACCTCAAAGGATTCTTACCTAGATGTAGTTATAAGCCACAAACAGTCTAATTATAATACTACAATTATTCGTTAAGCGGTTCGTTACCCAACTCCAAGATGGCGGATCGATCTTGCGGTCATTGTAGAGCGAGTAATTATAGCCTAAGCTCGAATAGGCCATTGATCAGATTCATAGTTGACTGGATTAATTTGTGCAAGTCCCATTTCAAATATTCACAATAAAATTCTAAATTGATAGAACTTTAGATGTTGTCCTAAATTATCAAATGATGATATTTGGTAGGTACAATACTGGATCATCATCATCATCAACCCATTACTGTCCAACTGCACGGGTCTCCTCTCTGAATGAGAAGGGTTAGGCCGTACTCCACCGCGCTGGCCAAGTGCGTATTAGTAGACCTCACATACCTTTGAAAACTTTTTTAAATATTGCTCAGGTATAAGGGTAGCGTTTTCCTTCCCAGGTAAAGCGAGTAATAATACTAAAATGCTAATAATTTCAGATTAGAAGCGCATATCTGGGAATCAAACGTTGTTTAACCGGAATATCATTATAGTTCAGTACTCGTACCTTTACCATGAGTATTTACGTTTTGCCAAATATGACTGTTTTGTTATTTGTTTACGTATTTGTCCATACAATTTCCAATCAGCGCCCCTAGCGGATTGTATCAGAACTATAATGTCAATAACGTAATATTAAATGTCCAAATTGACAAGATGGCGCTTTATGTTTTATCTCTCTTTTTTGCGAACATGTGAGATAGACAAAAAGACTTGAGCACTTACTTATTGTTACGTTCACTCAATCTACTGAAGCAAATGGAACACAATAATGGATTGAGTAAACGTATCGTTAAATTGTGGGATGTTTTGAAAACTCATGGTACACAGTTACAGTATACAGTTCAGTCCATATCAGTCAAATAGATCTAATATTAAACCGTACACGTATTACCGTTTGTTCAAACCAACTTCTATATTGACTAGTTTGTATAACCAAATAAAATTTTGAGCAATTAATTTAAATAAATTTGCGTTGAAATGAAATTGAATTCCTGCAAATCAAAAACATAAATTCGTTTGAAAATATCTGAATTGTGTCAATTTTGCACTCAAATGGGGAAGTTCCGCCGCAAATTACAAACCGCTGCATAAATACCGGTTTGATGAAGAGCGAATAAATATAAGCTATGAGAAAGTTGGTACCGACTTCTGAAGTGAAAACTTCAGTAGCAGCGTTGTGTACTTTTGTGATGGGTAAACAATTTTAAACTCGCGTCAGGACACGTGGCCTGATCGAAAATTCGTAGGACGGCAAAGCAAACTGCAAAGTCAAAATGTCATTCGATGATAGCATAGAAAATATATGTCAATGGGTTTCAGTTTCATTTTTTATTTATTATATTTTAATATTCAGGTAGGTTTCGCAAACTTTTCACTTCTGCCAGCACTCCTGGAGTGCAACTCGTTGATTTTTTTAAATGTATCTATCTGTATTGCAGTGGTTGATACTCGGCTTTTCAATCGAGAGGTCAAAGGTTCAAACCTAGCGAACCTTTTATTTCTCAAAGTCATGTGTACATTAAAAAATAATTATCATCTGCTATAACGGTGAAGGAAAACATCGCGAAAAAATCTACACATCTGAAAGTTTAAAAAAATGTTCTCAAAGGTGTGTGAAGTCTGCCAATTTGCACTTAGCCTGCTCGGCGGACTATTACCTTAATCCCTCTCGTTCTGAGAAAAAACCCGTGCCCAACAGTAGAATAATAGTAGTAATGGGTTGACGACGACGTAGAAACCAAAAAACTAGTGAAAATCATGTCATTGTGTACATTTTAAATAGTCTTAATTTATTTGTTGTTTGTTATTGTTGTTATCTTAAAAAATATCGCAATTATAAAACTTACAGTAACTACAAGTAAAGAAGCATACACTTACATATACTTCCATCTTATTAAAGTACTTACAATAAGCACAAGTTATGAAACATACACTTACCTAAATCTATTATGTTAGTCATTACTTCTAAACTTTATCGAACTCAACTTCAAAAACATTTTGACTACGCCTAACGAGCGACCAACTTTAGCTCGCTTCGATTATGCCTACTTCTAAACTTAGCCGATCAACTGTAGACCCTTATTCATATCACTTTGTGATATTACAATTGTTATCCTATTTCGAGTGTTAAGAAGCAAGATTAAGGGTGATTTGCAACATGTAACTATAAGGTTTACAAAAGCATTATCATCAAAAATCTATGGTTAAAAAACTGGTTGAAGGTGGTAGAACCCGTTGTGGTTCGACTCCGGCGGCACCACTGCCACACCTATTTCTACCTCGTAACAGCAACGTTAAGCACTGCTGTGTTCTGGTTTGGAGGGTGTGGTAAGGGACAGATATTTTTTCAAGGCGTTCCAGCTGAGTCTTTAGGGGTAGCTCAAAACTCATCAGGTGCACCATTTTATTATACGTTGAAATTACGTCATATAAATGCTTTTAACCACTCGATTTTGAACCACGATTTCACACGGCTTTTAACAGCAATAGGTGTACCGATATCATGATCGTCAGCCATTACTGTTCCACTGCTGGGCACAGGTCTTCTCTCAGAATAAGAAGAGTTAGGCCATAGTCCACCGCGCTGGCCAAGTTCGTATTGGTAGACTTCACATACTTAAGAACTTTTTTTAAACATGCCTCAGGTACGCAGGTTTCACGATGTTTCCCTTCACCGTTAAAGCAAGTGAGAATTAATCTAAAACGCACAAAACTTTAGAATCGGAGGTGCTTGGCGTGCCTAGGATTTGGACCCCTGGTCGTGAGGCCGATTTTCAACACAAGAATTTCAGGTAAAAATAAACCTTATACTCACGAGAAGCAATAACTCCGTGGTGGACTTCAATAAAACCTTCAGGTAAAACTTTTTCCTCAGGACACAGTTTGTTATATAATCTTATATCGCTTGTGATATAACCTGTGTCTAAGTTATCAACAGAATCACCAATTCCTCGCCTCATCTTACTCGATATTGCCGGCACGTAAAACCTCAAATTGGTTACGAAGACAGATGTAAGGAGCCGGCTAATTTACGGAAATTTATTCCGCCTCATCTTTTCCTCAATTAAATATCGGGGGTAGGCTGAAAGCTTTATGTAGAACGCCTGTACTATAGGTATTATTGTATATTGAAACAGCAGACGAGTAGACCACCTGATGGTGCCATATGCCTAATATAATATGTAATCCTCCACAGAAACGTTTAGAGTTCTACCTGTGGTCGGTCACAGGTGCGGCTGGCCACAGAGAAGTGTGTCTTCTTAATCACACCATTCAAAGCAGTACGTTACGCACGTAAGTTAAACAATAGCTTATGAATAGCAGATGAGCAAGCAGTCCACCTGATGGTAAATAGTTTCTGCCTGCCCGTGGACGTCTGTAATCATGATATTGATATTGATATCATTAAATTCCCACCTGGAATCGGCCACAGATGCGCTGCTACCTTAGGGACTAAGCTGGACCGCTTAGGAAAAATACTCGTATGTCTCCCTTACCTCAACTATGAAACAGGAAGACAGTAGCGCTTAACACTGCTCTTATAAGACCCAAATAGGTGTGGCGTTGGTGCCGCCGGAGTCGAACTACATAGAGTACCTTTCTCTCTCTTTCAACCATTATTCACCCAATGCTGGATATAGGTCTCCTCATGGTGTTTCCACGTTCATTCTTGTCCAATGGCGGCCTACTTTGACCAGGTCGTCGTTCCACAGAACTACCTAAATATAACTACGTATTATTGTCGCTTGTTTGATTCAATCACGAAAATATTTTGTGATTGCCTACGCTTTGTTTGTACTTATGACCAATCTAAATATTTTGTGGAATTAATTTAATCTAAATTAATTGGCACCGAAATTAAATTTCAGCGAATCAAAAACAAATTTGGTTGAAATATTTGAATTGGCGTCAATTTTACACTGAAATACGGATATTTCGTTTTTAATTAAGAACCGCACATAACTGTTTGGTTATAACGTGAAATACCTGTAATAGAATTAGGTTTATTTATTTGTTTATCCATTCATTCAGAACCGATTTAAAACTTGCTGCCTTGTAAAATCTAAAATCAAAATCATTTCACATAGAACTCTTTTTTATTGATCTAACATCACTTAGGAACATTTAACTAGCGATTTCACCTGACTTTGAGTGTATGTACATTCTATATTATGTTTGGTATAGTCTGAGCGAAAAACATTTCTGAAGTGTAATTATATTTCACTTGATAACGCAAGTGATACTGTGTTCAGTATCAGTTATTTTTTTTATATAACATAGGAGTAGGAAACGAGCATGCAATCAACCTGATGGTAAGTGGCTACTGCCGCCCATGGACATCTGTAATCAACCGAAGATAGGATTAGATATTGAGGTCGGCCACAGATGCGCCGCTACTGCTGACGACTAAGCTAGAACGCCTCGGAAAAGTATGTCTCCCTTACCACACCCTTCAAATCAGAACACAGCAGCGCTTAACACTATTGTTATAAGGCAGAAATAGGTGTGGCGGTGTGCCGCCGGAGTCGAACCACAAAGGGATCTACCACTTTCAGAATATTATTATATTATATGTTTATAAAAAAACTATAAAACGAACTGGCATTAGTAACTTAAAAATAACTGAAGAGATAAATAATGAAGCCTATCTCCCACAATTTAAACGAATCTAACGACACCTCTAGTATGTCTAAGAATGAGATATTCACACATGCGCTCGAAAAACATTACAATCCGCTGTTCGGTAAATAGCTTCATATCTTTATTTATCCGGGTAGCTACCACATAATTATGGTTTTGTTTCTGTTAAATTTCTTTAACCCAATTTTCCCAAAACAGTTTCAAATTAGAACACCTAGTAACGTTGTCACGTGTTCGATATAAACCCTTAAACAAAATCGAGGAGATTGATCGACACCTATTTTCTTAAGCAAACTCATGCAAAATCTCCAAGCGGATCCAATATTGACGAAGCTAACATGAAGCTTCAAATTGAATCATTCAGTACAAACAAATCGCTAACACGTTTCACTTACATTTGAACGGTGGTTTATTTTTTAATCGCCTTAAGTATTTATTATATTTTTTCGTTATTAAAAATCACTTTATCTTATTTCGATAGGCTCGATTCGAGTAGGCTCGACAATTTCCTCTTATTTTCGAAATTTTGATCTTATACAATTTTATAGATATATTGGATTGGATTGATTATTTATCTATAACGGTCCTTTATAATGAGTTGTCTTTACACATTTTCTAATGAAAAGTTATACACTAAGATCGAAAATTTAAGACCTAAAACAAGAATTGAAGATAATATGGGTAAAAAAAATACTTGGTTTTATTTATTTTTTGGAATTGGATATCTAATTAGTTAGATAGATAAGTGGATTGTCTAATTGAATGTGGTAGAACCTTTCCTGGTTGGGCTGTCAAATAAAAACAGTGTTAAGCGCTGCTGCGTTCTAGTTTGAAAGGTGTGGTAAGGCAAACATACTTATCTGAGGCTTTCCAACTTAGTCCACTCGTCACCTAAAACAAACTTCAATAATAATATCTAACTTTTGCAACCATAACCCGAAACCCGAAACCACAATAAGCAACAGCGTTAACACATCGATTCAAACGTTGCAGTCCGTAATCTGCATGTCTATAACCGCACCTAGCTAATCCATGTAGCCCTGATTACGTGATATCACAGTATCGATCGGCAACCACATATTATGCGTTACATGATTTCGAGCGTTAATTTGATGGAATAGCCGATGAACGCTGCCAAATTGGGACCGTGATAATATCATAACAAAGTTTGGTAATTGGTTGGTCAAATGGTGTTAGTGGTAGAACTTTTGGTTTCGCATTTAATGATACTGAAGATATGAGGCGCATTGATGTCACTGTAAATTTTTCGGGTTCCGTACCCAAAGCGTAAAAACGGAACCCTATCACTATTACTAAGACTTCGCTGTCTGTCCATCTGTCACAGGTCTCTATCCCTGAAACCGTAATAGATAGACACTTGAAATTTTTACAAAGGATGCATAACGGTGGCCGCTATAACAACAAATACTAAAAGTAAAATAAAGTCGAATATTAAAAGGGGTCTGCATACAACAAACCGGTATTTTTCGGCATTTTTGGATATAAATCATAAACCGTACCAGGAAGACAGTTGAAATTTTTACAATCCATTGAATTCTATCACTATTATTATAATGATAGTATTAAACACAGGGAATCGTGTACCACATAACTTAGTTCTACTTTTATATTACCATGAGATTTTCCTATCAAAAATCAAGAATAATTGTACTTGAAGATCTTAAAGTGCTAAGTGATACCAATAAATTCGACTTAGCTCCAACTTGGTAGGTGGATCGAAGTTAGGTGGCTCGGAATTTTACAGCTTGTATCTTAACGCTTAGTTGAATGTTAATAGTGGATTTAAGACTTTAAGTAGAGAGTATTACGTATCAGAAAGTTATATTCATTGCGGGTTTTTATAATATAGGAGTAGCAGACGAGCAAGCAACCACCTGATGGTAAGCAGCTGTATGGACATCCGTAATCAACCCCAGATAGGATTAGATATTCCTACCTGAGGTCGGCCACAGATCGTCGCTTCCCCTGAGGACTAAGCTGTAATACCTCGGAAAAGTATGTCTCCCTTACCACACCCTTCAACGGAACACAGCAGCGCCTAACACTGCTGTTATTAGGCAGAAATAGGTGTGGCGGTGGTGCCGCCGGAGTCGAACCAGTAACCGGTAACCTTATCAAGGTGGTAGAAACCACCTTGATAAGGTTACTGCCGCCTACGCCATCTGTAATCAACCCCTGATAAGATTAAAGTCATACCTGAGATTGGGCACATATACCTTGCTACCCCTGAAGACTAAATTGGAAGATCTCGTATAAGTAACGCCTCTCTTGCTATGCCTTTTAAACCAGAATACAGCAGCGCTTAAGTCAGCAGAATCAAAAATGCATCCCTAGCTTTAGAAGAGAGCTATTTTTGCACCTTTTTTGAAATACCTCCACATTGTAACGCTCCAGTCTTTGTAATCTTCTTTGTAGATTTTTACTATTAAAATCATAAAGGTTAGTAAGCTTTCGGCATAAAGCACATATAATGTTGCCATATAGATGCAGGTGAACTTTTAATGTCTCCTGTTGAACAACTGTTTAAAAGTTCCACGTGTAGATTCAATAAATTCCCGAAATTGATACTAAGCTAGTCATAAATGTGCAATCTCGAAGTGCTAACTGTTCCCGTAAATTCAACTTAACTTCAAACTTTCTGGGAGATACGGGGAATCGGTTTGATTCGACAACTTTAAGGGTTGAAATCGCACGATTGGAGAACATTTCGATGGTTGAAGAATTTTTGGGTATTATTTTGTAACTTAAACTTGCGATACGCAGTTTTTATTTGTTTATTTTGACCCAATTACATGGTGGTCACATGGATTTTACTTTGCTGAGAAGCATTAATGGTAGATTAATTTATGTACCGTATGTTTAGTCCGTTTTGAGTTTTAGTTTAAAATAATATTTTTAGGGAATCTTCATTAGATACCCTGTGTAGTGTGTGCCACGGACATGTATGTATTTACAACGGAATATAAAAACATCCATACCAAATCTAGTCATCGTTTTGACTTTTGGCTGGTCGATTGAAACTACAACCCACATTTTTACGGTATCATGATTAAGAGAACATTGTTGGAAGTATTTGGAAGCAACGTATCAGAGATTTTAGCTTCACCATAATTATAACGGAAACCTTCGTAGTAGTAATTCATCGTTGGTTGATTCTATCTTGTTTGTTTTTTTTTGGGTTGATTACAGGTGCAGCGATGGTCAGTATCAGTTGGACTGCATACTCGTTTACTATATCTGTTATATAAACTGTACATAAACTTATGTCATATTGAAATCATAACAAATCAATATATGTCGGCTTTGGCGTATCATAACTCCCCATCATAAGTAATACTTTACATTTTAATTACTTTTCGTTTGATCACGAAATCAAATCTGTCAACAGATTCCATTGAAACAAAGAGAATTCAATAAGAGCTACTTACAAATGCCCGCAAGCATTTGATTGGAACAAGGTTTTTTATTCATCCATTGAAATTCAATCCGTTTTCATCCATTTCCCATTTTATCATTGAGATAAATCAAATCAAACAATGAATTTGTATACACATCTTATGTGTAACTTTTTTTATGAAATTGCCTACTGATGGTATCTGCCTACTGCAGCTCATGCACATTGTCTTACTCTATACAGAACAGAGGTCATACCTGAGGCCAATCACCAATGTCTTCTGACAATTGTACCCTTACCATGAGTTTTCAAAACATCCCACAATTTTACGTTACGTTTACTCAATCCATTATTCTGTTGCGTTTGCTTCAGTAGACTGAGTAAATGTAACAATAGGTAAGTGCTCAAGTCATTTTGTGTGCCTCATATTTTCGCAAAAAGAGAGACAATACATATAGCGCCATTTTGTTAATTTAGACATTTAATGTTACGTTACTGACACTATAGTTCTGATACAATCTGCTAGGGGCTCTGATTGGAATTTGTATGGGCAAATACGTAAATAAATTTCAAAACAGTCATATTTTTCAAAACGTAAAAACTCATGGTAAGGGTACTGAGATAGACGCCACATATAAAAATCAACCAACATCCTCACTCTTTTAACGAAAGGCAGGAATTATATCACATTAAAAATAGGTATGGTAGTATAGTCCGCGTAAAACTGCTAGTCCGCTCTGAATATAGAAATCGTGTCGCCATAGCAAATTGTATGACTACACCCGCTCGCAACAATTTCAGAGCGGACTAGCAGTTTGGCGCGGGCTATACCTCCCCACTCGTTTTACATCGTATTAAATGGAATCAGCAAATTATAAGAGAGTAAAAGGTATGACCGTGTTACCTCAGTTGATACTTGAGTTACAAGATTAATTAATTAAATTCTACTGATTGAAACTTATTTAAAACTAGCTGACCCGGCAAACTTTGTACGGCTTCAAATATATTTCATATAAAATATAGCCTATGTTACTCGTGGATAATGTAGCTTTCGAATGGTGAAAGAATTTTTAAAATGGGTCCAGTAGTTTTTGAGCCTATTCATTACAACCAAACAAAGAAACAAAGTATTCCTCTTTATAATATTATTATAGAATATAGATAATAATAAATTACATAACTATATATAAAAGGCGTCTGGAAAATTTTGTGAATAATTTTGCAAAATTGAGCGGTTAGTTTCGACTCAACTTTTAAAAGTATTAACTTTAAGAACTTTAAGCCAGTAATTTACACTCAAATGATTTTAAGTTTCAAAGTATTGGAGTTAAACCACCTAAGCTCGATTTTGTTCTCTCGTACCTACTCGTAGTTAGTTTAAATTTATTGGCATTCGTCGAAAATGTCCCACTATAAACGATATACGATGAACTTTTTTTAGTTCGACGTCTGTAGTTCATAAAAAATATAGATTGTGAATTAAAAATACAATATGGAGTGTCTTGCGTCGCATCTTCTCCATAGCGAAACACCTTCCGAAGCTGTTGTTATTTGTTGACTTTCAAGATGTGCTCTATATGACAATTTTGAATAAATTAGATTTGAATTGGAATAAATTAAATAACATTATTTTAACATTAATTATTCATCGATAGTCTACGTCCCTCTACGGCCCGCAGGCCATCGATTAACAATAAGTCGATCGTCCGTGGTTCATATGTGGCCTGCAGCCGTTTCTTTGCGGCCCGCGAACTCCTTTAAAACTTCTCTATACGGCCCGCGAACTTAATTTCTTGCCCGCTTTTCTACAAATGACTTCAAAATGCAGCTCACCATTACCTCTTAAAAATTTACTATGCTACCTGGTTTTTGTATGCATGCAGTCCTTTGATGGTAAGTGGCTACTGCCGCCCATGGATATCTGTAATCAAGCCCAGATAGGATTGGATATTCCTACCTAAGGTCGGCCACAGTTGCGCCGCTACCCCTGAGGACTAAGCTGGAACACCTCGGAAAAGTATGTCTCCTTTACCACGCCACACTACCAGAACACAGCAGCGCATACCATTGTGTTGCCAAAAAGGCTTAAACAATACTATATGAAATAAGCTATTATTACAGTTAAGTGGTCTCGTTCTACTCGCGTTCAGACAATAACCTTAACTTGGCATCTATCTGGCCACTGAATCAATGAACTAACTATACTAGTTTAAACTAACCCGAGCGCTGGAACTAGAACGGATATAAATTCAATTATTTGTATGTTGTTCTCACGTTAATTTAGTCGTGTATCACGTATACAGGTGTCTACAATGTTATCATATTTTGGCATAGTAGCGAAAATTATGATTTGTTTTGATTTACCTTTTGTTATTAAAAAATCACAACTGTGTGTAAAGTCTATCAATTTGCGACAGCTACAACTATGGCCGCTATAATAACAAATACAAAAAATAAAAAGTTAAATATAACGGTACTAAGTAATTAGTATTTTTCAGCATTTTCGTACTATTGAACTCTATTAGGGTTGAATAGTAGTATTAAGAAACTTAACTTAAGGACGTGACAATTAACAGTCGTAGAATCAACTCACCCTGAGTTTTTTTGCATCTGCACGCATCCTTTGTGGGAGGGAGGGTGGTACATTCTGCATGGTTTAAAAAACCATACAGAATATACCATACCATCATACATATTTGTAGCGGATTGTTGCGAAGTAGTTTTAATCTTAACTTAATAGCATGGACTTCCGCAAAGTAACGCCTGATACAATTAACTACGATACGATTAATTAACAAACCCTAATAGAACGATAGTATAAATTTTCATAACGCATTTACTTCTCATATCTGCTATAATAAAAAAAATAAAAAAATGACGCGGAACCCTCCATTACGAGTTCGATCGTACTTGGCCAACGTTTTCATAACCTACCTTTCAAATAATTATTTATAGTGAAGAAGCAAGCAAAACATGTTATCCTCTCAGATATAATTATCGCTTTTATAACAAGTTCACTCAGCCGAGGTAAAGCAAATCCCTAAACTTCAATAGGAATGGAACTTATCTTCAGAAATAAGTTATTTCATCCAAAATATCCAGACGAATTCCCAAGAAATACTATAATCTCTTAAAGATATAAAACTAGAGGAGAGTTGCGAATTCTATGTATTTCGTGTATTTGGGATATTTACTAAACGGCATTAGTAATCTCGAAAATGTTGTTTGTATACAATACTTGATGTTATATTTTATGTTAGTTAAGTTACGGATAAATTGGAACGCTTCATAAATTTATTTACTTAAGTATCACGGTAAAGTTTAATGGTTTTCACTGTTACGTTATAATAAACTTACTAAAGTTTTAAATCTCTTGCTGCTATTATTAAATCAAATCTCCTTTAATTTCTAAATTAATCAACATTATTCCACTTTGGATATGAAATCGGTTTTATACGTAGAGCTCTTTTAGAAATAAATTTTCACGCCTTAATTTACGTGTTAAATTTTTTACTCATGACATGCTCTAAACTTCAAAATTACTGGAGATAAACTCAAATGAAATGAAATGAAATATCTTTATTTGTTGCAATGTGCTTACAATTTGATGTTGGTTACAGACATATAAGAATCTCACATTTGCCACATGGTGGCGTACAAATTTAGTCAATTAAAATTAAATTTAAATAATAACTATATAAATTTAAATAATACTTACTATATTTAAATAATAACAAATTTAAATACTAGGCATTTACTGCTCTTTTATCTATCGATGACGACAGTTTAGTCATATAAATCTTTTATAAGTCGTTACCTAGTCATGTTCATTAATTTGTAACATAGTCTAAATCTAAATTCTTGGGATCAAATCACTTGTTGAATCATGTCAAATAATTTTCTTTTATTTGCTTCTTTCTGTTTATCTATATACTTTATTGTATCTCTCAGTCTGAAATACTACTAATAAAATAAAAACAAAGTATCGTCTAAGTTCGTACCTTAATAAGCGTTATAGCTAACATTTGTTCTCGCTATACCTATATCTTAATAACGGTGAAACATTTCTCAAAGGCTCCCTAAATTAGAAGTTCGGACAATTTCTTTTGAAATTCCGAAATTTCTTTCGCAAATTACATCGCATCTAAAGTACACATAATTTGCTTTATTTACTTTCTCGAATTGGGAAGGTTCTTGTCCGTCTTAATCAATTACTATTTTTATCACTTGGAGTCTGTTGGTATTTTTTATGGTTTTATTTTTTGCCGTATTGGGATTTTTTGTTATAACATGTTTTATTTTGTAATCAATTTCATTTGTACATGAAATATTATGATAGAGAATAATAAATAATGCAACTAAAGTATTATTTGATACATATCTAATACAGTAGCAAAAAATCAATGACAGATAACAACACATAAAAATAAGCCGTTTATTTGGAATTATTTTATTAGACGACCTTCGTTTATAAACTGTTTCTTTTTCATATTTTGAGAAACGCTATCTACTGAAAGATATGAAATAATAATAACCTATAACAATAACATAAAAGCCAACCCAGCAAGATTGACAAAGTAAGAAAGAATAAAACAAACAAATTATACGAAGGAAAGAATTAAAAATTGGCATAATGTACGTTGAACTCGTATAAGAAGGGTTGACCAAATTTTTATTTATTTATTTTTTGTACATGGAGACAAGAATTCTGAAAGTTTAAAGTGTATAACCATTGTGGTCAAAGAGATAAAACCATATGACAGACGGACTGATAGGCAGATTGTCAAAAGGACAGATGGATAAATAGACAATAGACAGAGAAAGCTTACTTATATTATCAGGCCCAAGGTTACATATATAAACGTAACAGAAGTCTAAAAATCAAATAGAAATTTACACAATAATAACAGGTGCGAATAACGATAATAATGAAGTACCGATATCTTATATATAATATTACAAAATTTACTAAAAGCTTTATCAAAGTTTAATTGACTTCGAAAATTGTTTTCACGTTAAACATTCAATCAAAAGTACACATAATTTGTCTTACTTACCTTTCCTTCGCATTAATAAATTCCTGATTCGTTTTGATAATAATTTACTTTAAATAACTTTTGTTTCTCAAGAAAGTTAGGTTTCATTTATTTTAATCAATGTTAGCCGTTCAAAAATTATTATCGTTTGTTTTTCTATGTTAATCGTTTTCGTATTACTTGTTTATTTTGTTACTTAGCTCTTGGGTATTTACTTTGCTCGGTTAGGAAGTATTTTTTGTAAGATCGAAGAATAAAGATGTACTTGTAGTCCACCTAATAGTAATAGGTACTGCCGCCCATCGACATCTGTATCCAACTCCATACTGAACAACGGTTTAGGTTTTACTAAGATGGCTGTCTTATAATTATGTAAATTAGCCAGCATCCACACCCTTCTACCAAAAGGCAAGAATTGTTTAACTCTAAAATAAGTTTGGCGGTAAATTGGGAATAGTTAAAGATAAACGAAAACATAACAATAACACAAAATTAGTATATTTTTAATCGTACAAAAGATTTTTCGCATTAAAATTTTTGAGTAATTCATTAAAATCTTCAAAACCTGGGCTTGAATGTAACTTTTGACTGAGACGGACGGACAATGATTAAAAGGAAGAAAATCAAATGTTATAATTTAGCGAATTTACAAAACTAAATACAGGCATATAAACGTTATATCAGAGGAATCGTTGACACATCCTCCATGAAGAAAGATGACCTGTTTGCACCGTTTTTATTCTTTACCTTTATTTCATTCGCTTTAAATAAAATATCTTCCTTTCAGTATTCCTAAATTGCTTTGTAATTATCAATCGTGAGTACAGTTAATTTAGCTTATTAGCCTCTCTTAGTATAAAAGTCTCTTTGTTTTGTTATACTGCTCCTTTATTCTCGTTTCTATTCGAGTTACACTTATTTGATTATCTTTCCTCTTCATGTTTTATTTATATAACATTATGTTTCCTATATTTAGATGTAATAAAGTATTAATTATATGTAATGTAAAAAAGGTTTTCCGTTCGTGGAAATACGAAGTCGAAATAGGATAAAAATATTTGAAGCTCAGTAGATATTTTTTATGTAATGTAGAAGTAGTAGATGAGCATGCAGTCCACTTGATGTTAAATTGCTACTACAGTCCACCTGCACCCAATTCCAGAGAAGATCAGGTACCCAGACATACATACATACACTCGAAAAACATGAAAAAATATAAAAGAAACACATTCTTAAAATGAATTTGTTTGTGTATTTCACTAAACTTTTACTACATTCCCCAGTTTTTGTTATTTAAATATTGGTGAGATTTGAAGCACATTTTCCTTATTACACCCTCGTTTTATTCCATCCTTCGCTTTATACGTAGTTCATAAGAAAATTTGACGATGCCGTAAAACCATTTTTATGAAAACCAGGCCTCTATGAGTGCCTACCTCTATAGTCAATATTAGGGTCGTAAAATTGTGAGACACAAGGTCAATGGATTCAAGGGATTTTGTTATTGCTTTGCCGATACTAAAAAAATGACAAAGTGACCTTTTTAAACTGATATTAGCACGCGACTTTTAGCTGACTAAAATAATTTAACAAGAAATGTTTTTTGAGTTTTGTACATAATCAAAATCGGTTTATTTTGTGATAATTTGGAACGTGAAGGTGGTAGAACTCTTTATGATTTGACTCTGGAACCACCACAGTCACACATATTTCTGCCTAATAAGAGTAGTGTATTCCGGTTGGTGTGGTGACACATACTTCTACAACCTTCAAATTGACCCAAAACACTTAATACTTCATATTATAGTAATACTTCATATTAGCATAGCTAATTTCGCTACATCTGCTAAAATTACTATATTTACTAAGGATATAATGGAATCACAATATCTGCTATATTAGTTCCTAGCAGGAAGCTTCTTAATAATACATAAACTTTCGATTCAAGCATGTGATACCTTGAGATTTCTCGACAAGTAGAATAAGCCGAACGAGATCCGCACAAATCTCAGGAGAGCTAAATAATCATCTGAAGCTCTACAAAATGCTACTAAAGCTATAATAGAATCTAGATAGCGTTCAGCGCTCGAGTTTTGAAGAAATAGCGCTTTCAAGAGCTTCTATGTACGAGTAAGTTACAATGTAATTTAAGTTTTATTTTAAGTGAATTTAGTGGACGACTTGAAGGTTTTTATTGGTTTCTTCTTTTTAGGATTCCTTACCCAAGGGGTAAAAACGGAAACCTATTACTAAGACTTCGTTATCTGTCCATTTGTCCGTCTGTCACCAAGATAGTCTTCATTTGCTAGATAAACGATTTAAAGGTAGTTCGTTAAATAGTTTTAAAGGAAAAGATTAAACGTTACATCGTTAAGTAATGTATCTTCTTTGACAATATGTGGAATCTAAAGGGAAACTAATCTATTTGTAAACTTATTTAATTGTAAATTTGAGAGTACTCAATACTGGAATATTCCAAAGTAAACTTACTCAAATGTCAGATCAACGATTAACTATGATATTAAATTTATCGTTTGTCGTAAACCAATTCGCCATGACAACGAATTACAATTGATTACGAATATCCGAATAACAATTTAACGATCCTTTTCTACCCGACTGAAGTCCTGAATCTTATTGGTCTTGTAATATTTTGTTTCATCTTCGATCTCTTTTTGGCTGACTATTATTTTCAACTGAAAAGGGTATTGATGTACTATGTTACTCCCATAAGACAAATCCAACGACACCTCATATGTTATAAAACATCGAGCCATTTGGTGTGCCAAAGAATGAGACATACACACATACAAATACATAAATATATAGACAGTTTTTCCTGAAAGACTATTTTATATAATAAGAGATTTAATAACAGCTCTATTCTTCATTTTCTCTAACAATCCATTCTTTATCTTATTCTCTAAAAAACACAATATCCTTCTTTCTTTTTACATAATTTCTCGCTAGACTGCTACTCACCAGCAATTTGAATCGACTCTTATTAACCTAAAATAATTAAAAAAAAATACAAAATAGCTGGTAAAACGTATAAATATATCCTTACACATATACACTCGAAAAAATCGCCGCAATTGGGAAAATAAACATTAATTGTTTGTTAATTATCTTTTTCCAAATATTTTGATTCGCGGAAAGAATTTAAATAACGCATTATTTCACTGAATAAAGTTGACGTCCATTAAAGCATAAACAAAATATCTCACGAAATATCATAATTAACTCTTTAACTCCCTCGTAAAATTTGCGCAAATGGATACTTCAATTACCGTACTTCATCAGTGAAAATACATTCAGTCTTTATTGAGTTAATTGTAAATGATATAATATTTTATGGAAAGTAGGTGTTGCAGTTTCATCCACTTCTTTTTTATTCAAAAAGATAGGTTCAAATAAGATTATTGATAACCTTTTTTTTTATAATATAAGAGTAGCAGACGAGCATGCAGTCCACCTGATGGTAAGTGGCTACTGCCGCCCATGGACATCTGTAATCAACCCCAGATAGGATTAGATATTCCTACCTGAGGTCGGCCACAGATGCGCCGCTACCCCTGAGGACTAAGCTGGAACGCCTCGGAAAAGTCTGTCTCCCTTACCACACCCTTCAAACCGGAACACAGCAGCGCTTAACACTGCTGTTATTAGGTAGAAATATTACAGTTTTGCAAAATCTTCATTTTGCGTGTGGTAGAAATCTTTGTGATTCGACTCCAGAGGCCTAATCGCCACACCTATTTCTACTTATAATAGGAGCACAGCAGCACTGTACCCTTACCATGAGTTTTTACGTTTTGACAAATATGACTGTTTGGTATTTGTTTACGGTTTGCCCATACAATTTCCAATCAGCGCCCCTAGCGGATTGTATCAGAACTATAGTGTCAGTAACGTAACATTAAATGTCTAATTGACAAAATGACGCTTTATGTTTTGTCTCTTTTTTTTGCGAACATGTGAGGCAGACAAAAAGACATAAGAACTTACTTATTGTTACGTTTACTCAGTCTACTAAAGCAATTGGAACAGAATAATGCATTGAGTAAACGTAACGTAAAATTGCGTGATCTTTTGAAATTCATGGTAAGGGTACAGTTGTGTTCCAGTTTGAAGGGTACTACGAAAGTATCTCCTTTCTACCTTCTACCACCAAGAGTTCTACCACTTAAAATGTGTAAATCAGTTGGTATCCAGGCTCTTTCACCAAACCGTTAAATCGCTTCACGCTAGAAGGTACTTCTTCAGCCGAACAGTACTGGTTTTACCACCCTTTAAAAATTTGACGTAATAGGATATACCGTATTTTGTGATATAAAAAAGATACCGGCTGAATTGATAACCACCTCCTTTTTGAAGTCGTTTAAATAAATGTTACTTAAAATTGCAGTCATATTTTTCTTCAGCACTTTTTAATAGCACGGAATATACTACTTTGCAATTTTTTACCCTCAAGAGGAATGAGTACATAAAACTTTTCGTAGCTCTTGGCGGAGTTTCATACGGGCAGTACTCAGTACTACGGCAACATAATGAATTATTTTTGTTTAATTTATTTATGAACTTTAATAAAAAAAGCACACCTTGTAATGAATATTAATCTAGGAATAGTAGACGAGCATGTATTCCACCTGATGGTAAGTGGCTACTCTCTCATGGACATGTCCCAGATAGGATTAGATAGTCCTACCTAAGGTCGGCCACAGATGCGCAGCTACCTCTGAGGACTAAGCTGGAATGCCTCTAAAAATATGTCTCATTTACCACATCCTTCAAACCAGAACACAGCAGCGCAGAAATAGGTGTGGCAATGGTGCCGCTGGAGTCGAACCACAAAGGGTTCTACTACTTTCAAATTTTATTTATTAATTATAAAAAGAAATGTAATACATTAATTGAAAATATCCAAAAATGGTTTTAAACTGCTCATATTTTCAGCTTACACTGTCCTGGTTTCAACTCGGAATGTAGCCACTACTGCTTCTTTGAATAAAGATTCATTCGTCCAATCGTTCATCCTTCTTAAAAGTTGCAGTTTTATATTAATAAAAACATCTATTTGAACTCAAATTCTAATGTTCGAAGAAACATGTTGTGTAACTCGGCCTCCACATTTGAAAATAAGGGTAAGTCCGATTTTTCGTTTAATCTTTTAAGCTGAAAATTTTATAAAAAGTTTTATTTAAAAAATAATATCATGTAAAACATTTTTATAAAATTTTGCCCTAACATTTCAAATATTTTATTTATCATTTTTTTAAAACATTTTTATGTAAAACGATTCAATAACTTCCAAAATATTTCTTAAACTGCTCATATTTCCATCTTACACTGTCCTAGTTTCCACCACTACTGCTACTCTGAATAAAGAAACTTTCCTTCGTCCAATACTCGGGCAAGTTTAATACAGTGGCGGTGCTCGTCGAATACAGAATTTTATTTACAAACATGTTTTATTTATTTATGAAGTTTGTGAACGTTTTTTGTGGAATATACCATAGAGGTTTTTATAGTAAGGTTTTCTGCGGTCACTATTCGACGATTATTTTAAAGAGATGTAGATTAAATAAAGCGAAATACGCCGAAAAATATCAGTTTCTTGTATAGCGATCCCCATTTATTTTCTAACTTATTTATTATTATTAAATTAAATATGATGTATATGAGCGGCCGTAGCCATTTACCATAAGATAGATTGCATGCTCGTCTACTACTCCTATGTTATAAAAAAAAGTTTTGTAAAATTTTCAAAAGATAGAGTGACAGTTTCCTTGTGACAAACCGACAGTAGGACAGACCGGTATCCCTTTTTACCCTATGGCTACAAATTAGGTCTCTGCATTTATTTGGGCACGGAACCCTAAAAACACAATTTACGTGACGAATTTTCCGATCACCTAAAAGACGTTAAAATTTTACAATTTATTTATTGTTCTTCTAATAAATACGGTTATAGACCAATTTATCCATTTTTTGCCAAAGACAGACATTTGATAATTTGAATCCCGAACTCCTTGCTTGGCTTGCGTATGGCTGCAACGTAACCTGATGTTAAGTGAGTTGCAGCCTCGGATAAAACACGCTTGCCTAAAAGTAGCCTATTCACCCTTGACTTGAACAATCCCAGGTCGTATGTATCGGGAAACAAAGTAGGCGGGAGTGTGTTCCATTCTTTAGCGGTTCGCAGCAGGAATAAGTTGCTAAAATGCTTAGACAAGAGGAACATCAACCAAATATCGATGGTATCCCGCGGTTCGTCTAGATGACGGATAATGGAAAGGGGCAGAATATGATCCTCCGAATATGATGCCGAGTTTCTTAACCACTAAGCTTTCACTTATTACTCTTTACATGTATTACGTGACAAATTGAATTAATTCCAACAACAATCAGTACATACCTTACATCATTAGCGTAATCGATATAATTGTATTAATTATCGTCACCAATTAATTCTTGGCGCTGAATTCCGGATATGATGTAATGCAATAATTATGTTTGATGCTGTTATGATATGCTATTAAGTAGTGATAGTTAAGTGCCTGACGGCATCTTAATCGCACGGTCCTAGGTTCGAATCCAAGGCAAACTCTGATTTTTCGTATGCGTATTTAAATGAATTATCGTTGACTATAACGATAAAGGAAAACGTAGTGGGAAACCTACATGTCAAAGAATTCTTTACAAAAAACTCAGAATTGCAAAGTTGTATGAAATCTACCAATTCGCAATTGGCTCGGTAGACTATGGCGTACTCTGCTTTTGCTCTGAGAGAAGACCCGTGCGCAGCAGTTGGGTAATAACGGGTAGACGTCCAAAAGCTATCATTCCTGTAGCTTCCATGGGAAACAAATTTCAAAATTCATTCTTAGTGCTAATCAACTAAACGGAAATAATTATATTGGGCAGCTATAGTACCAAAACGATATACAAAATGACAGCGCATAAAAGGAAACTTACACAGAAATAAACTTATAACATTTTCTTGGACATAATTAGAGTTGGTTAAAGGCGTCCAAACATAAAAGTAATGGCCACCCTAATATGGTCTTTATTACATTATGTATATTCGTAAAAGAATATTTCGAAGAAACCTCATTATGTTATATATATATAAAGAAAATCCGGCTCGAAGGACCAATTTGTGGTTTCTCTTATTAGTCTGAAAATAACGGAATACTCATTTACTTTATTATATACACATAAATAAAGACTTTTTTGTATGAAATGTAATGCGTTAGTCAAATATAGTGGCACCATAGTTATGCCTACTTTAGCCCCTATTATCTAGAATGGCTTATGTTATGGTATGTTTATGGCTTAATCATCTCACTCTCTTCCCACTTTTTTTCTCAGAAAGAAATGGCTTTTGGCATCGCTATGTCGCACGTTCTCACCTTTCAGAGCTTTATGAAGAATTCTTAGGTATGTAACCATTCCAGGATAGTAATTACATATAATTTATAAATACAAGAAATAAGTAATTAAATTACATATAATTATAAATACAAGAAATAAAGCCCGAAGTCTTCCGCAGAGGTCGAACACATAGTTACTTATGCATAGTAAATATACTTTAGTATGTTGTAACACCACTGACAGTCGAAGGTCATTTTTCACATGACACTTTTTGATGAGGGACAGAAAATAGGCCGAGAAAATATGTACAATGTTTGTTATGTACAAAACATAGTAGACAAATTGCCAAACATTGTGGGTGTTGGGTGTGATGGATTGGTTTTACTAGATTTTGTAAACTTACTTCAGCAAACATCTTATGATGAATAACTTATAGTGTCCTGGTATGAACACTCAAAATAGATTCTATACAGAACTCCTTTTGAACGTCAATACATCCACCGCCACTTAAAAAGGTGTTTTGTTATGGAGAAGAAGCGACGAAATAAACTCCATAACACATATCTTAAAAAAATGTTACCTACAATGGTAAACCTAACGAAATTGTACATATGGAGCTGGAGCTACTTCAGACCACACCGTTTTACCAGTCAAATAACCACTTAGTTTATAATACACTTTTTCCATAGCGTTTGTTTAACGACCTGTTTAAACTTTTTTCTGCGAGTTTCAAATAATATTCCTTTCAAATAATTTTAATACATAAATATCGGGATGAAAAAAGGGAAACAAGGTATCGAAGGGTTTTGCGAGGTTTAACTTTGTACCATCTCCATTTAAGTCAGTTTATAATAGCTGTATCTATACAGTACTCATGTCGGTTCATACACCGCAGTTGTACTTGATATTCGGTATCAGTTCGACTGTTCCTAAACTCCTGACTCCAATAGTAAACCAATACCCTTTCCGAAACAGTAATCTAAATCCACTATTGAAACATCTACGCAGCCACAAACTGAATCATAAATTATCTGTGGAATAGACAGACAATAATTATACCATTGTAAAAATACCAAGTGAGATATTTGTTAAAAGAGTTCGAAAATAAATTAAAAGTCGAATGGATTTATCAGCTTCAACAAATGCATAAGACGCTGACCCTCCGCTGACAAAAGACTACACCCTTCCGTAGGAGTTACGACATGCGCGGAAGCTATACTTTTCGTCCCCCGACCAGAGTTTTCCCTTCCGCTTTCCACAATGCCCTGCAACATCCGCTTAACGTCCCAACAGTTTTCGCCCATAGGGTTTTCCTCTCCAATTTATCTCCATGTAATATTTTTGGCAAAAAATAAGCCGGATAATCATGTCTTCGAAACTGTTTTGAACTTAGCTGACTACTTTCCTTATTACTTTTGCGGAGATTTCATAAATATCTGAAGCTAAGTTTGGGAAGTTAAGTTGAGGTCACATAAACATTGGTATCCCGAAGGAAAAGCTGGAACGTCTCATATACTATAGCTGTAACTGCTCGTAACTTTTTATATCCTGTTGCTGGGTACTGTATTTTCCTAACTTAGAGGCTTGAATACTCCACAATGTAGCGGATCAAAAATAAAGTAAAATTGCCTAATCATCTACTAGTACTTACAAGTTTACTACTGGACACAAAGCTCTATAGTAAAAGAAGTTAACTGAAGTTCGCCAGATGCATCTCGTTTCTGGAATAATTTGGATTGGTTGGAATCTCCAACATAAATATCCCTTACCTTTAAACCTACACATTTCAAACAATCACGTTGATATTTTTATGCAGAAACAGTTTGGCAATGGTAGCTTTGGAACACACCACGAAGAATTAAACTAACAAAATTTTTAACTATTGCATTAATCTTTTCTTTTAATTTTGATGAAAATTTAGATTTCTGTTTCTGAATCTGGATATTTGTGTATTTATCTACGTGTGTATCCATGGCACCCACGACACAGGGTATCTTACTGTAGCATCTTTTACACCAAAAACGATTTCGCCAAGTTTCTTTTTCTCATCTTATTCCGTTATACAATAATGGGTTTCAAAATGTTGTGAACATAAAAACGCTTAGAAGTTTCTCCGGCTCAACGGCCGAGGACATCTCAATTTTATATTTTTCTTTCAAATTTCCACTCCCATTTCCGTGTAGAATATTCCCGGGAATTTTACTTTTCTGAAGTTTAAAGTTGTACTAAAAATATTTTTTGAGTTGGGTTCGCAGTTTTCTGTTTGTTTTGAGTTACTGACCTAAATATTCGTAGGTGTGTAAAAACACTCATCGTCAACCCATTGTATTCCCACTGATGGGCTCGGGTTTTTCCAGTATAAGAAGAATTTAAGCCATAGTTTATCCTCCTTTCTAAGTGCAGTGCAACTTCACACACGTTTGAGATTTTTTTAACGATCTCTCATGTATGTGGAATTCTTCAAGAACTTTTCCTACACCTATAAATCGAATACTAAAGCAAATAGTAATAATTTAAAATCGCTATAAACATATAAACATAAATATATCATAAAAATAACAATGCAACTAAAATACAGAGATTGCATCATTATACCTGGCAGCCCTTTAAATCCCACTCCACTACTGGGGGAAGTCTGGAGCGTCCTCAATCACGCCGCTCCAGAACGGATAATGGAGTTCGTTATATTTTATAATGATCATACTTTAATCCTCATATATTTAAAAAGTTTCCATGGATTTGAACCGATATGGACTATCCAGGAAACCAGGTAATTCGAAGCTACACGAAGTGATCCGAGAAATTTAGTGCCTGTTATTAATAATTAATCCAATGTTAACTTACTTTATACTAGATATTGTTAAATTTTGATCTTTTGGGTAAAATTTGGGTAGATTGAGTATTGATAACAGGCATAAGAATATAGTTTTCGCGAAACTTGTGATGAATTAATTATTAGTATTAATACTAATATCGAAATCAGCGCAAGGAACCATTTTTCGCTGACTTATTTCAGAGAAAGATTTAAAATCTTTTTTAATTTTATTCAAACAGCAAAATAATTTGCTGACTAGTGGTCCAAACGAGACCAATGTGTCATACGGTCCTTTATGAAAAGGTTATCAACCCCAATTTGAAAAGGGTTAATAAAATATTAAATTTCAACATTTAACAGACTTCTAAGGTATCTTTGTCGGCTACATTTCATTTCTGTTTGGTAGTTGTTTACCTGTGACATATGAGGCAGGGTTAGGAGACTACCATATCTTTATATACTCGTGATAGCAGCAACACAGCAGCAGCATGGTAGCAGTGATAGCCTAGTGGTTAAGAAACTCGGCCTCTCGATCGAGGGGTCCGAGGTTCAAATCTCAGGCACCTCTGATTTTTCAAAGTTATGTGCGTATTACAAATTCATTATTACTTGCTAAACGGTGAAGGAAAACATCGTGACATGCGTACCTGAGAGATTTATAAAAAAAATCTCAAATGTATGTAAAGTCTACCAATACGCACTTGGCCAGCGCGGAGGACTGTGGCCTAATCCATCTCATTATGAGAGGAGACCCGTGCCCAGCAGTGGGACAGTAATGGGTTGATGATGATGATATGATACTCGTACTACATTTCTGCTATTATTACTACGTGTATTAGCCTAACTTTATAGTGTTTTAGTGTAGATGGGTTTAATTGTAATGGGGCAGCAAATGATCGTACGTTGAGTGGTCTGTACTGTCCATTTACATTTATAACCGAGCCCAAACCGGATGGGAGTGCTTAGTTCAGAAAGTCCATCACATTTGTTGTTAAGTGGTAGACGCTCCTAATAGGACTCAAGGTGGTAGAACTCTCTGTGGTTAAACTTAGGCGGCATCACCACCACATCTATTTCTGCTTATTAACAGCAGTGTTAAGCACTGTGTTGTGATTTGAAGGGTATGGTAAGGAAGACAAATTTAGTCGTCAGGGGTAGCAATGAGCCGACCTCATGTAGGAATCTAGTCTTATCTGGAGATGATTACAGATATCAATGGGCGGCAGTAGCCACTTACACAGCTGGACTTTTCTCATTTACTACTTTTTTATATATTTATACCTAACGATAAGGCAGACGGGCTACCTGGTGGAAAGCAGTCTCCGTCGCCTGTGGACATTTGCAATACCAGAGGAGTCGCCAATGCATCACCTTAAATACTTTACTTTTGCACTGACATGTCGCTATTATAAACGACAATAAGATATAAAAGACTGGTTTCGCAATTGAACCCCAAAATAATTCTAGCTTTTTTCACCTCACACTCATGTTACTAGCTTTAATAAATCCTTGTTAGTTACCCGAAAAATAAAACAATTTGAATAACCCAACGTGGAACCCTCACGTAAATTTGCACCATACATCTTTCAGTAACAAGCAATAAAAAATCCAAAGCTCGAATACCTTCTCTTTTTTACACTTCCACCTATTTGTTTAAAAGTTAAAGTTAGCTGAAATACTTTCAAATTGATGGCAATGATGATTTATGCTATTTCTTTTTATACTCTAGAAGTCGAGATTTTTTTATAATATAATAGTAGTAGTCGAGCATGCAGTCCACCTGATGTTAAGTGACCACTGCCGCCTACGGACATCTGTAATCACCCCCAGATAGGATTAGGTATTCCTACCTGAGGTTGGCCACAGATGCGCCGCTACCCCTGGGGACTAAGCTGGAACGCCTCGAAAAAGTATGTCTCCCTTACCACACCCAATGCAGCCCATCTGATGGTAAGTTGCTACTCTCACCAGATTTGATTGCATTATCATCCGAGGTCCTACCATGCGTTGTTCAGGTTGCAGAGGACTAAGTTGGAAAGCCTCGGTATACAATAATATCCTTTACAACAACTATCAAACAAGAATACAATTGTGCTTAACATTCCTGTGATCTGGTAGAAGTAGATTTGGCCGTGGTATCTCTTGAGTCACACCACATTAGGTTATAATACTTGTAAAAATCTGCCTTTCCACGTTATTTACATCATCAACAACCCATTACTGTCCCACTGCTGAGCACGGATCTCCTCTCATAATGAGAATTTCCTTCACCTTTTAACAAGAGATAATTAATTTCTAATACGCACATAAATTTGAAAAAATCAGAGGTGCGTGCCTAGGATTTGAACCTTGGACCCCTTGATCGAGAGGCCGAGTTTCTTAACCACTTTTTACTAACGTTTTTTTACACTACAACGAAACCATCCAAAATATCTTACGGAGTAACAAATAATTTTCCTGCGGCTAGCACTAGAGACATGATCTAGATAGCACTCTACTCAAGATCTCTTCAATATTTGCTTTTATTGAGTCTACATTTACTTATACCTGTCCTCCATACTTTCTCCATTTTAATTTTGCCTTGGAGTATGTTTGAATAAAACAATTTTATATAGACAAAATTTAAATTGAAGCTTTTTTATTGCTTTTTTATTAGCTGCATATATCTTATATATAACATTCTTGTGTCACAATGTTAGTTACCGTACTCCTCCGAAAAGGCTTTACCGATTTTCACCAAATTTTATATGCATATTTAGTAGGTCTAAATCAGCTACTATCTCTTTTTCATATCCCTAAGTGATAAGGGTTGTTCACCCTTAACATTTTTTAAATATATAGCAATACAACGTTTGCCAGGTTGGCTAGTATATTTATATATGCATATGTGTAAATGGATGAACATTTGTAAGGTCATTTTCATGGACCTAATTTATAAGTAACATGAAATACGAATCGTTAACATCACGCTATTGTTTGGATTTCCTTTCTTTTGCCACTATTGACGCAACTATTGCTTCGTCATTTCCATTCCCATATCCTTAGGGAAGTAATAGCATTATTTATACGTATTCACTACCTACAGTTTTATTCCTATCCATCTCTTTTATATCAAACAATCCCTCAAGTGCCTAACTCAGAACTACGTACAGCAAATTGGTAAAAGTTATTGTTAAAGAGTTATTTCCTCGTGGTTTCTTGGATGACGCTAATGTGCCTACGTGAACGTATTACAATATCAGACGCGTCATCGCTTATTATTACCTCAGAATCTGCTTTTATTTATTACTCGTGTTCCATAGACGTAATAGTTGTTTGAGAATGTTCATATAAATCGGCATGCAGCTTAAAAAGGTGTCTTTTATCAGATATAAACAAGCTTTCTTCTGAAATAGTATATATTTACTTTCAAAATTATACGGAGAACCAATAAAAGAAAGAAAGAAACATAAAACCGAAAATATAATTAAAAAGTCCACCAGTATTTATTTAAAACTAATTTGTATACAACTTCAATGTTTAGACTTTGGTTCAGTGAAACTAATTTGCATAGAAAACATTCCACGTTGTTTATATTGTTCGTTCAAATAGTTATTTTAGACAATATCATCAATAATGGAAAACCTATGCAAATCGAAAGCTTTAACTGCACCGTCCACTCATCTCATGGACACTTGACTTTACAGTTATCGATGTCAATGCGTATGCAAAATTTGAGCACCATTGTAAGTTATTGAGGGACTTCCTAAATCAGGGCTTAAATTTTCGCTTTTAGGGACGCACCATGGGAATTTCGTGTTCTGAGGTTATAATTTTAACCCTGGTAAATCTAAGTAGCTAAATACCTCCTGATGATGGTAATATCCTCTTGGGATACTTTTTTTATTGAATGATGGGAAGATGTCAATATTAGGTAATGCAAATTGGTGGAGTAACAATATATAATAATGATATAGTGTGTATGTCAGGCGGTAAACATATTGTAAATAATCAAACTACATGTATACCAATATGTAACATACCAACCAACATAACGATCAATTACTTAGAAACACATTGTAACCATAACAGAGAAAGGTTGACACAACTTTGAAAATAAAACATTCAACGCCCAGAAAAGCGAAGCCTAGATAAAAATTCATTATCACAAAGGAAAAGTAACGACAAATAACATTTCCAAGATATCACCACTTCCTTCTTTATAAAGTTGACGCTAACGTGCGTACGTGTCCTTATTACCGGCTCCGCAGCCATTTCTGGTGAAGATATTTGCGGAGGCGTAAAGGTGGCTTGAATGGAATGGGAGCAATTATGTGTTCGGAATGATCGGGCAATTTCATCGCTGCGACTGGGGATGGGCTGCTTGAATTTCTTAACAATTTCCCCATTTATGCTTTTAGGCTTTGTTTTTTTGCCATTGTGCTGTGCCTTTTAAGTTTCTGGACTATTGCATCGTTCCACTGCACGGATTTTTGCGTCTTGTATTGCTCTCGTATAACTTTTACTCGGGCAAGACAAGATCAAAGTACGATATAAATCGTTTTTTTTTTTGTATCTTTCTAGTATCCGTAATCGTATTGAATATCAATGTTCATTGACCTCATTGACCAAATAACCACCAATCTGAAGTTAAAAAACAGATAAATATAATTTTACTCTAATATTACCGCGGAATTGAAACATATTATTATTTTTAGACAAATAGCACGAAAACTACAGAAAAACAAGAAATAATAAGTACAATATTTTAGAAACCATTTATTAAAAGGAAGGAAAGAAATTACTAGAACTAACGAAATTATTAACTACATATCAAACAGAAAACTGAGGATTAAATCCAATTAAAACATGGATCCCCTTTTTGAAATATTCGCAGCTCATTCGTTACGTTCCAATAAAATTGCTAGCAACGGAACTCGGGTTAATCAGATCTGTTAAAGGGCTTTGCTCACCCGCTTGTAATACTATCCTGCACAAAGGCCTTTAAATAACGATTAGGTACTCATGATCCACCGGCTACCGGAATTTGAATGAAGTTAATCAGGGCACTATTCTAATTTAGTGACGTCATATGGGACATTTTTAGTTGTTGAATCTAGAAGAAACAAGGGATGTTTTTTCAATTTTGGCATTAAAATATTAGACATTCGAGTTTAGTTCTTCATACTGGCAGTTCATTTTTGAGTTAGTTGTATCAGGTAATAAGATTTTTCTGCGTTAAATCGCTAAAGTTTGAGATTATTTGTCAAACAAAGTTGTTTTTTTACAGCCGATATTATCGAATATCATTTGAAAAATGATATTCTAGGACATCTGGTAAAATATTTCTGGAAAAAGGAAAATAGTAGATAGAGTAAATATTATTCTCCTTGATTTCATGACTTGGCGTTCATTGCCGCATCTTAACGGCGATAAACTTTACGTAAGCCTTATCGAAGCGTAGCGTGAACCAATTATTTCATGTTATCAAAGTGTATAATAGCCACAAGAATGACTTGATGATTAATAACCTATATGAGGCGAACTACATCAGGCCCTTAGGAAAAATAAGAAACATGATGACCACGACCGCTCTGCCAAGAGTGCAACGACAAAGAAGAAGAATACAGTCAACATTTCAAACGACCAAATTTGGAACAATTTATAATTTACAAAATTAACATACCGTCCACCTGCTGGGCCTTATCCTTTTAATTCTAAGAGACCCTTTCTCGCAGAATTAAAAGGATTAGGCCATGGCCTACGGATAGGGACAAGTGCGTATTGATAGACTTTACATTCCCTTGATAACTTTTTTAAAGTTACGCATGTTTCGTGACGATGATTTCTTTCGCCATTAAAGCAAGTGATAATTCATTTCTACACACATACATTTCAAAAATGAGAGGCTTGGCCTGGGAACGTGGACCTCTTAATCATCTCGATCATTCATTAGTTTTAACCGATACGCTATCACAGTTTAATGAAGGTTCATCAAAGACTTCAAAGACAAAAGGATCAGCAAATCCCTTAGTTTTTAAAACCATTGAAGCGTTTACATTTTATCCAAAATCAAAGGACAATTTCCGTTTTCTATTTAAAGTTTCGTCGAAAATCCAAGAATACCTTTGAATAAACCTCTGCAAAAGAATTCAGCTGGAGTAAATAAAAACACTAATGAGAAAAAAACGTCTCCCTTCAACCTGAAGTTCCATTATTTAGATTAACAAAGCCCAATAAGTAGTTAATGGGCAGCTGTGTTCAATTTAACGGGAACCTTCCATTACTCAGTTTCGAAGCTTTAGAATTCAGGACTCCATACTTAATGTCTCAGTGTTTGGAGTATCGGGTAAGCGGAAAATCTGTTTAGAAGAATTGCAATTGTTTATTTTATCATTTCTATTGTTAAACCTATACTATTATTTAGTTTAGGTTTAACAATGGAAATGATAGAGTTATTACTAATTGGTAGCAACTCGATCTTCTTTTATGTCACCCACTAATGAGTCTAAGTAGATATAAAAGTTTTTGAACAAAGAAATTGACAATACCCCCCTCTGTCCCTCTATAACTAAAAATATTTAATCTGCCTGGAAATTACATAATTTTATTTGGCCTTTCAGTTTATCTCGTAGCTTAGAATAGATATAATCTGTTTATATAGAAGCTCCACCCTGAGACAATAAGAACACAAATGTTTCATGGATCATCAAACCTATCAGAAGACCTTAGATAAAATATATGTTTATTTGTAACGAAAATATAATAAATACTTTCCAAATCTTCTCTATATGCGTCTATATTACAATTTCAACAATTTTTAGTAAAGAGTAAAGATTAACATTGACGGGGTTTTCATGTCACGATGGAGAAGTTTCAGCGAGTATAATTTGTTTATATGGAGGCAAAAGGTCCTACCGGTAAATTATAACAGGAAAGAACGCTCAGGAGCGAAATTATATCAACAAAAAATCATGAAAAGAAGGAAAAAAATGTAATTTAAAGTAAAAGCGACGAAAAAAGAAATGTAGACAAGATTCCATCTCATCTGCAAACACATATAACTTAAAGACAAGATAATGTCTCGCTAGATAGAAAGTGTATCGAGGCATGTAAATGGTTTCACGAGATGTCATCTGGATTGGAGGAAAAGATGGTTTGAGGAAGCTACGCTCATAAAGTATCTTTTGCCTGGTAACTGTAATGTAGGAAAGAATTTTCGCTGTAGATTTCGGTTCGCTTGGCAGCCATTCTTCTGGAAAATATCTGGTGTTTCGTTAATGTTCTCCTGATTTATATTGAAAGACTCTTCGTAGTTCAATTGCGACTATGTTGATCAGCAATCTGAGTATGAATTGCTTAGTAAAAGTACTTCCTCGAGTCTTTCCAACTCGTTCTCTTGAATGCATTTTTGACCAATCTCAAGTTTCAACTCAACCTGAGTTCAATTACATATAACCCTGGCCGGCAAGGATCACTAATAATCCATTAGATTAAATCCTCGTTTGCTACTTCAATATCTTAAAAGAGTCTGATATGCTTTATCTTATTGTGATTTCCATCATCAACCCGTTAGTGTCTCAATGCTGGGCACGGCTCTTCTTTCAAATTTAAAGAGATGATGATAGAAGGATTAGACCATAGTCCACCGGGCTGGCCATCAGCGAATTGGTAGACTTCCCATACCTTGAAAATTCTATTATGATTTACATTATTTAAATTCAATGTATAAAATTCTTTATACGTTTAATCTACAATACCATTTAATAACACGACTATGCAGAATGCCTGGTTGTACCCATTCAATACTTGTGATATACGAGTTCCACAAAGTTCATATAAATTCAAATAGAATTGAATTTATTCTTGACTGGTTCTATGAAAACGTTGAAAGATCGCTACTCAAACCCGCGTCTGACGTGTATTGAATGTTCGCTCACATCATACCCATTACGAACCATTTTGATAAGAAATCCATCTCATTTACAAACACCGTGTCTCCCGAAGCGTGTAAGTGGTTTCACGCCACGTAATCTGTGGGAGACTTGACCGAAAAATTGCAACTTACGTGATCGAATAGGGGAGCCAGATGTTTTTGGAACATAGGATTTTCTAGATATAATATTTTAGTTTATGTTTCTGGGTAACTGATCAAACTGACTAGTCATGGGTTTTAGAGTTTAGGACATAATCCATTGTACTAGGTATGTACAAGATAGACTTTGGACGCAGATGAGGGGTCCGTCGCAAACATGTAAGTAAGGGACAAGGTACACCAAGGATATGAACCTAGGAACTTCCGACAGCAGTTTAAACCACCAGGCTATTTGAATTTCAATTTATTAAAATATTTCTTTAGTTTATTTTAAAAAAATGAAATCAGATTTTCAATCAATAGTCAATAAGTTGATGTTAACTTGTTTAAACTATTTTATTATTATCAGTCTTTCTGGATTATTTTATCTATTACAAACGTGGGTAAGTGGTATCCACTATTATATAGTAAAACGTCATAATTCATTCATATGTATTTTATTACACAACATGCCTATGCCCCGCAGCGCTTTCAAAATTTATTGATATTGACATTATATCAAAATTAAATGGTATATTAAATCCCCTTGGGTCGAATATATCCAAATCGGCAAAAGCTATTACATTCAGCAATATTAACACAAAACTAACAATTACGATCCTCTAACATAGTGCCAATAAATTAACGAAATATTAAATTGATATACTGATAACGGTGTAATCGAAGCTTGTATATATTAGGATAGCAATAATGTTATCTAACAGAAAATCTAATAATTAATCATTGTATGTTCAATTAAAATAAATCTTTATCTACTATAACTACTCGTACTTTGGTGTCTTTGAATTTGATTCGCATCTTTAATGCCCGTTATTAATATTGAATCTATCCAAAGTGATCCAATTGAAGGTGGTAGAACCCTTTGTGGTTCGACTCCGGCGGCACCACCGCCACACCTATTTCTACCTAATAACAGCAGTGTTAGGCGCTGCTGTGTTCCGGTTTGAAGGGTGTGGTAAGGGAGATAGACTTTTCCGAGGCGTTCCAGCTTAGTCCTCAGGGGTAGCGGCGCATCTGTGGCCGACCTCAGGTAGGAATATCTAATCCTATCTGGGGTTGATTACAGATGTCCATGGGCGGCAGTAGCCACTTACCATCAGGTGGACTGCATGCTCGTCTGCTACTCTCATATTATAAAAAAAAAAAAAAAAAAAATGTTTTGGCTACCGAAGATCGACATTTGAAAATTTCGTCATAGTAGATATTGTCAATTTAGATTTTTGAAAAATTATATAGATCTACATAATAATTGGCGATAGTCTACAAATTTATAATTCAACGCAGAATCAAACATTGAGAAATTAAATTTAACTCAATATTTTGAAAATTCAATTTTGCATGGCTTTTTCAAAATCTACTAGTTACGCTTTAGTTAATAAATTTTGTTGTAACATGCCAAAAGACACATGGGACCTATATTTCCCCTCTGGTTTCACTTTTACCTTTGCGTTCACCCTTATCATTTCACGTTAAACACACAACGTAATTTTATTGTTAACTAGAAATAACCATTGTTACAGGTTGGATAAAATTTATCGTTATTATATACTATTTTCACCTAATCTCTATTATCACCTAAAGACTCTGGAGCGAATATGGGTTAAAGGATAAGGATGTTTATTGTTGTGTTTACGGAATTGAGACATTTTATTATGTAACGGGTACTCACAGTATGCGTTTTTTATTGGCGATATTTCACAATAAAAATAATAAAATACACTAAAAAGCGCATATCGTGAGAACCCGTTACATAATAAAATGTCTCAATTCCGCGATAATTTTGGTCTAAAATCATCTATTATTATCCCACTTCTGGGCACGTCTCCTCTCAGAGTGAGAGGAATTTAGGCCAAATTCCACCGCGCTAGTCAAGTGCGAATTGGTAGACTTCACACACCTTTCAGTAGAACTTTTTTCTAAAGAACAATTTGGCGTGTAGGTTTCCTAATGATATTTTCCTTCACTGTTACAATAATTGATAATTAATTTCAAATTGTTTGAAAAATCAAAGGTGCGGTCTGGGGTTTGATCTCTAGACCCTCAATTGAGAGGCCAAGTTACATTAATTAAGGCCCGGGTTAATTTCCCCGAAACACCAAAGGTAATTGATAACTAGAAATCGCCATTGCTAAAGGTCGGAGACATAAAATTTCCGTAATCGGATACAACTGACCCTTATCACCTAACCGCACTGGAGCGTCTACGGGTTAAAGGATAGGGATATTCCCGGGAAAATTCCCATAAATTTCCTTTTCTTTTCCCGGACTTTCCATCTTTTGGCTGGCACCTGGCGGCGCTGGCGTGATGAATGGCATGTCATGTGTACTGAACGGGCGCGTTATTGGGGATGTTCGCGAATATTACATCATATTAAATTCGAAGGGGCAGCTTCTGTTTTATGTTTTATACTTTATTAAATCACATGGTGATCGGGTTTTATAGGTGGATAGTGTTATATTATTTTTTATGGTCATCAAGGTTTTAAAGAATAAAACAATTCTTTGTAGCCAATCGCGGGAATAATGATTTTCAAACAAGTGTATGTATTACTGTATGTTTAGTAATAATATTCACATGTGTGGTTTACTGCAACCTAAACGGCGGAATGAATTTTAACATATTCGTTTTTTTTGTCGTCTAAATTGTGGAAGTTATTTTAAACAGCATAGATAAGCATATATATCTCACCGCCTTGTAATTGACGGAAGCCATTAAATGGCTTAAACGGCTGACAATTCTGTCAGCGATTTAGTGGCTTTCATGGTGTAATTTACGCGGAACAATGCCGACATGCGCAGTTACCTAAGTATTGCAAAAACACTAAATCGAAGAAAAATTGCAGGGAAATATCGTTTCATTCGTAAATGATCTAAAACTATTTTTTTTTAATTTTCAAACACATCAAAACTGATTATATTTTCTTGTTAAGATTGAGTAATCTTTACTGAACTATGTTAAACAGGCGGATTTTCTGTTTTTATTATAATTTACTATTTATCTTCCAGTCACGTTTTACGTCAGAACAATTTTATGTATAACTTTTTTATCTACAATATTAACCTAATAAAAAGTACAAAATAATATATGAAACAGGCTTTAAAAATACTTATAAAATAGTTAAATATAATAAACTTCATCCAAATTGTTGTCTCTTGGAATTAGAACAATTACATCATAACGAGGTAATGATAGGGTTAGTACCAGAATCACCGAAGCCTAAAGCCACCTAATCGTAAGAGCGTAAATCGTGAATTACCCTAAGCCGATTTGTATCGCCGGCTCAAGGAGTTATTAGCATAAACCAGCGATATGTCACGTGTCGAACGCAGCTGACGCACAGATATATCGCTGTACTCACCACTTTGTTGTTGGTGGTAGAACAACGTGATAATTTAAGTGGTCTTATACTTTATAATATTTTCTTAGAAGAAAGAAACTTCGTATCTGTTTTATAACAATAGTGTTGAGCTCTACTGTGCTTTGGTTTTAATGGTGTGGTAAGGTAGACATACGTATCCGAGGCGTTTAAATATACGAGTAATGCCAGGGGTAACAAAGCATATGTCTCCGATCTCTAATCTTATCTTGGATTGATTATAGATGTCCATTAGCGTGGTAACTTGCCATTAGGTGAACTGCATGCTCGTTTGCTACTCCTAGATTATAAAAAAGTCAATCCGGATCCACGACCTACCACTAAAACCTAGAACTGCTTCACGCTAGACATCGGCGGACGGTAGTACCTCCTCGGCCAAATTAATTCTACCACTTTTTACCTACCACGAACGATTCCACAATAAAGAGACAATGATAGGGTTAGCACACGAATTACCAAAGCCGAAAGCCATCTAATCGTAAGAGCGTAAATCGTGAATTACCCTAAGCCGATTTGTATCGCCGGCTCAGGGAGTTATTAGCATAAACCAGCGATATGTCACGTGTCGAACGCAGCTGACGCACAGATATATCGCTGTACTCACCACTTTGTTGTTGGTGGTAGAACAACGTGATAATTTAAGTGGTCTTATATTTTACAATATTTTTTTAGAATCAAGAAACTTCATATCTATTTTATAACAATAGTATTGAGCTCTACTGTGTTTTAGTTTAAATGGTGTGGTAAGGTAGACATACGTATTAGAGGCGTTTAAACTTAATGCCAGGGGTAACAAAACATATGTCGCCGATCTCTAATCTTATCTTGGATTGATTATAATGATAGGGTAAGCACACGAATTACCAAAGCCGAAAGTCACCTAATCGTAAGAGCGTAAATCGTGAACATTACCCTAAGCCGATTTGTATCGCCGGCTCAAGGAGTTATTAGCATAAACCAGCGATATGTCACGTGTCGAACGCAGCTGACGCCACTTTGTTGTTGGTGGTAGAACAACGTGATAATTTAAGTGGACTTCAACTTCGCAATCTTTTTCTCCGAGCAGGAGATTTTATTTCAAACTTCTAATAAAGTATTTAAGCATTGCTGTGTTATCAAGGGCTTCTGAGGAGCGGCAACGTATCTGTGGACAATCTATAATCTTATCTAGAGTGGATTACAGATGTCCATAGGCAGTGGTACCTATTATATCACGACCTTTTGTGGCTGGAAATTACAACCTATCTACAATTAGATAAGGTTCCACACATATAGGGAAGGTAAGCATACTTTACGGCGTTGTTCCAATAATGAGGATTGCAGAAGACATGTACAAGAACTTAAAGAAACCATGTCAAGTGTATTAAATCCACCCAAAAGCCCATCACTAAGGATTAAAAACGTCTGACTGAATACACATATAATATACAGTTTCAATGCAGTTAAAATAGATTTCACTGCTGCAAATAAATGGCGCTTACATTTTATTAGAGAAATTAATTTATCCTTTTACAATAGAACCACCGCAAATTAGCTACCGTTCATTTGAATTGCACGCAGAACTAAATAAACCAAAACTATTTCATTAACTCCATTTCAGGTATTTCGTATTAAATAAACTAAGCTATTCCGTTAAGCAGACGTAATATAAATACATAATGTTATTATATGGAACTGAAGTTGGTAGAACTACTTTAATATAAGATTTAAATAGTAACCGAGCAAGCAACCACTTGATGGTAAGTGGTCACTGTCGCCCATGTACATTTGTCACCAACTCCACAATGAACAGGTTCTACCTGAACCTGACCATAGCACTTTGCCATTCCAAACAGCATCTATACCCTTCCACCGAAACGCAACTGCTTCACGTTAGAATTTTTTTTTTTTTATAATATAGGAGTAGCAGACGAGCATGCAGGCCACCTGACGGTAAGTGGCTACTGCCGCCCATGGACATCTGTAAGCAACCCCAGATGGGATTAGATATTCCTATCTGAGTTCGGCCACAGATGCGCCGCTACCCCTGAGGACTAAGCTGGAACGCGTCGGAAAAGTATGTCTCCCTTACCACACCCTTCAAAACGGAACACAGCAGCGCTTAACACTGCTGTTATTAGGTAGAAATAGGTGAGGCGGTGGTGCCGCCGGAGTCGAACCACAAAAGGTACCACCTTCCAAGCGTTAAAGCGTTACCTCCCGGATCAAACCATATATGCTCATATACCTTTTCATTTTATACTTCAATCGCATAAAAACATCACGTGCCTCGTGACGTCACGTGCTCACAGTTTTCAATTCAAAACACGTGCGTAACTTCACCAAAATTCAATGTCAGCTAGACTTCATAATATTTACGAGAGAACTTAAGCTTACTAACTAGGGCTCGGGTGCTCCTCAGATTTGGGTGCGTTAAGTTTAATGGCTTCATTCCAACTGGTAATCGCATAAAGATACTCGGGTAATGTACGTGAATTTAAATTAAGTTACTCAGGTTCAGGAGGAGAAAATATGTTAGTTATTACTTATACGTTTTATAAGGAAGGTGGTAGAACCCTTTATGGTTCGACTCCGGCGGCACCACCGTCACACCTATTTCTACCTAATAACAGCAGTGTTAGGCGCTGCTGTGTTCCGGTTTGAAGGGTGTGGTAAGGGAGACAGACTTTTCCGAGATGTTCCAGCTTAGTCCTAAGGTGTAGCGGCGCATCTGTGGCCAACCTCAGGTAGGAATATCTAATCCTATCTGGGGTTGATTGCAGATATCCATGAACGGCAGTAGCCACTTACCATCTGGTGGACTGTATGCTCGTCTGCTACTCCTATATTATAAACAAAGGAAACTGATGATAGACTTGATACTGAAATAGTTATACTTATATTTGACTATTTGAATTCCAAGTATTTTAAATAAATTATTGTTATAAAAATAAAAACCAGACTGTTCAACGTATAGTCTACTAGTTATTGCCCGCGGCTTCGCCAGCGTTTCAAGGAAAATAATATGACATACTAACATACATAAAACTGAAAATTTATACCTTCAGTGGAATGAAAGTGGCGCCATCTGGCGAAAATTGGTCGTACAAACTCTGAAACCTACGTGGGCTCATGGACAACGACTTCGCTAAAGATCTTCACTTGATCAAATGCATAGTTTACGATCAATCCTTACTAATATCGATTAAAATAATCGACGTTTTGGTACAAAAGATCGAATCTCCGATTAATCGATCTTAGATCCCATCGCCATCCCCAGTTCCCGTGGGATTACCGGAATAAAAACTATCCTATGTCAAAAATAACATTACAGGTAACCCCAAGGCGTTAGTGCACTTAATTTTAAATAATTTTAAATGTTTATACCCGTCAAGCTCTGGCCTGTAGGTCCAAATAACGAGACATACATACAAAACTTGAAAAACATTACCATATCTACTTAAGTAAAAACTAAAAGAAAAACTTAATTGCTAAGTAAATCACATGAATTCCGAACAATAGAAACACTTATACGCACTTAAGATAGATTACGAATGAAACCGGAACACAAACTTAAATTCAACGAAGTCAAATTGAAGTTACGCAATGCCATTACGGATACCGGATCCGTAAAGTTACGACTCAGGGGATCAATTAGAATGAGTCGGATTATTCGTAGATCAAAGGTCTCGTATTGTATAGCTGTGTATAGTTTAATGACAAAAAAGGTGATAGAAGAGACAAAAGATAAAAGGCAGTGGAACAAGTTTTGATAAATTATTTTGATTGTATTTATAATGTTATTGACGATGTAATTGTTTTAGATGATGAGAACCTAAAAGAAGAAGTCGAACTTATAATATACGTAGTTGAATAATCATTAACTTTCTCATAAGTTGTGTTAAAATAAATATTATGACTATAGTGACGATGTAATGTAATATTTTAGAATATATCATGTGGTTTGACGATGAGAAGATAAAATAACAAGTCTAGCTTATACGTAGTCAGAAAAATTAAAAACTGCATAAGAGCTCAACGTTATAATACAGTTTAACATACATAATTCACAGTTTGATTAAATTCACAATTTCATTCGTTTTAATACTGTTTATCTTTTTCTGACCACATCCATTTTAAATCGCCCTTACTGAAAAGTATTGATCCATCTACTCCACTTTATTTTACAACTATTAACTAACCAATATTGTTGATTTAGACATGATTTAGACGAACCACCACACCCGTTTCTACCTAATAACAGCAGTGTTAGGCGCGGCTGTGTTCCGTTTTGAAGGGTGTGGTAAGGGAGACAGAGTTTTCCGAGGCGTTCCAGCTTAGTCTTCACGGGTAGCGGCGCATCTGTGGCCGACCTCAGGTAGGAATATCTAATCCTATCTGGGGTTGATTACAGATGTCCATGGGCGGCAGTAGCCACTTACCATCAGGCGGACTGCATGCTCGTCTGCTACTCCTATACTATAAAAAAAATCCAACGTCGCCTCATACTTTATAATCCGACAAACTGTTTAGACAGCGTGTCAAAAAATAAGACATATATATGCTCCTAAATCAATACCCCTGCAATCGGATAAAAACTTCCTAACCTTATAATAATATTTTGATAGATATAAATAAACAAAAACAACGAAATAATGGTTTGAACTGCGTAGTTTCTGGGATAATTGAATTCGCTACTATCATAACAGCCGGATAAAACACTAGAACACATTTAAGTAACACAAACACGTCAGCTCAATTGAAACTCGAGTTACGCAATTCCATTTTGTATAAAGTTACGATGGGGATCTATTACGAGGGATTACGTAGATCAAAGATTTAGCCGTAATCTTGCAAACTGTAGCTTACTATCTACATCTAATTAGTGAAAGATGTTTACATAGTAGACGATTATTGTAAAAACAAAAACTCGAGTGCTTTCAAATATCGTCTATGTTAGATAAATTTTAGATGAATGTAATGACACCCCATTTAAAATCTTCCAACCCGTTTGAGCTGTAAAGCGTGCGAGAGAATGAGACGTATCTGGGGTTGGCGGCAGTAGCCACTTACCATCAAGTGAACTGCGTGCTCGTCGTCGTAAAAAAACTTAACTTTCTAAATTTATTATCCAAGTTTAAAAAAGAAAAATATTTTTATAGAATTGTGATAAAATGAAAACTCATAATATTAAATACTAATTATTTATTAAACAGCTTCTGATTAAATTAGTCAAAGTTCGTAAGATTGAATATTCTTAGCTTCTAATATTTCAACGGTTTTTTTTGTTACTTCTCTTATAACCGAAAAGTAATTAAAATAAAAAAATAATAACAAAATTGTTAGTGTTATTTTTAATATAATTACACTAATAATTTTGTTATTACGTATCTGATTTCCATCGAATATTTTCTACTAGTCGTCAACGTCGTGGGATTTCAAATTTCGGACCCCTAGTTCGAGAGGCCGAGTTTCCTAACCAATAGGCTTTCACTGCTTATGCTTATAAGCTGTGCTATATATGGAGTTAATCACACACAGATCATGGTGGGCAATGATCACTTATAATCAGATGGGTTATAAGCTTGTTTTGTTAAAAAATATAGATATACTACTAGTTGACCCAGCAAACGTTGTATTGCCATATAAATAAAAAAAAATAGGGTTGTACTACCCCTAACATTTAGGGGGATGAAAAATAGATGTTGGCCGATTCTCATAGATACCGGATAAGCACAAAAAAATTTCATCAAAATCGGTCAAGCCGTTTCGGAGGAGTATGGCAACGAAAACTGTGACACGAGAATTTTATATATTAGATATACAAATTCAAGTTACACAAACATAAGCTTATTCAGAATTACGTAAACTCCATTATGGGTTCGTCACGGTTCCCTGAATTATCGAATATTGGGATTTTGTAGTTCAAATTCAGACCAAAAGGTGTAAAATAATCGAATATATTCAAAGTCTAAAATCATAAAATTTGTAGTTCGTAATTTATATTGACATTTTCTTTGAGCACCAATTATGTCAAGATTAGATCTTACAAACCTCTATTTTACTTATAGTTTTTGATCTAAAGTCAAAACATTAATATTATTTAACATAATCACAATTTTACATATTTGTCTTACAGCTTGATTGTAATTAATATTAATTACAATTCCAAATAACAATATTTAATATCTATTAATTTTGAATTTAATAATAATATAATTCAGTCCGACGGAAACCACTAGCTGAAAACTCAAAGCTATTGGAAATTCTTTCAAAAGTATTTTCCTGGACTCTTTTACGTTGCCAATAAGCGGAATGAAATGCAAATATTTACAGAGAGACTGCATTTCCTATTACATGAACATTAAATAATATTTTATCATATTTGTTGCTCTATAAATTATTGTACCACTGCTGGGAACTGGTGTCCTCAAGAGTGAAGAGTGAAAGGTTTCGGCTATAGTATGCGGCGGTTAATTGCGGATTATTAGACATCACTTACTCTCGAAAACTTTATTTTTATGCACAAGCACATAACTTTGAAAAATCAGAGGTCAAGTTTCTATCCCTGGTTGAGAGGCCGAGTTGCTATCCACTAAGGCATCACTGCATAAAATCTTTCAAACAAAAATATTATATTCATGTTAAACATTACAAAAAATACATTTTTATTACAACTTTTACAATCATAACTGAAAATAAATCAACGGCGGTACCGTATCTATATTTGCCTCAGCTGTACCACCTTATAGTGCCTTATTTTGCTATAAATACTTAATAAGATATAACTAATACATTGCATTACACCTACCTTAATAGAACAGCAGAATAATTACTTAGAATTATACTCGCAGCAATAATAAGGTAGGTAATATAAGGTAGGCACGGTTGTTTTCATTACCTAAAGAAAATTCTAAAATATAAGATAAAGTTAGGCCTTCATGTAGCTATTAGTTAGCTATTAAGTTATTATACGTTTATTCCAGCTTCTCTTCCGTTAAGTATAAAACTAAAGTTGCAAACCGTTTCCAAGAAGTAATTAAAAGTTAAACAAAATGCTAATGAGCTGTTCAGTTTTACTAATAGCTTTCGTATAAAGTCACGCCTTTAACGAACTATTGAAGCAACATGACAAAATTCTGCTTAATTACTGTAACTTTTAGTAGCTATTCATTTTTGTAAAATATTTACTTTCATAAAACTTCTTCATTAAAAATACGCTTACAGTTACTTTAGATAGTTAAGTGGACAGATAGTAATAATTAATTAAAAGAAAGAGAGAAAAATGTTTCATCGCATACTACTGACGTCGTTCTCATCACCCCATTACAGTTCCAATGCTGGACACGGGTTTCTTCTCTGAATGGGAAGGATTAGGCCTTAGTCCACCGCGCTGGCCAAGTGTGTATTAGTAAACTTCACATACCTTTGAGTTTTTTTTTACATTTCTCAAGGGTTCCTCAAGATATTTTCCTTCACCATTAAAGCAAGTAATAATTAATTTTTGATATGCGCATAACTTTGGTATGGTCCCAATATGGTAAATATTATTACTACATACGCATGAAATAATATTTTCCGACAATATAACTTTACTGTATAAGGATGTACACAAACTAGCGTCATCTAGTACCAGAAACGTACAATTATTTATTTAATTATTCATTTAGAACTTTATAATACCATAAAAAATGCTATAAAAGGCGGACTTAGTGCTAGAAGCATTCTCTACCAGTCAACCTTTGGGTAAAGCAGAAAATATGCAGGGCGGTATTTATACGTTCAATAATAACATATACTAGGAATAATAATAAACACAAATGGAATATATTTATACTACAAGACATATAAAGAACTATGTATACTGTATATAAATTAGTGTGAAATATTGTAATTGTAAATACTATCCTTATTGTATTATATAGCTAAGGATAGTATAATACATTGTATTATACTATCCCTAGCTATATATAGATGGCGTTAAAGCGAGCTAAGAACACACATAAACCCTCGGAGCACTCGTTTACGTTCCACAAACTCGCAAGTCAAATTAAACCACACAAGTTACGTAACGTGACTGACACTAGCACTGAATACTTGTATGTATATATTATGCAGTCGATTGTATACAACATACAAGTATATGTAGTTAATATTGTTGTCTTTAGCTAAGAGTTGCAAAGATACTGATTCTAAAGTTCATAGTATTTATACCCCACATATATTTGCCTTATATTAGCTATTCAACTTTTGTTAAATATACATATACAGTGTAGAAATGCTATATTTTGACTTTAAGCGTGTGATAAGAATAATTCAGTTTTCGAGAAATTCTATCATAGTTATCAGAAGTAGTTCTAATTGGTTTCTGATCTCCATGGGCAAAGCCCATAGACTAAGCCCCTAGTTCATAATTATTATGATACAACGCAACCTTTTGAGATCAGATGAACTATGTTTCCATACCGTTAATATTAAAAACAAAAACAGTTGACAAACGCCAATTAAAGGTAGGTTAAGAAGTATTGTGGTTTCCAACTCATCACCGTATAATAGCTATATGCTATATGGGCTCACACATGTATAGTCCGAACCAAACTGCTAGTCCGCTCTGAAGCTGTTGCGAGCAGGTGTAGTCATACAATTTGCTATGGCGACGCGATTCATTTCTATATTCTGAACGGACTAGTCGTTTTACGCGGACTATAACGTACACATGTACACATCAAAAGAGAAAGAGAAACAAAGTTTCACGAACGCCTGAAATTGGTCCAAACAATTTAGCTACTACGTCTCTCTTGTAGGTAAATGTACATCAAGGTACTCGTATGTTGTGAATAGGGTTGCCACCTTTTTTTTCTACAGATAAAGTATATTGATTATTATAGGTAAGAAAAAAAAAGTACATAGTATCAAAATAAAGTACACTTTATTTTTCTCTATTAATATATTTTAAGTTAAGGGTTGTCGCGTTGGCGAGTGACAACATCGATTCAGCACCAATCGATAAATGTAGTTTAAAGAAAAAATACTTACGACTAAATGTTTAAATCAAATCATGCGAAATAAAGTATTTTCGTGTACTTTATTGTCATAAAGTATAGAGTACAATTACCTGAAATAACGTACAATACTTTATTATAAAGTACGGGTGGCAACCCTAGTTGTGAAGATACACTACTTGACATAGCTCGAAAGTGTTTGAAAAGTTACACACATTTCTTTTAAAGGCAGCATAGATTTATTTTAAGATTTTAGAGCCAAAATTTGCAAATGAAATGACATAAGAAGATTTAAAATGTTGAAGAAAACCTCGGGTGACTGAATATTGTCAAAATGTATTTTTTTTTATCTTAAACAAGAATGGTAAATTACCTGCATATTATTTTAATGCATGCATGCTACATATTATTTACCTTGAGTGTGCTATTAAAATAAGCTATTAGATTTATGCATAAATAATATTTATCTATCTTTTATCAGGCTACTTTAAAAATTATTATCTTTAAGTGGGACATACATACTCATAGTTCGCTATAAAATAGATTAGATTTTTACTGTTTAGTTATCACTAATAGTCACACTATCAGTATCAGTAACAGTATTATTTATTAAAGGCAAGAATTCACTAGATGTCACTTAATGTTGTTATTTCGGAAGTTACGCAATAGCTATGTGGAGTCAATAGCAAATCACATATAGCACATCAGAAACCAAGTTTCAAGAACAACTGAAATTGGTCCACGCGAATCGAGTTATTACGTGACTTGTGGGTAATATAATGTATAAAGTTATGCCTTGAGGGAGCTATATAAATTTAGAATTATGTTATGTTGTATTTATTTAATTCGTAGAGGCCTCTTTTTGCAAAGAACTAGTTGCGGTTCGAATACGGCAGTTGTACCACCACATATACTTTTTATTATGATTTTATTTGTTCTCTCTCTCTCTCTCTTGTATATTTTATATATAAAATTCTCGTGTCACAATGCTAGTTACCGTACTCCTCTGAAATGGCTTTACCGATTTTCAACAAATTTTGTATGCATATTCAGTAGGTCTGAGAATAGGCTACTATTTATTTTTCATACCCCTAAGTGATGAGGATTGTTCACCCTTAACATTTTTTTATTTGTATGGCAACACAATGTTTGCCGGGTCAGCTAGTATAATATAAAAACCCGCTCCCTAAAAAATAAATATCTGAATAGGGAAGTAGCATCCTGTGTTACTCCCACTATACAGATGAATCTAGCGATATAATATTAAAATCTGTCAAGCCATTTGGGCTGCAGGATGCAAGAAATAAAACATACATATGCATACATTGCATGCTATGCATACATACACTTGAAAAACATTACCCTCTGCAATTGGGTAAACATATTGAATAAGGTGTCCCAATAGCAGACTTATAGCGAAGTTTAAATAACATCTAGAGCTAAACTTCTGCCAACCATACCCTTGTCACTAGATCTTACCTGAAGGTCACATACGCATACCTTCCCAAAGGGCTACCTAAGTTGACCCTTCAATCTATAACACAGTGCCCTAAACAGCTGCTATGAATTATTCATAGCTATAAGACGGGTCTGTAGAGCACATTCCCACAGGGCTAGTTTAGATCCTAGCCAGTCTAGAAAGTTAAGCAAGTCATAGGCCGGCGAATGTGCGATGGGTGACCGCTGGTGGCTAAACATGCTAGAAGGTCCGACTAACTCGTAGCAGCGTCTACAAAGCGCATTAGAGTAACATAGTGGATTAGTTTAGACCTTCCCCAACTGGGATATAAATATGGTTACAGCAAAAAGGAGTTACAGCCAATTGATGGCATAAATTAATTTATTCCTTAAGCTTTATTTTTTAATCTACTACTGCTACTACTCACGAGGACTAAGCTGAAACGCCTCGGAGAATTATGTCTCCTTACCACACTCTTCAAGTCAGAACACAGAAGCGCCTAACATTGATTTTATTAGGCAGAAATTGGTGTGGCGATGGTCCTGCCGAAGTCGAACTACAGATCCTGATGATTTTACCACCTTACTCTAGTACTATAGGCAGTGATAGCCTAGTGGTTAAGAAACTCGGCCTCTCGATCGAGGGGTCCGAGGTAAAAATCCCAGACACGCACCTCTCATTTTACAAAGTTATGTGCGCATTAGAAATTATTTAACACTTGCTAAACGGCGAAGGAAAACATCGTGAGAAGAGCAATGCAGGTTTGCTGAAACCTGCAAAAAAATCTCAAAGGTATGTCTACCTATACGCACTTGGCCAGCGCGGTGGACTATATCCTAATCCTTCACATTCTGAGAGGAGACTCGTGCCCAGCAGTGGGACAGTAATGGGTTGATGATGATGATGATGACTCTAATACTGATGTTGTGCAGTCCATGAATGATGAATATGCAATCCACCTGATGTTAGTGACTTCTTGAGTAATTGGACATCTATAATAAATCCCAGAGAAGATATGAGATGCAATAAAAAAAGAGAAAAAATATACGCGACGAATAGATAACCTCTCTTCCTTTAGGAAGTCGGTAAAAATAAGTGTGGCGGTTGAACCACCGGTCCTACCACCTTCAAATAAGTATTTTAGGAGGCCCTAATTAACCCATCAGTGTACTAATACAATAAACAATTAACCTCATTCAACAGGTCAATAGCATTGCAAATATGCTCGTGTTCGCTCGAAAACCAATTAATTAGTTGTTCACATTCAGTACGTAAGTATACTAAGTATGGTTAGTATGTAACAAACGGTGTTTCATACGTTTGTGCTATGTTCCTTATCAAGTGCATCTACACTAATATTATAAAGAGGAAAACTTTGTTTGTTTGGTTGTAATGAAGAGGCTCAAAAACTACTGGACCGATTTTAAAAATTCTTTCACCATTTGAAAGCTACATTATCTACCAGTAACATAGGCTATACTTTATATTAAATATATTTGATAAATAGATTTTGAGGCGGTACAAAATTTGCCGGGTCAGCTAGTGTAATCAATAGGAGTATCCGTATGATGCTTTAAAATAAGATCAAATTAAGGTCAACATCTCGAGCACATTTATTTTAGGCCTGGTAAAGCTTACACTAATATGACGCGTTTTAACATAATCCGTATTTTACATCTATATGTAAAATACGGATTATGTTAAAACGCGTCTAATGGTCTATACCATAGGTAGGTAAAATATTCTTTCAGGTTGATTCGACTGTGTAGTTATACCCTAAGGTTTACTGCAGTAAGTTCATTTGATATTCCAATTTCGTTATAAATATTGACATTGCTTGTTTCAGCTCGGATCTTATGTGCACAAACATCAAATGTCAAATATCACCAGTAGCGTAAAAACTCGACAAAACTTTTACCCTTAAGCACGAAACTAATATTTTTCCTTTAGCCATGCGACCTTTGACGGCAACACATCGTTAATCTCCTTAACAGACTGACCGATATTATTTTTTCAATTTTGAAGATAAGTCTTTCAGAATGACATATTCACTTAGTCTCGATATAATTTAATAGGTGACAAACTTGTAGGATAAATGTAGAAAAAACTAAACATAATAAGACAAATTAGATTTCATCCGAATTGTACTTAATAGTCATCGAAATTGCATACAAATATTCTTACCTGAAGTCGGTCACAGATGCACCACTATCCCTGAGTGCTAAGTTGGAACGCCTCGGAAAAGTATGTCTCTCTCATACCACATCCTTCAAATCAGAACACAGCAGCGCTCAACTCTGCTGTTATTATGCAGAACCGCAAAGTACTAGTTACTTAGTAGTATTATTACCAGTATCTTAAATATTTACCTATTAAATGCTATTATTATTGTTTTTTTTTTTAAATATATTATGCTTATTTTTTTAGGAAATGGCAAATGAGCGTGTGACATTACTTTTTGCATTTCTTTAACTTTTCAACTAATAATAACAAATAGGTCGATAATAAATGTAACAAAAAAATGGAAAAAAGTTTTCTCAAAATTATGACAAAATGTCTAAAGACTTTAGATAGCACTTGATAGAGCGTTAAGAAAATTTCCACGTTCCGATGAGTGTTCTGGAAGAAATAGTGTCATGACGTCACAGCACCGTAATGTAAGTTCCCCGAACCATAAGTTTCAGTTCAGGCTGGAGTCGACTTGAAATATGATCCCACGTCAGATGCCACTGGACCAAAAAATATGTGCATAAGATATGACATACTCGTACATTTTGTGCCATAAAGGTTTTGTAAGGTACATTCATCATCCGATATCTATGGGGAATAGAGAGGTGGAAAACATATTAACTAATATGACAACGTAATCAGATTGTACGTATTGGAATTTTTAAAAGCTTTTGCTTATTACATGTAGCATCATTGTTTTTATTACACGAGTGCGGTGGTTAAAGTTTTTCCAGGGTATGTGTGTTATTGGGAATGCCCTGCAGGCCAAACGGCTTGACGGATTTTCTCATAACTATGAGGTGTCATTGTCTTTGGCTAAATTGTGGAAATTACATAGGCTATATTTAAGGAGTTTAAGTAGTCAAACAATTCTAGGTGGTAGGTATGTATCAAAAAACAATGAAGGCGTGAGTTGCGCGCATCGGGGGGTCATAGATAAAATGAATTGCTGAAACGCTTAGTCCACAAAAGAGAAACATCAATTGGTATAGTCTACGTAAAACTAATAGTGCGCTCTGAATATAGAAATGAATCGCGTCGCCATAGCATTTGCTATGTATGACTACACCTGCTCGCAACAACTTCAGAGCATACTAGCAGTTTGACGAGGACTATACTCGTATCTCGTCGTTTGTCTAGATTTGAAAGGATTTTTCCCTGTAGTTTCGGGACCAGAATAGGACTACGGTATCCCCTGCCTGTCGTAAGAGGCGACTAAAAGGGAGCTTCCAGGGTTGCGGGTGGCAATGTGGGAGCTCGAACCGCCCAGCCAGCGGCCCCGGGAAGAACGGCGGTATGTGTGGTCGCATACCGTCGTAGTCGTACGCATCAGACGGTGTGGCGAGCGCCAAGCTCATCTGGGCGGAGCCCAACGGGGCAATGCGCTAAGAGAAGTCCGGTTGCGTTCGAGGCACGCAATACGCAGCGCCGAGGACGGCTACCGGAAGGGTTTCAGTGCGCTAAGAATCCCACATAACCCTGCGTCGCTCCCACGGTCCCACGGCCCACATTAAGTTGGCCAGAGTTGAGGAGTGCTGCTCAAGTCGGCTTACAAATCTTAGCCGAAGTAATAAGCAAGAATAACAAAGTGCGTCTACATTTCTACAAAATGAATATAGAAAATTATGTTTCTCTGTTTCCATATTCTCGTTTTTAGCTAGAAAAGCTAGATCTTGTTCAATTTTCTCATTTCTATAATTTTCTCAGTAATTTCATAAATATTTCTATTCGTAGAACTGCATCTTATTTTCTCGAGTCTAATAAAGTTTGCGTGCATTTAATTTCCTCAGGAAGCATTTATTGTTTACTGAGTTTACTTTGTTCATGAGTAGAAAATATTGATTCCTTTTTACCCGACTGCTTATATATTCTAATGTTAAAAACATTCGAAAAGTCTTCCACCAAAATAAAAAAACTACGTAATATTTTCGCAACTATATATATTTAGCTCTCATTATTGCTTTGACTTGCAGCGTGCAATTTCGCGCCAACATTTAGCGACATTTTGTTGTCCCGGGAGAGACAAGATGGCGTCGACGTGTCATGTCCGCCAACCAAATTACGTAATGAAACTCTTGGGGCTTGTTGAACTCTAAATTTAGAATGGATTGGTTTGAATATAATAATTTATTTGTCACTTTAGGATAAGTTTTTGCTTTTTAAATTTGATACCATATTAAGAGGAAGCGATAATTAAAACTGAAAGTTATCATCGATCGCCAATGAGAGGCTGTCATTGTGGTTTTATTTTGACGCAACACTGCTATAGTAGCTGCTATTATGACGAATAAAAAAAGAAACGATTGACTATAAAACCAAATCTACTCGTATATAGTAGGTAAGAGTTGAGTGAGTGAGAGTGAGTTAACATTGCCAACATTGAAAAAAAACTTGCATCCCGATTCTTACTATCACTATCTCGAATTGAGATAAATTATATAACAGCAACTTATTGTCACTTTTAAATTTTGGACTTATTCCTCCTCATGTTCGATTTATTGCTATTATTCAAGAATATCTTTGCTTCTTATCAAGACTATATGATTATTAATAGAATCTACAGAAATTGCAGGTTATTATAGCTCTACTTCACCATTGTGGTTTATAATTATGGAACAAATTACATCTCTCAATAATTCAACGTGTGTCTGATGTTTCTCGTCGCCTCTAATGAGGAGGTTCTAATTATAGGTAACCTAAGAATAAAAATACGTTGCAACGATTTTATTTTTGAAAGCCTTGTGTATGTATGTTGTGTATGTATGGGTTGGGATTTAAATAAATAAATATTTGGTTTAAAATTCAATGTCACACGACCACTTTCAGTAATAGTACATTTCATTCAGTGATTCAAATATGTAGTACATAATACACATGTCTCACTGTTAGCGATATGCCAGCAAATAAGTCTGAAAATATTTAAATCACCTGTCGTTGAACTCGCTAACGTCCGAAGCAGCGAAATCGATAAAAAAAAGTTAACGAGTATACTGTATAGTCAATCCCAGCTTAATAAGAATAATTATACTTATATATTAAGATCTAACACTTGCCAATAAGACATTTTCAATGATGAAACGTTAAAAATAATTAATTGTTAGTGTTATGTCTTGGCATTCGACTTAAGCAGGTGGAAGTCAAGGAAACAATTTATTTGTGATTCGTGCGCTTGTCACGTCCGCCTCTCACCGCTACTGAATTAGGACTGACTCGACCAGCGGGCTGCAATGTCACATTTATTATATTAATAGCGGGTAGTATCATTATAATATACAAACGGTGGGTAGTACACAAAAAGATATTCTAATTTAACTCTTTCCCCATCTCGCCGTTAGTGCAACGTGTGCAGAGTTGACATGTATTCTAGAATGAACACGCAAATTAAAACCTCACAATGCAATACAGAACAATGTAGGGTAGTCCCACAATTGATTAACACAAGTCCGTTGTGAATTGTGTATAACAAAACATTCATATAACATTTACGTTTTATTTTGTTTTCTACTTGAAATTTCCGTAAGTTGCTTGTGTCAATTGTGGAATGTGTTAATTATTTTTTATTACAATGAAGTAAATTCGCACAACATACTCGATGGTGACCACCACCATACATGGATATCTCTAATAAAACCCAGACAATATTAGTCTTGTCTGAAGTTGGCCATAGATGTGTTTCTACCCCTGAGGACTAAGTTGGAACGCTTCGGAAAGGTATGACTCCCTTACCACACACTGAAACACATCAGCTTTTAACACTGCTATTATTATATGATATATGTAAGACATATAATAATAGCAGTGTTAAAGTGAGCATATAGTGATAGCCTAGTGGTTAAGAAACTCGACCTCTCGCTCGAGGAGCCCGAGGTTCAAATCCCAGGCGATTTCAATCACCATTTCGATTTCAATCACCTCTGATTTTTCGAAGTTATTTGCGTATTAGAAATTAATTATCACTTGCTTAAACGGTGAAGGAAAACATCGTGAGGAAACCTGCATACCTGAGAAATCTTTAAAAAAAAATTTTTTTTTCAAAGGTATGTGTAGTCTACCAATACGCACTTGGCCAGCGCGGTTGACTATGGCCTAATCCTTCTCACTCTGAGAGGAGACCCGTGCCCGGCAGTGGGACATTAATGGGTTGATGATGATGATGATGATGATGATGATATGTAAGACCACTTTCGTTGAAAGAAATACACACCAATTTAGTTTCCAAGGAAAATTATATCGTTTCCATTAAATTTCCATTGACTTTGGAAAAGTGCCTTTTTCGCTAACTGCGCCCGGAAACGACAACTAATTACCCGCTTTGATCCTACGGAGCTTTCAGGCTGTTTAGTCTTTATTAAATTCCTGAAAAGACCTGATGATACTTTACCAGTAATAAAATATTATTTAACGGGTAGGAGGTAATTATCTCATAAAATAATTATGATTTGGTTAAACGGTGAAGAAAAGCAAAAGCAAATAAACGTCTGAGAGATTTTTTTTATAATATAGGAGTAGCAGACAAGCATGCAGTCCACCTTATGGTAAGTGGGTATTGCCGCCCGTGGACATCTGTAATTAACCCCAGATAGGACTAGATATTCCTACCTGAGGTCAGCCACAGATGCGCTGCTACCCCTGAGGACTAAGCTGGAACGCCTCTGAAAAGTCTGTCTACCATACCACAGTCTTCAAACCGGAACACAGCTGCGCCTAACACTGCTGTTATTGGACAGAAATAGGTGAGGGGGTGGTGCCACCGGAGTCGAACCACTAAGGGTTCTACCACCTTCGTATTTGTCTATGTGTGTCCATGGCACCCACGACACAGGGAATCCTAGTGTGGGGATGTGAGTGTAGAAAGCGTTTATTTATTTATATTATAAGAGAAGAGAATTATTATAAAAACATAAAATCCAACTAAAAATATAGCTTACATCACGACTACAATTTAGATGAATCTAGTGACACCTTCCGTTTAGCCTGCAGCACATGCCAAAGAGTGAGACATAAATAAGCTTAAAAAACATGACCCTTTGCAGTCGGGTGAAAATAACGGACTTTTTAATAAAAGCAATAAAAGTATCGAGTTTATATATAGCGACATTAAACTATTAAATTCAGTGTATGTGAAATAAATGCAAATTCAGTATTAAATTCAGTGTATCACCTATCAAGATTTCTAACTTTCGAGTGACTTGACTCGCAGTGTTCAATATCACTCTCCAAAGACAGACTCGAGAGATACTTTGAGTCAACACTTATAATAATTCTCTTCTCTTATAATATAAATAAATAAACGCTTTCTACACTCACATCCCCACACCAGGATTCCCTGTGTCGTGGGTGCCATGGACACACATAGACAAATACGAAGGTGGTAGAACCCTTAGTGGTTCGACTCCGGTGGCACCACCGCCACACCTATTTCTACCTAATAAAAGCAGTGCTAGGCGTTCCAGCTTAGTCCTCTGGGGTAACGGCGCATCTGTGGCCGATCTCAGGTAGGAATATCTTATCCTATCTGTAGCGGCAGTAGTCACTTACCATCAGGTGGACTGCATGCTCGTCTACTACTCCTATATTATAAAAAAAAATTCCAAACACCCAGACACAGAAACAGAAATCTAAATTCTCCATTCAGATATCTGTCTGGCCGGGGATCGAACCCGGGACCCTTTGCGCGTCAGACCAGTATGTTGACCGATCCGCCACGCAGATACTCTTATAATATACTGGAAGGAGATCATGAAGGTATTAATAACACTTATTACACAAAATACACAAGTGTACAAAACAAAGTGAATTGTGAAAACAGAGAAGTTGTGTTGGGATAGTCAATAATTTCATTGGAGTTTCCCTTTTCCCAAAAGTTACACAAAACAAACGTAAATAAACGAAAACCAATTATCGTTAGTTAAGTTTTAAAACTAATACATAGGCTTAGTTAATTTATAAGTCTAAGTTTATTTAAAATTATAATTTTAAAACAAACTTAGACTATTTTAAATTTGACATAGACTTAGATTATTTTAAAATTGTAATTTAAAAGATTACATTTTTAATTAAATTGTTTGAAACTTTTTGACTAATGTCAAGCAAAAATAAAAAATAAAATAGTTTCAATAAAACCTAAAAAATATTCTACCTAATAAAGTTCTTATAATAGTTTTAATAAACACAAAACCCTAGAATTTTTCCCTATTTCCCTATTGTTATTTACTTCTATTTTTTCAAAAAACGGAGCAACATTTTACTATGCTTCCACGAATTTTCCGTGACGTGTATATCGTGGCATAAAGTGTGCAAATCCTACAGGGAACACAGTTTTACCTCAAATAGGTTGGTTTGATCTGAGTATTCGCACACCCTTAGGGGACTCTCGAGTACATACAGGATATCAAACAGATGTTGGTAAAAGTAACCATATAATACATAATGTATGTTCTGTGGTACATATCAGTTTTATTTTTAGATAGTTAGCGGTGCATCTGTGGCCGACCTCAGGAAGAAATATTTAATCCTGTCTCGGGTTGATTACACTTGTCCATGGGTGGCAGTAGCCATTTACCATCAGGTGGACTACATGCTCGTCTGCTACTTATATATTATTAAAAAAAACATAATCGAACCACAAAGATTTCTACCACCCTAAAAATCTATTCCAAAGAAGAGCGGTTATAAAGATTTTTATTTATTTTTGCTAGTGTAAGTGATATGTTTACTAAATAATACTACTCCTATCATAAATTTACAACCTTTATATTTGATAGTGCAAAACATAAAATGAGAGCCATTTTATACAGAAATATCTAAAAGAATTTCCCATCTATTTCCATCGCGGTGCATACAAAATTCAGCGTTCAAATTTGATCGAGTGAATCAACTGAAACCACTCAGTCAAGATATAGCAAGTTTAGTCACGAGCTCAAACTTTGTCACTCGGAATTACAATTTGTATGGCGTTAACTATGACCAGAAAGTTATACGCTTGTGGTTCTCGTGTATGAATTTTCGAAATTGAAATCAAAATTCTATTTTAGTTTATCTAAATTTGCAATTTTAGTTTATCTTTATTTAATTGGCACTAGTTTCAATTGTTATTAGTATTTATATGTTTGTTGTTGTTGATTAAATATTTGAATAATTTCTCAGGGCTAAGAACTCAAGGCTTCTTTTTAATACTTGGACCCATAGATTAGTAGAGATTACTCACTCCTAACAAGAAAATGTACCCAGTTTTGAGAATTGAAATAGTTGCGTAAAAAAGATTTGCCACGTCTCCGTGCTAAAATGTCCCTAAAATATTTGAAATAATTATTTATTTATTATGTAAATTACGCAGTATTAGTTATTTATTCGTATTTTTTCTCTAAAAATGTTTTTATTTGCAAGAATAAAAAAAAAGAACTTACTAATAAGCCGTTGGTGGCTTCATTCAATTTCAAGTATGTTTACTAATCTATGCTTGGACCAAAAACTTAAAAATAATGACTTTGAGCTCAAGATTCAAAATGCAGGCATCAGAATGACTGACTGACTGAGAATGGATCTCAAATATAATAAAAGTGATACGTATACGCAATCACGTTCAAGTAAACTAAAATTTTCAACTCATCTACTCCACAGTCACATTTAAGCATACCTTATCTTCAGCTTAGTAACAGAATTTTCGTAACTAATCTCAAGGTTAGTAAAGCGTTCTGAAACATACGTAAAGTCTACTAATACACACTTTGCCTACACGATGGACTGTCTAAACTTTTTTTTCTGGGTGAAAACACTTGCCCAGCAGTGGAACAGATACGGGTTGATAACAACGACGATAAACTAAGTAAATTAAAATTCTCAATTCATACTCTACAGTCACGTTTAAGCATAAACTAATTTAAATAACAGTTGACGAACCAAATAAACCTAACACAGCTTAGTAACAAAATTTTCGTAACTAATCTCAAGGTTAGTTAAGCATTCTCTGCGACGTAACAAGCTAAACTCGTTCGGTTTTACCGGGTTATGAAGCTGAACTGAACTTTGACTGGGACCTTTTTAATCAATAAATCTATAAGTGACAGGCTATTAGTATGAATTTTATCCTGAGAAAGGCCTGATTTTTACAAACGTTGTAAAAAACGAACAACCCCATCGAGTTTTGATTCGTTTGCTTCTTTTTTCCAAGCATTCTGGTCCGAGATAATATCTAAATTCTTACGATGGAACTGAAAAGTGGCCTTAATTATTATCCCTGTAATCACAAGCTGAACTCGCTCGGCTTTACCGGGTTACGTTGAACTTTAGCTCAACTGAAGCTGACGCTAGGAAATTTTTAATCTACGCATCGATAGAGTAGCTTATTAGTATACATTTTAGTATTAGTGTTTAAAGCCTAGATTTTAAATCTTAATCTCATTCTCTTCGGAATTAAGTGCGTATAACAAATTTATTATCACATCGTGAGGATCGTGCACGTGTGAGACTTTTATAAAATAGTTTTGAAAGATACGTAAAGTCTACTAATACACAATTTGCCTACACGGTGGACTGTCTAAACTCTTTTTATTCTGAGTTGAAACACGTGCCCAGCAGTGGAACAGATACGGGTTGACAATGCCTACGATAGGCTCAAGTAAACTAAAATTCTCAACATCTCGACTCCACAGAAATACGTTGAAGCATTAATTAAATTGCATAACCTTTCACAGCTTAGTAACAGTATTTTTGTAACTAATCTCAAGGTAAGTTAAGCATTCTCTGCGACGTAACAAGCTGAACTCGCTCGGCTTTACCGGGTTATGTTGAGCTTAAGCTGAACTGAACTTTGACCGGGACCTTTTTAATCTATAAATCGATAGAGCTATGTCAGGCTATTAGTATGAATTTTAGCCTGAGCAAGGCCTGATTTTTACAAACGATGTAAAAAACAACGCAACCTCTTCGAATTTGGGTTCGTTTGCTTCTAACAAACGAACCAACGCTTCTAACAAAACGACTATGTAACAAAAATGTGTAACAACTCACAATAATTTTATTCACAAATAGATTGTCCTAGACGATATCTAAATTCATACGATGGAACTGAAAAGTGGCCTTAATTATTATCTCTTTAATCAAACGACGCAATTCCTTTGAGTTTAGGTTCATTTAAGCGTAAAGTAACTTGCATAACTACGATTCACCAACCAAATAAACACACAGTTTAGTAACAGAATTTTAGTAACTAATCTCAAGGTTAGTTATGCATTCTCTGCGTAACAAGCTGTACCCTTACCATGAGTTTTTACGTTTTGACAAATATGACTGTTTTGGTATTTGTTTACGTATTTGCCCATACAAATTCCAATCAGCGCCCCTAGCGGATTGTATCAGAATTATAGTGTCAGTAACGTAACATTAAATGTCTAAATTGATAAAATGGCGCTTTATGTTTTGTTGCTCTTTTTTGCGAACATGTGAAGCAGACAAAAAGACTTGAGCACTTACTTATTGTTACGTTTACTCAGTCTACTGATGCTAACGGTACAGAATAATGGATTGAGTAAACGTAACGAAAAATTGTGGGATGTTTTGAAAACACATGGTAAGGGTACTGAACTCGCTCGGATTTACCGGGTTATGTTGAGCTAAAGCTGAAATTAACTTTGACCGGGACCTTTTTAATCTATAAATCTATGATCGCCTATTAGTATGAATTTCAGCCTGATTTTTACAATCTTTTATTTATTTACAACTATCTTCTTTTTTTTTAATTACGGAGAAGCAGACGAGCATGCAGTCCACCTGATGGTAAGTGGCTACTGCCGCCCATGGACACCTGTAATCAGCCCAGATAGGATTATATATTCTACCTGAGGTCGGCCACAGATGCGCCGCTACCCCTGAGGACTAAGCTGGAACGCCTCGGAATAGTCTGTCTCCCTTACCACACCCTTCAAACCGGAACACAGCAGCGCCTAACACTGCTGTTATTAGGTAGAAATATCTGTGGCGGTGGTGCCGCCGGACCACAACCACAAAGGGTTCTACCACCTTCAATATCTGTGGCGGTGGTGCCGCCGGAGAAATCTCGGTGTCTATCTATAATGGACTTTAGTAAGGGTAATTTAACCCAATTCCTGGTATCCCATTTAGTTAAACAAGAGCAGATCGGATGACAACGCAATATAATTAACATGATATGGAAGGTGGCGATATGAGCTGTAATAAAGTAACGTGACCCCATCGTAAATTTGTAAGTCATATTATGTCTAGTACAATTATGTAATTCTACGTAGAAATTATTTACATTTCCATTGCCATGCCGATGTCGTGTCGTCCTAATGAAGAGTCCAATGAAAAAATGTCGTACCGGTGTTAGATGTAATAAAGAAGGGCCCAATGAACGCTTCCGTTCATGACGTCAATGCATAATTCAAAACCCAAGCTTATTAAGTGATATCATGTTAAACTAATCTTAGATTAATTAAGTATTCTCAGCGAAGCGCACCGAAGCAAATAAACTATTTATCGGGCGTTGTCGAGCAGATAAGCTTAAACCGAAGTAAGCTTCGATTTAGCGACATTTTAAATAGATGAGCTCATTTTAGACTGATAATTTCAGTCTGTTGGTTAGAGTTGGTTGATGTACAAAGGGTTTATATAAGTAATTAAATGGGGATTTAATTTTCAAAAGATTTTTCTGCATATTAAATCTCTACTATCTATCTTATAAAGAATGTTTTATGTAGTCTGTATTTTGCAAATAAAAGGGTCAAAATGATATACATTTTTAAATAACTTGGAAAACCTTTCCTAGTTCGACTTCTATGGCAACACCGCTACAACCATTTACCGAAATGTAACATGACCCTATTCAATGTGCATAAAAAATTTTAACAAGCTTCCAGAGGAAATTCAATCTGAAATTATTTTCCGACATTTACTAATAAATTAAAATCATTCTTGCTATCAAAATGCTATTTCTCTTAAAGAATATCTTAATTAACATTAATAACTTAGAATCTAAACATTGAATATGGGACCTAATACAATCTATTCCTATCTAATTTAATTTCAATTAATTTATATAAAATAAGAAAATAATAATTATTTTTAACTATTCCATCAATATTCTATAAAATCTATATAATAATACTATTTATATATATATTTAAGTAATAATCTACCAATTTTGACATTGTATTATTTATCATTTTAATGCATTTCAAATTGTAACTATAGCTAGGTGTGTCACCATACGAAAATGTAAACTGTATTTTTAACGAATCCTAATTGAAAATTTTAAATTATTATTATATTAGCTTAGTATGTTTATTTATAATTAATTTAAATTGCTACACCCTTACAGGGTTTCATGCCACTGTATCAAAATTTGTAACACCTTTATATGCATGTGATAACTGCATGATGCAATAAAGATTAAGAAAATGAAAAAAATACTATATCTGTCTAATAACAGCCGTGTTAAGCGCTGTTGAGTACTGATTTGAAGGGTGTGGAAGGTGAGACATACTTATTCGAGGCGTTCCAGTTTAGTCCTCAGGGGTAGTGGCGCATCGCTTACCTCAGGAAACTAATATTATCGGAAGTAAATTATAGTTGTCCATGGGCGGCAGTAGCCACTTACCATCAGGTGAACTACATGCTCGTTTGCTTCTTCAATATATATATATATATTTATAATATAGGAGTAGCAGACGAGCATGCAGTCCACCTGATGATAAGTGTAAGGTAATAAGGCCAGATAGGATGAGATATTCCTAATTGAGGTCGGCCACAAATGCGCCACTACCCCTGAGGACTAAGCTGGAACGCCTCGGAAAAATCTGTCTCCCTTACCACACCCTTCAATACGGAACACAGCAGCGCCTAACACTACTGTTATTAGGCAGAAATGGGTGTCGCGGTGGAGCCGCCGGAGTCGAACCACAAAGGGTTCTACCACCTTCATAACATACATATTATAATCAAACATACTCGTACATATTTTCTATTTGTAATCACTAATCTACTTTTTTCGCCGTGATGGTGTAATTAATGTGACAGTGGTGCTTACAATCATGTATTATGCAACAATATAAAGTCGCTATTTCATCACACTAAACCTCTACCTGATTACCTGCCGGCAAATTCGCGTTAAGTCTAAGCCAATAAGCTCAGCCAAAGTCGAGCTTTAAGCTGTTGGTAAGTTTACCGAAAATCGATAGGGAATTCTGTTAACTGGATTTCGATGGCGTACAGTTGCTTCGGGTTAAACCTTACTGTTTTAGCAATAAAGGTAGAACTTTTTATGGGAGAAAAATCTTTTATTTGTTAAGTTTTGTCAAAATAAAATATATCAAAGATTATAAAAATAGAAAAAAAACTCCCTAAAATAGCATATAATTTGTGAAAATATGGAATTATAAAGATTTGTTTTAACTAATAAAAAGTAACATTTTTTTTGTATTTCTCATACTTTCTTGTAGATGAAATATGAAATAAAATATTATATGCTATTATATTCATCCATATTCTATTCATAAGCTATTATGTAACCAAAGCTGTTAACTTTGAAAATTGTTGAAATTTAATTAAGATAACAATTTAATTGCAGCCAAAATTTATATCAAATTTCTCGTATTTTTTGAAAATAAAGCATTACTTATTTAATTTTTCTTATTTAGACCACATTTTTATGTCTTATCTGGCTTCTACTTCTTCTTAATTAATTGCAGCAGTTTTAATAAGAATTTGTATAGTTTCAATATACCTATATGTAAAAAAAAAAACATTTTTTTGTTGAGAAATCGTTGTGTTTGAATACACAAACATGATGCATACTGCTGCAATCGACCACAGAAAGGTAGCTTCTCCTGATGACTAAGTTGGAACACCTCCGATAAGTAATTTTGGAAAATACATTTTTTTCTCGAGAAATCTTTAATTCAATACCTGATGGTAAGTGGATACTGCCGCGTTTGACCACAAACACGTAGCTCCCCTGAGGACTAAGTTAAGATGCCTCCGATAAGTATCTCCTTACACCCTTCATATCGAAATACATTAACACTTAACACTGCAGTATGAGACAAAAAATACGCTAGTGTCTTCGTAGTCGAACTACATTCGGTTCCAACATCAACCCCATCAACCAAAAGTTGTTGGTTCGCCTTTGAGATTTGACCCTTTGAGGTTCGACTTCGGAGGCACCATCGCCACATCTATTTCTGCCTCACAACAGCAGTATTAAACGCTGCTGTGTTCTGGTTTGAAGGGTGTGATAAGGGAGACATACTTTACAGGGTAGCGTCACATCTGTGGCCGACCTCAATAATATCTAATCCTATCTGGTTGATTACAGATGTCCATGGGCGGCAGTAGCTTACCATCAGGTGGACTGCATGCTCGTCTGCTACTCCTATACTATAAAAAAAGTTATTGAAGATCATCCTATACTCTACGTCTACTTAAGCATCCATAAACTCGTTACCCCCTGGGATATCCAGTTAAGGCTAAGCCAATTACATTTTCCAGGCGCTTTCAGCTTATTTCGAGCTTGAGCTTATTTGCGTTGCGGGGCTGCAAACTTATAATTAACCTCTTTCATGCTACCTTTCATCCCCTATTTAGCACTTAGGGGATGATTTTAGAAATTTGGATCTTAATGCTCGTCTTTCCTTTGAAATACAGAGATATCAAAAGGGGTTTTCATTTCACCTGAAGGTAAGTGGTCCCTGCCTCCTATGGACATCTATAACCAACTAACTTGAAAAAAAAAACAAAAAAAATAGTACTCTGGAACTTTAGAATTATAGCGTTCGCATAGAAAAACGTCTTGCCTATAAAGCTTGGCTCAATAAAGCTTTCTTGAAGGTCATTAGACTTGATTGAACGAGCTTAGCGTAATCTAGAGTTAATTAAAGTCTCGGATGCATATTTTCAAAATCTCTTTCTCTTTTGTTTATAGTTCGGATTTTAATAATATATATTAGACGTTTAACGAGCTGTTTTACACGTGACATAAAACGACACGGTACCGGCATGACATCGGCGCCGGCAGTAAGAAACTGGAAATATCTTTTTCTTTTGATCGCCACCAAAATGACACACTCTCACGGAACACACACCAAAACGGCACACGACAAACTAAACACACAGTAGTAGGTATTTTGGCTCCAAAATATTAAACTTATTATTTTAGATAGGAACAATTTTATTACGTGAAGCACGGATATTTTGTCACTCCTGAGGCCTAAGGTAGTCACTTCATGTATGTCAGTCACTCAGCAACCACAGTCCACCGAAACACAAGAACTACTTCACGCAAGAATTGGATGCGGCGGTGATATATTTTTATAATGTTGGAATAAAACACGAGCATCCAGTCCACCTGAAAGTGGATAGTGTCGCCCATGTTCATCCGTATTCAACCCCAGCTAAGATAAGAGTCGTACCTGAGTTCGGTTTCAGATGCGCCACTCTTCCTGAGGACTAAGTCATTAGAAGTCGAACCACAAGGGTTCTACTACTTTACACCTCCACAAACCATTATGGCTCTACAAATTTCGATGTATATTGTTCTATATTAATTATTAAAAATTTTAATTAATATATCATTCATCAAAATGTGTTAATAGTACTAGTTAAGGTAAAGTCTAAAAAGCTTTTCATTGAAGGTCATTAAGCTCGCTATCAAATTTATGTTTAAATGTCTATATATCTAATAAAATTATTACATACATTCATCAAAGTGTGTTAATAGGGTAAAAGTTACGACTAGTAAAGCTAAAGTCTGAAAAGCTTTCGTTGAAGGTCATTAAGCTCGTTGGACGAGCTTAACGTAATCTGCAGCTAACGAGCGTCTGAATGCAGATTATAAAGATTTCTCTTAAGAATGTATTAGTTCTTTAGTCTTAGGATTCTTAGTTCTTAGTTTAACACTAACTTTAATATAAGTCACATTTTAATGATATAGATGTAACAAACGAGCATGCAGTCCATCCCTTTTTTTGTTCACGAGGGGGAAACCTTCAAATGGTACCCGACGACGTGGGAGCGACGCCGGGTTATGTGGGATTTTTACCGCACTAAGCCCCCCGGTGGCCGTCCTCTACGCTTGTTGGAAAACTCCGGGATCTCCGACTGAACACAACCGGAGTCCTCCAAGCGCGATGCCCCGATAATGCTCTGCCCTGGGGGAGCAGTTTTCGCTCGTCCCGCACCATCTGGTGTTCACCACATGTTCGGTATGCGACCACACATACGGCCGTCGTTCCCGGAATCGCTTACTGGACTGTTCGAGCTCCCACTCTTGCCACCCGCAACCCCGTAAGCCCCCTATTAGTCGCCTCTTACGGCAGACAGGGGTTACCGTAGCCCTATTCTAGTCCCGGAACTACAGGGGCAGGCCACCCAATACCCACTGCCGTCAATAATCTTCTATAATCAACACTAGATAAGATTGGAGACCTATCTTATTTTTGTATAATGTAGGAGTAGCAGACGAGCATGCAGTCCACCTGATAGTAAGTGGCTACTGCCGCGCATGGACTTCTATAATCAATCCCAGATAGGATTAGATATTCCTATCTGAGGTTGGCCACAGATGCGCCGCTACCCCTGAAAAGTATGTCAGCCGGTACGCCTAGGAAAAGTATGTCTTCCTTACCACACCCTTCAAACTAGAAACAACAACGCTTAATCGTGCTGTTATTTGGCAGAAATAGTTGTGGCGGTGGTGCCGCCGGAGTCGAACCACAAAGAGTTCTATTACGGTCAAAATTCGTGCAATAGTTATATAAATACTTTTAAAGTAATTCCAAATATACTGAGAACTATTTTTGGTTTAAACATTTCGCTAACTATTTATGCAATACCTTCCAGCTAGTCAAATGGAATTATTACAAAACCATTGTTCATTTCGATTCAAAGAAATATTGCGGAAATTTTCATACTCATGGAATTTTACAATGTTAATTAAACAAATTGCATTGTGAAAGAATAGTTAATTATATGCACTTAAAAATAAAACGAATTTTTGAGATGGTATTGAGATAAATTAAAATTAAAAAAGGTATTAGTATTAGTGGTGGCATTTTTCGCTTATTAACTCTTATATGAGTAAAACTTTTTTAAGTTTTATGAACAATATATAATACTTTATGTATTTGGTTTTCTTAATATATCCGTAGCAAACTAGTGTGCAATATACCTTTAATCAACTTCAGATAGGATTAGAGTCCTGTAGATTGGCAACAGATACGTTGTTACCTCGAATTCGGCAAACGCTTCGAATAAGTATGTCTCCCTTACCACAAGGTGCCACAACACTCTTACCACCTCATCATCAAATCATCATCAACCCATTACTGTCCCACTGCTGGGTCTCCTCTCAAAATGGGAAGGATTAGGCCATAGTCCACCGCGCTGGCCAAGTGCGTATTGGTAGACTTCACATACCTTTCAGATTTTTTTATAAATCTCTCAAGTATGCAGGTTTCCTCACGATGTTTTCCTTCACCGTTTAAGCGAGTTATAATTAATTTCTAATACGCACATATTTTTTGAAAATTAGAACTGCATGCCTGGGATTTGAACCTCGGACCCCTTGAGCGAGAGGGGATCTTAACCACTATGCTATCACTGCTACTTACCACTTACTTGGGTATAATTAGTGGTGGTATACATCTCAGTGGTACGATTCCGGCGGCACCACCGGAATACCTATTTTTGCCTAATAAGAGCAATGATAACGTTGCTGTATTGTTAAAAGGGAGTGGTAAAAAACGCACCCTTAAAAGAGGAATATAGCTAATAAACCCTGCTGTTATAAGTTTCTAATTTCTAATACGCATATAGTTTTGAAAACAAGCACGAACGGGATTCGAACTTTAGACCTTCGTTTTGGAGACAGAGTTACAACTATGCTATCACTGTTTTGATGCTATAATGATATGATAATATCATCATCATCAACTGTCCCTGACATACTGTCCCACTGCTGGGCATGGGTTTCTCTGAGAATGAGAAGGATTAGGCCATCCACCGCGCTGGCCAAGTGCGTATTTGTAGACTATGATAATGAAAATGAATAGTAATAAAAGTCACCATAGGTCACAGACTCATAAACGTTCGTTTGTTCCCAATACCAAATAGGTCAGCAGTGATGTCAATCATAAATGTGTTGCTGCCTCTGTAGGCACGTCAAAACTCCACACACGGCAATATATTTGCTTAAATATACCCTTCAAATTAGGATATCAATTCAAACAACAACTGTTTGATGTCAGAAATTATAATTTTCTAGTATCCGTCGTTGGTATATTTCTGTCCCACTGCTGGGCAACGGTCTCGGTCTTTAGAATAGTCTACTGAAGATTATTATAAATGATAGATATGACACCTTATAAATTTTTTTAAGAACCTTATAGAAATACAAATATCCTCGCTTTACCGTTAAAGCAAGTGATAATTATCTTATATATAAAATTCTCGTGTCACAATGTTAGTTACCGCACTCCTCCGAAACGGCTTTACCGATTTTCACCAAATTTTATATGCATATTCAGTAGGTCTGAGAATCGGCTACTACCTATTTTTCATACTCCTAAGTAATAAGGGTTGTTCACCCTTAACATTTTTTTATTTATATGGTAACACAACGTTTGCCGGGTAAGCTAGTTAATTTATAATATGCACATCGCTTCAAAAAAATTGTTGGATTCGAACCGTGGACCTCAGATTGACTGGACTATACTAGACTATCACAGTCACGTTTCATTTTTACGAGGTAAAAAATCATAATCAAATTCAATGAGAAATCAAGAAGCAAGTAGGCACTTGCGTCATTTCATAAAAAAATACAGTACAAGAAACCGTTTCTATCCAAATATGCCTTAAACTAATTATAGCATAGCACTTTAAAACTCCTCATTAAACGAATAAATTATATAATGGTATATAAGTAAGAAATATAAATTTGAAATTAATAATATATGTATTTTTAAACATAGTTATAAATAATAATATTAATAATATTCATATAATATTACTATCCATTAATGAAATAAGAAAATTATAAATAATCATTTAAATAAGTAATTATATTTTTTAGTGTAATTATAACATATCATTATAATAATTGATATTTTACTAAATAACATATTTAATTGGACATACTTAATAGTTTAAGTTTATAATCCTAACATTAAGTATACCTAAGCATGTACTTTTTAGAACTAGAAATATTACCGGTTCTTCAAAGCCGTGTTTTCTTAAGAAAAAGTTTTCAATACGTTTACATTTTAAAAATTGCAAAGACGAAAAAAATTGTCATTTTTATACTAGAACCTAAAGAGAATAAATAATCCTTATAACTATGACCTTCGTAAAAAATACAATTACGAAACCGCTAAATCAAAGCCCAAAACCACCAAAAATCAAATTATACACGTTAAAACCGTTAAATTTCAAACACTTACCCCGTCACTTTGCGCACTGCATTTCACTTCACACTTTCGAATAAACACTTCACTTGTCCTTGAAACATTTACTTCATTACGACACTTCACTGCACTCGCGTGGGGCGGGCGGACGCAGCCTCTCCGTAGCTGACTCGGGCGCGCTCTAACCCCCACCAACAGAAGATAGTACGCATGCGTACTGAAAGGAATATAAATTTCGTATTTAGATCCGCGATATGTCGTACGTTTGGTATTAGATGGAAATTCTGTCGACTGGAATACCAGTCTCTTCTGGAAGAAGGCATCTGAAACCTGGCAGATATATATGTAGTAACTTAAATATGCCAAAGTTCACTAGGCTTTTAGGCGTGGGTGGATAAATAATTGGATAGATAATATAAAAATGTCATGTTCAGTTTCAAATTATAAAGTTATTTACTACAAATATAAGGGTAAAGTTTAGTAGGTTTTTAAGAGTGGGTGGTTATCTAAATATAGAGTTTTTTGTCGAGAGAAAAGCAATTGTAATGTATTGAAAGCGGTAAAAGTTTCCTAGTTAGACACCTGATACATCCTACCTTCACATCAGCCTAATAACAGCATTGTCAAGCGCTGTGTTCTGGTTTGAAGGGTGTGGTATGGGAGACATAGTTATCCGAGGCTTTCTACTTAAATCCTTA